>CM053507.1:151304068-151320037 GCA_028627145.1 Eidolon dupreanum | reverse complement strand
GCAGCAGGCCAGGGTAGTTGCAGCTGAGGGAGGGTGCTAGGCATTCAGGTGGGCGAGGGGGTCGAGGTCAGATCGTGCAGGTGTTTGCAGGTAAGCAATGATGTATTTCCCCGAGGACTGCTAAGCTTGCGGGATGCTCAGTGTGGTTCTCACCACCACTGAACTGTGTCATCCTTTCTGAAGAGACTGGCGGGGACGTCAGGATCCCCTACCAGATGGGAACTTGTCGGGAGGCGAAACCCACTCGCCAGACTCTGCAGTTAAACACCTGAGCTACCTGGGATTGTCATTCCCTTCAGTTAGACAGGAATTCTCTGATGAATAGGCGCACCTGTGGTTGGCTGAACAACAAATTCTAAGAACCTGCTGGTCTTCCTCTGGGTTTATCTTCATCGCAAGCTGGACCTTGCAGTCTGTCCAATCTTATTTCAAGGAGCTACACGAGAAGGCCTCCAGCTTGCATTATCCTTGGGGAGTACAGAGTTCAAGATAAATGATTCTGATAGCTGAAGTGGACCCCTCTGTGTGTACAAACTTATAACAAGCCTATGTTATAGACGTTACTTATTGCATAAGATGTGCATAGTCAGTCATAGTAAAACATTAGCAAATAAACATAAGCCACAAAATAAAACCAGTCACCCCCAATTCCACCTTCCAAGATGAGGGTTTAGACCCCCCCCACCGTGAAAATTCTGTGTATATTATATTTCATAAAAGGCCTCGCACAGCACCTCCTGCTTGGCACCTCGCCTTTGCACTCTGTCTTGAATACCTTTTCTTGTTAATAGGCATCTGTGTCTTCATTTTCCCGAAGGTGGCTGTACTTTTGATGGGATTTCATTTGAGTGATGACATTTATGGAGTTACTGTGGTAAAAAAAAAAAAAAAAGTATTATTCAGGTTCCATCACCGTCACAGAGGCCAGTTTTTCTTATTCACTTCATACTTTTTTTTCAAGATAACCAAATGGAAGACAAAGCACTATTCAGATGTTAGCTATCTTAGGACAGGGGTAAAGCCTAGTAATTATTCATTTAAATACAACATTTCTCATTTCTTTTTCAAAGTGACCTAACCCTGTGAGGACTAAGGGCCAGACACTTCTGTTTGTTTGCACTTACATGGAAAACTTTCCTATAGAACATTCGGGACATGCTGCCCAGGGTAGGGATGTTGGTGTAATAAGCCCCTCCTTCCCCTCATACACTCTCCCCTCGTCCTGGGTGATTTCGAAGCAAATCCCAGACGTGCTAGTTCATCCGTATTTTAGTGCCTATCTCTAGTATTAGGGTTCTTTTTTAAAAAATATAATCACAATCCTATTAACTATGTCAAGAAAAAATAAATTTTTCATAGTCCTCACTTCTTATATACATATATAAATATTATATACTATGTAAACATGCACATTTAACAATTTGGGTTAGGATTTGAATAAGGTCGATACATTACAAAGGGTTGGTGTGTCTTAATGTATATGTTTCCTGTTACACCTGTTTTATTCCGTACGTTTTTCTTTGGTGGTTATTGAAGACACTGGGTGACTCGTTTGTCCACCGTTTGAATTTGGCTGACTGCATCCGTGTGGCATAGTTCAACACGTTCCTCTTTGTCCTCTGTGCATGTCCCCTTGATGTACCGTAACTGGGTACTTAGATTTAGAGGTCTGAGGCTTGATCGGTTTGGTTCTTTTTCCTTTTTTGGCTCAGTCTGTTAGGTAAACTTTATTCAGGGCAGCGTGTGCTGTATGTTACACCTGGATTTGTCGTCTTGTGATACTAGTAGCTGTCGATGCTCAGGCCCTTAATCCATCACCTCATTTGTAGTTACAAAACTCCTAATCCTATTTTTCCTTCTTATTAGCTGGAATAGTTTACAAAAAGAAATTTTCTCCACTTAGTTTTTGGTTCCCTGGGATGTAGTTCATGTAAGAAAGATAGGACCAGTACTCGAATCTCTCTCTATTTTACTAGTTTTCAAAAATAAGGAGTTGATTCTCCAACATGATCCCTGGAAATGGTTCTTAAGTGGGGGATATTGGGCAATATCTGGAGAGAGGACGATAATGGCACCCAAGGGTTACCAGCCAAGGATGCTGCATAGCCCCCCACCACACATCGCTATTCAAAACACCAAGTGCCACTGTGGAGACACCCACGATGACCAGCGGGCATGTTTTTTTGTTAGTATCATTATGAACTTATAGATTTAAACATTTTGTATGTTTCACTTTGTGTCATTATTCTTACTGACGTTCAAATTGCTCATCTTTGCTCAGTGAGAGAGAGAGGCTATTCACGTGGATTCAAAGGCACAGCCCTACTAGTCTTGGGTCCCTTTCTTGCTTCAGTATGACAGGATGTTCCACGCTCGTCTGTATGTCTTCTCCCAGACCTGGAGTCAGCCTTCTTCTCTAAGAAACCTTAGCTCTTTTGAGTGAGAAATGGCATTTAGAGACCTCTGCTCAGGGCCGAGCAGGTATTATTGTCCTTCTCCTCATACAGGTCAGAGAACAGAAAGAAAACTTAAAAACCAAACATTTTTCATGAAAGCTTTTCCAGAATGCAATTGACACATCCTTGCCGTTTTAAAAGGAATTCTGAGCTAAGACAGAGGGCTCCCCAGTTCAGCATGGAGGCTGCTGACAGGCTTTTTAAACTTTATGGCAACCCATTAAGAGGTCGTGACATCAGTTTAGTGCGCCTTCATCAGTGGTTTTTTTTAATGCGTGGACTAGAATAAAAAATATATCAAAGTATGTAGCATGGATGCTTAAAAAGAACTGCGTACATTGCAACAGCATTTCTTATTCATTCATTCCTTCAGTCATATTCATTCATTCTCTCTCTTTCTCCCCTCTCCCCTCTCTCTTACTCCGTCTCCCTCTCTCCCTCGCACACACACATACTCCCCCCTTCTCTCTCTCTCTCTCAACATTGGGTGGTTAAGTTCAGTGTATTTCTTACTGTGGGTTTTGCAGTCCGAAGTTTGGGAAGCATTCTCCTACATCCTTGCCACCCCATCTGTGGTCACCAGACCAGCCTCATTGGTTTCAGCTGGGAGTGTGTTAGCAATGCAGACTCCCAGGCCGCACCCCAGACCCAATGCATCAGAACCTGCATTTTAGCAAGAGCCCAGGGGATTCTTAACACCTGTGAAAGTGAGAGAAGACTTGTACCGGCGGACGCTAGGCCTTGTGCCTTTTCAGTACTTGTCTTATTTTTATGGTTACTTCGTCTCTTTGTGGCTGGCTCTCACCTGTTGAAACTGACCTTTGAACCTCCCGTAGCCGCCCTCTCATTTCCAGTTAAGTGAAAAGGTAGACTGAGTCACCAGCCTGAGGTGAGAGGCTATGGGTCTGGTAGGGTTCTCTCTGGTATGCTTACATTTAGGGGTGTTGTTATCGGCTGTTCAAATAGAGGTAGAAAGAGACCAAAAGCTACCGGTGACATCCACTTAGGGTTGTGAAGTCACAGACATAAAGCTGCCTTTGAACCCGCTGTTGTCAGACACTTTGGGGAACTTAGGTTTTATGACCCAGCGAATCAGCAGAACTTCTGGACTGCTTTGTATAATGTTCCCCATCAGAAAAGGATGAACACAGGAAAAAATGTCACTAGTCTCTCAAGTTCCTTGGTGTTTATTTGCATTTCAGGAGGAGCTTTATCTGGGAAGTGACTTGCTTTGCAAAAAAAAAAAAGTTTAAAAGCATCCCCGTGCACACTTTCACGCTTCCAAGCGGAAGAAGCGGATACGCGTAGACTTAGGGACATTCACATATGTGCCCTGGCGTCTGCGTGTGGCCACGTCCTGCCTCTGTGCCTTCGCGCGTGTTGTCCTTCCTGCCCGCTGAGCCCTTCCTCGCCCCGTCTGCATCCGCCTCGCCACCTCCTTCCATTCTCAGCCCAAATGCTTCCTCCCCTGCGAAGCCTTTCCCGACACCTGAAAATCTGTCCTTGGGAACTCCACGGCACTTTCTTTTCCTCGTGGGGCTTTCTGATTTTTGACCCACAAGAGTACCCTTCACGTCGTAAGTGCTCACAAAATATTCGTCGAATGAAGTTATTCGTCTGCGTGTTTTATCTGCCTTCGAAGCCTATAGGCTGCTTCTCAGATGAATCTAATTTTTGGTACCCCTCTCTCCTGATTCGATATTTCTCGAATTGCTTTGAAAGGCCCCCTTCGCTGTGGAGAGCAAAGTGGGGGCTGTGTAGACGTGTTTGAGTCAGTTCCTGTTGCTAGCTTTTGAGATGTTGGTCTTTGCGGGCGGGGCGGTAGGCTTGGGAAATTGTTGAGTGGAGATAAGAATTAGCTGGTGAAACAGAGTTGCTTTCAGGCTGTTACTGTATCACCTCAGGATGGGGGCTCCTGAGGACGAACCAGTGTTGCCTGCTCCTTGAGGACAGGCAAACATGTGACGTCTGTGTGTCTGTTTCCTCTTCTGTCGAACAGGTGTAAAAATACCTGCTTTGAGTCATTGCCGCCAAGCTGTAGAATAATAAATGCTAGCAGAGTCTAAGAGAGCAAAACAAAAACTACGTTCTAGAACAGTGGTTCTCAACCAGGGGGTGATTTTGATGTCCGGGGGGGCGGGGACATTTGGCAATGTCTAGAGGCACTTCTTTTGTCACAGCAGAGGGGGAGAGGGTACAGCTGGCATCTAGTAGGTGGAGGCCAGGAATGCTGCTCAGCCTCCTACAGTACACACACCTGTCCCCACAACAAATAGTGATCTGTCCCCAAACATCCGTCGCCCTGAGGTTGAGGAACCCTGTCCTGGAGTGCCTTCCCCAGATTTAGCAAGACTTTTATCCTTTCCTGAGGACATTAACCTGGCTTGATTTGCTGGTATTTTTTGTTGTGTGTGGGGGCGGGAGGGGGAGGTCAGGCTGTGGAGAGAGGGCTGTCTTCTCAGGCTGGGCCCGACTTTAACTTTTTAATAAAATAAACACCCTCCCCAACCCCCAAGCACTGGCCTCAGTTTCTGGAGCCCTGTGGTCTATCTTTGGCCACTAATCAGTTGTGCGACCTCCAAGAAATCACTCAGAGTTTTGCTGTTGTTTGCTTTTCTGCATATAAAATGAGGAATGTGGGCTAAATGATGTCTACCAACCAATGTCAAGTCTCTGGACTGCCAGCTCTGAGCTCTGGGTGGGCACCTCTTACGCTGGCCTTGAGGAGCAGGAGACGCGGGAGCACGTGGCAGTACCAACGTCTTTTCTGAGAAAGAGCTGTGTAGATAATATACCTGCTTTAAGAAGAGTTATTTAGCAGACATATTTGTGACCAGGCCAGTAAGTTATCTTTGTACGTGGGTGTTTATCTCCCGTGTGTCTAATGGGCATTATTTAAGCTAGAGACCCACTCTGCACTGCCCACGCACAACTGCTCTTTCTGAGATTGTCACAGAGGATTGTCACAGAGGGCCCTGCTTGAAGTCGAGACTTCTGCATTGGTGACTTCCTTTGGGACCGGCTGAAAACGAAAGCAGAACGTGACTTTCTCGGCTCTGAGAGAAGTGTTCTTTGCAGCAGAATTTATCTCCTGATGGGGACACCCTGCATGCTGAGGGGACGAGGGGGCTGATGTGCAGGATGGGGGTGGGGGGGGTGGCTGGCCGGGTGTCCAGCTCGAAAGCATGCTGCTCATCCTCAGTTCACAGTAAAGATGGTGTCATGGAGAGTCTCTGCTCACAGAAAGTTCTAGAATTAACAGTGAGCATCTCCGGTAACAGAAGCAAAGAGAACCTTTCCCCTTCTCTCGGAGGGGTCAGCCGGGAGTGTGGGGGGTTCCCCCTCCTGCGTTTCCAGCCGTGTTACCATATAAGTACCTGGGCCAGGGCTCCCCGGGAGGCGTCTTAGGGAGGCCGGTGCTGCTTGGAGGGGGGGGTGGAGTGTCCTTGGCCTCCGGCCAGGAGATCGATCCGACACCAGCAGCTCCTCCTTTTTCTGGGCTTGCTCTTCCTTTCCCTCAGAGAGGCCTCGTGGTTTGCCTGGCTCTGCCCACTGGGGGCCACTTGACCTAAAAGTGCGGTGGTGCCTTTTGTGTTGGCGGCAGCTGTGGCCCCCCTGGCCTTGTCCAGGTTTCAGGGGGACCGGCCGCCTGTGGACTCTTGGATCTCCAGGTGCTTTGAAGTCTTTGTACCTAAGCCTTCCTCTTTGTTGCCTCCTTTTAGAAGAAGCTTTTTGATTTTATTCTTTTTAAAGTCATTTTTAAAGCAAGCAGCAATAAAACCAGCACGAAAGGACTTTGGCAAAAGCCCTTTGTTCTTTTTAGGAGGTAGAGGTGAGGCGGATCTTCCAGGAAGGAACAGGGGAGTCTGATGGTTTTCCGTCGGCTGCCTTTTTCAGCGGAAGGATGACTTGTCAGGTGCATCGTGTGCTTTGGGGCCAGCTGGCAAAACTTGGTGACGGAAGGGTCGGCCCGGAGGGGACCCCGTGGATGGGCCGCAGCCGTCCGTTCCCGCCTGGGAGAGCTTCGGGCTTCCCCAGGCGTAGCAGGGAGAACGTTCTGCCGCGGTTGGCGTTGACCCGTTCAGATAAATGCCTCCCACAGCGTGTGCCCTGCCCGCAGTCACTCGTCACAGGGGCTCGCTGGGCGACAGGGCCGCTCCGCCGGGGACCGTGGGCACGAAGACGTTTGGCGAGAGCGGCTTGGAGACATAACAGCAAATAGAATGTTTCCCGAGTTTTCTTCCCTGTGTGCTGAGTAGGCCCATGATTTTTTTTTTTTTTTCTCGTTGAATCCTCAACACAGTGTCGTGGGGTGACGAGCCCCAGAGAGTGTGAATAACTCGGGTCAAGGTTACTCACTCACTTCCGTCGCACTTAGAATAAAGGTAAACGTGCACCTTGGCTCCTGGAGTCCCGCTGGCCCTGGCTTCGTTCCTCTCTGGCCCATTCTTTTCGTAGTGTTTCTCACTGATGGGTCTTGCCTGCCCCTTTGTTAGTTTCCTATCTCTCCGCCTGCACTAGAACATAGGTCTGGAGACAACGGCGACCTTCACTGTGTTCTGTTGACTTACATACCCCCGCCCCGACCTGGAGTAGGAGTAGCACATAGTAGGCATTCAATAAATGTTGAATAAAGAGGATTTAGGTCTCACATCAAGGGGGCCTCTCTTAAACCCTGGCCGTTCAGCCGTATGTTTTGCAGTTTAATACCATTTTATCCAGTTTCTCATATTTATGCACTGCAAGCCCTAAGCACACAGCCAGTGCCAAAGCAAGCCTTCAAGAAAATCTACAGCAGCATTTTCCAAACTTTTGGATCTCAGGAGCTCTTCCTAGGCTTACAAATTACTGAGGACCCCAAGGAACTGTTAACGTGAGTTATAACCGTCTGTACTTATTAGAAATTTAACACTGAAAAAACACATTAAAAACCAGTTACACATTAACGCAGTAACATATTTTTATGAACAAAAGCTACATTTTCCAAAACAAATTCGGGGAGAAGAGTGGCATTGCTTTACACATATATATTTTTTAATTTTTGCGAATTGCTTTAAGACCTGGCTTAGTGAAGGTAGCTGGAGTCACGTCCGCTTCTGCCTTTAGCTGCTCACGTCATCACATGGGCTGCAGCCTCTGGAGAGATCCCCTGTGTGCATGTGAGAGGCTGAGTGAACAGGCCCATTATTGCCTCGGCGTCATTATGAAAATTGTTTGACTTCGCAGACCCTCTGAAAGGGCTCTGGGAGTCCCCAGGGACCCCCTGGGGCACCACGGACAGCCACGGGCTTTATAGGGTAGGTAGGTCATCCGAACCGTTGGGTGGTGTCATGGGACATTGGAGAGGGGGAAGCCGAAGGCGGGATGTAGTCGAGAACCCCTGAGTCTGGGCCGTTGTGTCAGACTTTTCTGTTCAGAAATATATGCACAGGGATGCGTGTGAGCTGTTTTTGCAAAAAAACAAAATTGCTCCTCAGCTAAAGCTCCTCCCGAATCGCAAAGGAGCACGGAGGACTCGGAAGCTGGTGGCGCGTCTTCCGTTCGTCCTTTTCGGACGAGCAGCGTTGCACGGAGCGGCCGGCAGCTCTGCCGGGGGAGCGCCGTTGACAGTCGGGAAGCGTAGGTTCCTCTCCGGGCCCGAGGAGAGCGGCTTCAGGTGCAGGTCGCTTTCCAGGCCTCGCTTGGTGGTACTCGCAGCTTTTGGCCTCCGATGACATTGTGTCGTGTAATAGAAATGGGATGGTCTCGAAGGCGTATCGCTGTCAGGTTCTGGCCCAACCGGCGTCCAGGGCGTCCAGGTAGAAGCTGTGGAAAGCAGACGGGTCCGTGCTGGCCAAGGCGGCTGTTTCTGAAAGGCGGATGGTCACAGACGCAGGCCCCTTGGGCGTATGTTGTGTGTGCCTTGGTGATGTATGTAAAACGGTCAAAGCGAAGGTCACTGGGTGGTAAAACGTGGGAGCTTCCACATGGTGGGGGGGGAGGGCAAGGGACAGTGGGTGGCAGGCGTGGTTCCTGACACCAGGGCTGGAGGAGGCTAATACACGGGCACTGTTGGCGGGGCTCCCCAACACCCCGTTCCTGAAAGTCAGACTCTTCACCACCCACGGGCCCGGCAGCTTCGTCTTTATCAAATAAAGGGGGTGAGCTCCCATGTGTCAGTAGGAGTCCGCTCCGTGGTTTCGGGGTCCATTCTCTGGTGTAAGAGAAGGCTTCCGAGTCCCTCCCGCGTCCGGGGCCCGTGAGCATTAAGTGGCACCTTAGGTAACTTCTTGGGTAATGAAAGCGTTCTAATTTAGTCTCATTTCTGGAGTTGCTAACTTTTAAATTCTGAATTGTGTGTGGGCGAAAAGTCGAGCTTTTTTTTTTTTTTTTTGTACAAATTAATATAATGCAATTAAGTGCATGCGGGAGAAATAGATGGGAAGAATCACAACATGTGAGTTTCCTGCTGCAGTCCAAGCTTTTAGCCAAAAGAAAAGAAAAAAAGAAAGAAAAAAAAACCTAAAACCTGTGTGGAGCTGCTTTTAATGAAGTGAATATACTTCTATTTCAGCGAGGCCGAGCGTTAGTCTGTGTTAGCACCGGAGTGAAGAGGCTCTAAATGTTGAATGGTCACTCCTCTGAGGAGGTGGCCACCCCCACCCTCCCAGCAGGAACCTCGTTTGATGGGAGCGGAGCTGGGGCCTGGCTGTCTTGGGTGCTGGGAATTTGGGGGCCGAAAAGCAGTTACGGATCAGCCGCCTCAGAGGCTTGCAGAGGATGTAAAGATTCCCAGGACCTCGTTTATTCGGACGCGTTTCCCACAGGGCTGGCAAAGTGAGGAGCGTGGATCGAGTAGAAGAGTCAGGGGTTCCGGGCGGGAGGGAACGCAGGCATCGGAGGAGGGAAAGGAACTTTTTCATTTCGGTTCCATTTGAAAACAGAAAACTATGAGCAGCAGTACAGGCTGGATGTATGCGTGAGCGCCTCGTGCCACTGGTTGGCTCGCCTCTCACAATGGCCAGAGAGTAGGAAGCGTTGCTACCCCCTTTCCTAGCCCCCCCCCCTTTTTAAAGCAGACGAGGGAGCTGATGGCTCAGGCTGAGTTGCTGAAGAGCATGCAGTGGTGATTGGTGAAGCTGGGCTTTGAACCCAGGGCTTCTGACTCTGCCTGCAGCCTGCTTTGGACATGAAGGGGGTGGCCAGTGGGGGAGGGATGCTTCTTCCCAGGAAGAGAAGTTAGAAATTTTGTGTGCGGCCCTCAGATTTCTCATAGAAATCTGTTGAAAGGGCCAGTACACCTCTGTTCTCTACCGTTAATCCATCCGTATAGACTTGACTTTAATTAGCTTTAGGAAAGCAGTCACCCAAAAAGCAGTTTGAGGTCTCTTAGGCAACAGGTAAGAGGACACTGTAGTTACAGTGAACCCAGATTTGACGGCACTGCGGCGTCCCGGTCACTGGCCTGGGAACCCTGCTGTCCGCTGTCCTGGGCTCAGGCTCAGTCCCGTGGTGAAGATGAGACGCAAACACGTGACTGAGCGACTGGGATGGTGGTCGTGGCCCAGCAAGGGCGATCGGGGTGCTGTGTAGAGAAGTGTGCTGGGGACATGCGACCCAGATTTGGGGGTCAGAGGGCTTCCCAGAGGCTGTGACACAGCGCACTGGGACTGTCAAGGCGACTGTGCGTTAGCCACAAGGCGTGGGGGGCGGGGCTATGCCGGGCAGCAGCAACAGCAGGTGCCAAGGCCCTGGGGACAGAGAGGCACACAGCTCCTGGGGGGTCTGCCTGGAGGAAGTCCACTGTGGCTGGAACGTAGACAGCAGTGGGCAGAGGACAGCGGCGAGGGAGAGCGAGGCCCCCGAGGGCCTGGAGGGCCGGAGCAGCGGAACCAGCCAGTCCGAGCCCTGTCTCTGAAGGTCCGTGCTGTGCCCGCCTGTGCGCAACAGACCGAGGGGGGAGGGTGGATTCAGAGAGACGAGTGGCAGGGCTTTATGGGGTGCCGTCGAGACATGAGAGCGGCTGAGATTTGGGTGGAGGCAGAGGCGCTAAAAAGAACGGGAAGAGTCAAGAGATACATTAATGTTTAAAGTCAGCAGGATACGACGCTCAGACTCTTCATTCGCGTATTTGTTTACCGAGCGCCTCCCGTGCGCTAAGCACCGGTGGTGGCAACAGGGTGGTGTGCACCCATCCCGGCCTTCCCTGGGCAGGGGGTGGGACAGGGCTGAGTGTGCTCCGGGCGCAGCAGGGGCGGAGGCCCCGGGGCAGGGCGGAGAGCGAGGACCGGACGTGCCCCCAGGTGTTGTGGAGGAGAAGCGGGCGGGACAGGCAGGCGGGACAGGCAGGCGGGACAGGCAGGCGGGACAGGCAGGCGGGACAGGCAGGCGGGTTCCTGCTGCTGCATCGCGATGCTGTGGGCATCCGGGAGCCGCCTCCCGCCACTGTCGGCCGTGAGGTGCAGATTTGGGAGCCCTGGTCACGTAGACGTCTCGGGGACAGCAGAGTGGCCGAGGTGACCAGGGAGGGTTGTGGAGTCAGCGACCGCACTCTGGGGCCGCCGCCTGCACCTTGGGTCCTGCCCTCCGATCTCTGTGTTCGCGTTCCCATTCCCACCTTTCTTAGGAATAGACTCGACTGTCCCTCTGCGTGCTGCTCAGGGAGCAGTTTCAGGGGACGGCGACCTGACACTGAGCCGGCGGGTGGCGTGAGGCTCCGCCCGGCCCCCTGCAGCCGCCTCGCGCCTCACGGAGCGCGATCCCGGTGAAGCCACCCTGAAGAACCCTACGACGAGGGGCGCCAGCCCCCCAGAGCGGAGGTGGGGGGCGGCAGGGTCGTGGGGACCGCACGCTCGCGCACTCGATCCCACGGGGCCTGTGCCGAGCGCTTTGGAAACAGGATCTCACTGAACCTCGCGACGCCTGTTGAGGGAGCTCCTTGCACCGTCCCCGTTTTACAGCTGGGAAAGCGGGGCGTAGGGCTGGAAAGCAGGGCGTAGGGCAGTCACGGAACTGGCCTGCGGTCCCCGGGCGTGGAGGTGGCTGTGCCGGGCTCGGGGCCCTGGCCCTCTGACTCCATGCTCCCGGGCCCGGCGGGTCCCGGCCGGGAGGGTGGCGATGCTTCGCAAACAGAAGCCACGCCTTCGGGAGAAACCAGAGGGCACGCACGTGCTCAGGGCCGTGGAGCTCAGGGCAGAGAAGGTTCTGGGAGGCTCTGTCCTTGTGTGGGGCAGCGGACCGCAGTGGCTTCTAACCCCGCTCTTTGAATCTGGAGTCGGCCTCACTGCCGGATGTTCAAGCAGAAGCCGACACCACCCACGGGAGACACGTGGGGGATCCCATCACTGGGCGAAGGGTGGAGCTTCCTGCTTTTCGGGGTCGCCGCCAGCCTTCGCTCTGTGGCTGTGTGTGTCTGACAGGGCCGGGACGTGGCCCGGCCGGGAGCGCGTGGGACTCCGCACGGCCTGGCCCTTTCCCAGCAGGCGAGTCCGGGAGGGCAGGGACCCTCCTGCAGGCAAATACCTCGTCCCGGATCAGACAGGAGCCACCTGTGACGACACCCCACTGTCGTCTCATGCAGGGGTGCTTTCCTTGACTGAGCTCAAACTTCGAAGCCCTAAACGTGTTCCAGATTCCATTTCCTCACGTTACAAAGTGAGAAGGAGTCACCCGCCCCGAGCAGTGGCTGCCCACCCCACGCCCAGCACACCCCTGCCCTGCTTTGCACGTTTCCCCAACAGCCCGTTGGAGTGAGCATCATCCCCACGTTACAGGTGAAGAAGTGGGGGCAGAGGGGTCTGGGCGGGGTGGCGGCCGGGGCGCCAAGGCAGCTGTGCCCGCAGCGGTGCCCGAGCCTGGTGTCGCCCATGTCAGGTGACCAGCTCGGTGTGCTAGCAGAGGGCCCTGGCTGTCCCTGTCGGGTCGGCCGACCCAGGGTCAGGCAGCCCCACGGCGGGTGGGCACTGACTGCGGTTCTCCTAGATGGCCCTCGGCCACGTGTGAGTGACATGGGGACATGGCCTACAGCTGTGAGAAGTTCGCAGGCACAGCTGTACCAGTAGCAGAGAGGCAGGCTCGCCCACCCTGCCCCGAGCAACAGGAAGTCCTCCAGAGAGCACTTCCTCCAGGCCACTGTCCACGGCCCCTCTGGCTCCGAGCCCTTCTGCTGGCTTGCCGCTTCGTTTCCCTCCCAGGACACCCCTGGTGGTGGCCCCAGGACCTCCCCCCTCCACTGCACTAGGTGTGGGTGGGGAAAGCCTCTGCCTGTCCTTTGCAGAGGGACTTACTGGGGAAGAATCAGTGTCCGCCCCACACCCCAGATTGTGTTTATGCTGCTTTATTTTTAAAAAGCTGTGGCCCTGGCAGATTGCCCGGTTGAGGGCCATTAACCGTGGTGGCTGTGCATTGCTGGCCTGTGTTTTGGGGGAGGCGGGGAATGTGAACTATGGCTAAAGGTTACTCATTCAGTTGTCTGCTTAATAAGCACGTTGGTCAGGAAGAAGATACTTATATATTTTTTTCTGACTCATCAAAAGGTGATGTGGCCACAGTAGAAAAATTAGGTAGAACGGTTCAGAGAGAGAATGGTGCACACGGATGAAGGTCTGCGCTCCGTGTCCTCGCCGCCCGGGGAATGAGGGCAGCTGTGCTGAGCCGCGCCCGGGCTCAGAAAAGCTCTGCTTCGAGCCACGCGGGCCTGGGCATCATGTCCGGCTCGGGCCTCTCACCCTCCCTGCCTCGGTTTCCCCAGCAGTGAAAGGGGGACAATGGCAGGCGGCTGGGGGGTTGGGGAGGAGGAAGGGCGTTTGCGGAGCCGTCCGCACGGCGGCAGGCGTGACCATCGGGAGCGGCTGCAGCAGACCGTGCTGGGGAGCCGTGCTGTCCAGCCCCCTGTGGGCGTCGCCAGCTGCGGCCAGCGCTGAGCACCTCACGCTTTGTCATCCCAGGACACCGACCCGTGTCCGCTTCTTCCCGTTTGGGGCCTGGTGGCTTTCAGTCAGGTGACCGGGTGGCAAGGAGGGTGCAAGCAACAGTGGTCACTGTGCTGGTTCCTGGCCTGGTGTCCGTCGGGCCTGGTGTCACCGGAAGGGCAGGCCCAGCAGGAGCGAGGCGGGCACGCCGGCGAGGCGCTCCGCCCGCCCCCCGCCCTCGCCCCTGCTCCCCGAGCTCAGTGCTCTCCGGGATCCTCCCGGGAGGCCGGCCCAGAACGCCAAGCGAACTTGTTTTCCAGTAGTCGGTCCCAGGAGGTACCGGCTTCCTGACCCTTTCTGATAAGGCTTTGCACGCGCGCGGGCCAGGGCAGCCCGAAGGCCCACAGCGGTTTCCGTGGGGCGGCTCCTCGGCTGTTGTTGGAAACACCGGTTTGCCGTCCGGTGTGACACGTCCCTTCGGGAAGAAGCGACCTGACTTTAGACCTGGCTCTGGAGAGTGGGCCTCGGCAGGTGTCCCTGCGTGTGTCATCGGGAGCCTCGCCCCGGGTCCCCAGAGGCCGGCTCCGTGGGGCGAGGGGTGGTCTTCGAGCGGCCGCGCGCTCCCCACGCCGCTCACGTTCCACGTGATGCTCCTCGTGTCTGTCTCCCGCGGTGTCTGGGTTGCGTTGGGGGCGTTTTTCACATGTGCTGAACCGAGGTTCCCCGACGGTCCGTGTGCAGCGCCTGGCACGTCCGCCGAGGCGGGAGAGGCGCTTCCCGCGCCTTCACACCAAACCTCGCAGCTCGTTCTTCCATGAAGACGGCTCGGCAGCGAGAGAGAATTTCAGGGGAGCAGGCTCTGCACGCCCTGACAGCTGTCGTGGCTTTGCGGGGTGAAGGGTTTCTGGCAGGGGGACGTGAGGGACGACATGGGAAGAGGTGCTTCGGGGAGTCTGGGTTTGCGGATGAGGTCTTGGGAAGACCTGGGTTACCTGGTGCCTGTACACAGCAGATGGGGAGTTACCTGCAGGCCACACGAGCACCTGTGTCCCCACAGAACTGAGCTCGTTTTCAGTGTCAGTTTAGCTTTTTGTAATTGGCTCCCGCTCTTCAATATTTATGGCCCTGATGGAAGCTATTTCTGAGGTCGATGTTTTTGTTGGTGTGTGTGTGCGTGTGCGTGTGTAAGTGTAATGATTTCTGGGCCACGTAGAGATCTCCTGGGACTTACCAGCCCTTTCTAGGATGGCCCCTGACCCGGCTTCTCAATCGACTTCAGCCTTATCATCCTTACCTGCATTAGGAGGGGGTTGGACGAGGGGATGGGTCTTTTCTCTCTCCACAAGTGTTTCTTGGTAAAGGATGAGAAAGCAAGACTTTGAAACAGTGTTTGGGAAAGCCTCGTCCGGTTGTGGAATTCTCAAAACGCTGTTTGTCAGGGCTTGGGGTGTTTGTTACTAGGTTTCCTTTTATTAAGTTCACTTTGTTCCTTTAGCACCTTAGCCCTGGCTCCACCAGACCCGAGTTTTACAGGTGTTTCCTTCAGACTTCACGTTCCCTGAGGCAGATTGAGAATGTTAGTGTTTCATGGGTCAGATTTCCCAACTCCGGCATCGCTGCCAAGTTCTTGGCCAACTTCCCTGCAGCCTTTATAGTCACTATTTAACATGGAGGGTCTTCAACTTGCAGAATCGGATTTGGGTGTGGCTGTGTTAGAAACAAGTGTTATTGTGCTTGGAATATCCTGAAATTCAATAATGTATGGGGGAAATGTGGTTGCATGTGGCTTCGCTTGGCTCACTTAATTGCCTGCCTGTCACACTCTCATTTAAATTTGGCTTTTAAGTGGGGTGCTTTGGAAAAGCGAGCTAAGCGAAGCCAACTCTCAGGGATTTTTTTTTTCCTCCTCTGAGCATTTCTTTCCTTCTAATAATGTTGCATATTTTACTTTGTCTAGGATTTTCGAGAAAGACATGTCTGACAAGATGTCTAGTTTTCTACATATTGGAGACATTTGTTCTCTGTACGCGGAGGGATCGACAAATGGATTTATTAGCACCTTGGGGTAAGAGCACCTCATTTCTTGTGTGTCAGGATTTAAGACATGATAACATCAGCTGAAAAACTGATTTTCCTGGATAAGAATGTCATTTTACTTGGCTTTTCCAGGGGCGGTTGGAATCATGAATACCAAATCCCATGTTAATTCACAAATTATTATAATTTCCTCTTCCTTTGTATAGAAGGGGAAGTGCTAAGTGTATGGGCTAAAACTTAAGATTCATATTTACAGACGCAAAGAAGTGCTTTTTAGCCGCACAAAAGTTCTATTGTCAGAGGAGGACTTGTTTGTCACATGAGCCGAGACTTCTCCGATGCTTATCGCTCTTTGGAGCAGAACCTTTTCTGCTTTAACTCGCTGGGTGCATTTGAAAGTTACAAGCTGCACAGAGTTCTGTAAATCAGATTTTTGCTCTTTTCTGCTTTCTTCAATTTTTATCCAACTGTTAACACTATATATATCTCCCATAATGTACTCATTTGATGATCTTCTCCCTCCTATTGTCTAGAAGAGGAAGTGAGAGGCAAAACAGCTCCAAAGGCGGCAGCAGCAGACCGGAGAG
>CM053507.1:151249703-151303568 GCA_028627145.1 Eidolon dupreanum | reverse complement strand
GTGATTGCTGAGCTGTACGACCTCTCGAAAATGCATGAGGTTAGTGTCAAGGCGAGAATGACTTCCGCTGGAACGACTTTAGTTTGTCGATTGCGCTCGGTCGGTGAAGTGGAGCTCAGTGTAAAGCCGCACATTTGTGCAGCTGTGTCTCCAACCGAGTAGTTACGTGTGGATCTACCACAGGAAACGTGTTGTTTCAGCAGATCTTGCTGGCCCTTTGGGGCTCTGATGTTCTCAGACACCTCGGCCCGGGGCGAGTTCTTCATCATTGCTCTTACTTTTTGAGCTGTAAGACACAGGCTGGACAGCCCGCCTGCCATGTTGGCTGATTTTTTTTTTTTTTAGGCCGCCCGCATTTAGCGTCTTCCTTGGGAGGTCGCTTGGTTTATTCCAGGAGGTGTTTACAGTGTAGTTGGTATCTTAAGATGACAAACGTTTTTTCTTTGTGGTGATGGCAGTTAGCGGTTCAGCTGTAGCTACAGAGTAGAGTTATCTGGGAGACATTTCAAACAGATGCTCGGAGCCCAACTCCAGACTCCTCAAGTGAAGCCGTGGAGGTCGGGGCCTGGGTGCTGGCGTTTTTAAGGGTTCCCCAGTGACTCATACAGCCAGGGTTGACGTATTTGACTGCGTCTGGTGTTTGACTACTGGTCTTGTTCCAAAGGGCTCCAACTTGCCATTTGCCAGTTATATTGTTTGAGTTATAATTTCTTATTGTTAGGTGACTTGGAAACGGACTTTTTCTTTTGGATAAAAGCTGAAGAAATTAGAATAAAATAGAAAGCAGACGCTCAAGTGGACAGAAACCACTTGGGAGACGTCTGGGCCGCAGCCTCCCGTGTGCCCGAGGCCAGCAGAAGAACAGTTTCACTGAGGGGGTTGTTTAACAAGAGTTATCGACACGAGCCGCGGGTGACAGGGACCTGAGGTGGCCGTTGCCTCCGCGGCCTTCTCAGTCCCCGCTCCGCGTCTTCTTCCAAGACGGCCGTGAGTGCAGCAGCGCTGAGGCTGTGAGCCAGTGGTCACCATCCGGCCACACAGAATGAATTCCCGGTTCTGAGCGGTAGAGCGTGCCTCAGTTTACCCTTTAACGGGGCCGAGCGTGGCGGGCTGGGTGCCAGGCAGCGCGCAGGGCCGTGCCCACACTTTAGCTCGTGGAGCCAGGGTCTGTCCGCCCAGTGAGGGGCGCAGACCCTCCCAGGTCGGGGTTCAGTCACTCGTCTGGTGTGAGAAAGCGCCCCGGGGACTTTCAAAGCTGCCGCTGTCTGAGCTCCACCCCCAGGGAGCCTGATGGAACTGGCACGTGGTGTCCAAAAGCCCCCGGCTGATTCTCCCCTGCAGCCCAGGTTGGGGACCACTGCCGATCGCGCCCGGCTGGCCGTAGACTGCGCGGGGCCAGGCGCGGCTTTGCGGCTGGGTGAGTTCCGGCCGGGGGTGGCTGAGAGTCGGGTGAGCTCGGATCTCATTGCACACGCGGCCTTGGGACACAGGCAGGAGCCCGGGGGAGATGCAAACACACTGTGCCAGGTCACCAGCGGCTCTTAGAGCACTAAACAGGACCAGGGGGAGGTCACGGGGTGCGTGTTCCCCCGGCGTGGGGTCTCCGTGCCCGGCGCCGGGGTGTCTCTCTGGTGGCCGACATGGAGGGACAGCGTTGGGATAAAATCACCCGTCCAGTGGAAGTTGTTGGGGAAGAACCGAACCCCATCTGCAGCCCGGTTCTGCAGGTGGTCACGTGATGGCGCTTTGGCTTGTTGACGGCCTTTGTCCATAAATTACCGGTAAGGGCTTCCAGGCTGTGAGGTGCTTAGAACCGGTGGGGAAGCCTGGCTCGGAACCCGCTTTCCCACAGGCTCTGGGTGTTGGCCACACTGCCTCCGTCCCCAGTGGATACGCTGGCCCAGGGCACACAGGTGGGACCCAGGCAGCTCTTCCCCGTGACCTGCTGCCCGGGGCCACGGCAGCCCCTTCCATCTTGGAACCCGGGCAGCTGGGAGTCACACGGTTTCCAAAGCACCCCTCCGATGCTTGTGTAGCATACTGTCAACATTTTTTTTCCCTGAAACAAAGAGAAAACAATCTCTCTTTCGGAAGGTAATTCCGCCTTTGCACGTGCAAGTGTATTTCGAAGTCGACGTTGTTCTGATGCTTGGAGATGGTGCACAGGGCAGCCGGGCAGCCTGGAGGCCTTCCTTGTCCCCTTCCTCGCCGCGCCTGTGCACCCTGCCGTGTGCCACACACACCAGGAAGCGTGAGATGCCGGCAAGCAGCCGGATGGGCTGTGGAGTCTTTATCTGAGCAATCGGCAGCGCTGCATGTAGTCATGTGGGTTTGCTGTAGCTTCCATTGTCTCCTTGCCAAGTTCTTTCTTCAACTGTATCGAGAGCCATCATAACTTACTGTGCTTAAGTGGGAACCGAAGGCCTATTTATGCGATGCTCCCTGTGGCTTCTGGTTCCGTGATTTTGTGAGCTCCCCTTGTAACCGCCGCCCTACCGATGAACAACATGGGCCCTACGACCAGGCTTCCCGGGTGCCAGTGCAAATTCCCCTAATTCTTAGCTATGTGATGTGCGACAGATTGCTTACCCTCTGTGAACCTTGGTCTTATCTGTAAAATGGGAAGTGATAACGGTTGTACGTCACACACTTATTGTGGAGATAAAATATGTTTTGAATTTAGTGCCGAGGGGCTGGGTCCTTGGTTAGGGGCTTGGTGAAGCCTTCTTCTTCTTACCTTCTCATTTCCAGCACCTAGTACAGAGCTTGGTACTCCTAAGAAAGGTGAGGAACTATATCGTGAGAATAATTATACGTTGTTCCTCTTTCTGTCTTTAAATGCTGTTGTGGATGGGGCTGTGCCTATGGCCCCCAGGGCCTAGATTTGAGGCCCACTTTTTTCATGTACAGGCCGAGTGACTTGGCAGATGACTTAATTTTTCTGAGACTGTTTCCTTATCTGTAAAAGGGGGCAAAATGACTCCTTCACTATAAAGGCCCTGGGATGGAAGATCATGTGGGTGAAGAGCCGGACGGAGTACTCGCTACCCGAGCCTTGCTCAGCGACGGGTAGCAGCATTTTTCACAGCAGATGCAGAAGATGGAAACTGTTGGGTGCACTTCTTTCTGATGGGTAAAATGACATTTCCGAGGGAACTGCTTTCCTTGTCATTCCGCTGATTGTGTCCCCTGCCCCTAACTTCATCTGTAGGAATAAAAGACCGGCCGCACAACTGTTCCGCGCCAGCCAGGTCTTTTTCATCATCCGAATAGACTTTGGGGGGTGTCCTCTCGGTGATGGGGAGAGCCGAGGTGTGCAGTAATTCAGTGGCTCCGTCCTTTTCGAATGTGGTGCCATTCGAAGCACCAGTGTCTACGGCAGGTGAGGCAGGATCTCCTTTCTCTCTCATCTGCATCAGCTCTGCCCGAACCTTGCAAGAACGGGGAAGGCAAACGTGCGATTGAACCTGGGAATAGAAACTTTGCAGCTAGTGAATTCCTTTCTCTACGTGATCTTTTCCTCTTCCACCTCCATCCCCACTTCCCCCTACTAAGTACTGTGGCGTCTTCTACGAAGAAGCGGTGGAAACCGACAGCCGGTCTCCATTCCGATCCCAGAATCTCTGCTGTTCTCAGCGGCACCCCCAGGGCGTCGGAGCAGAAACAAGATGTGGGGCTTGGGGGGATAAGGTGGGCTTCAATGTCAGCCGTGCCACATATTGTGCGAACCCCTTTTCTAGACTGGGGCAGCGGCCAGGCGCTCGCCCCCAGAGCCTGATCTTCTCTGTTCATCTCGGCCCCAGAGTCTTGATCTTGGGCGGGCGCCACCATATTGGGGCCACCAAAGTCCAAGAAGTTTTTAACCTTGTTCGAGCTCCTTAATTTCAGAAGACAAGCTGTTTGAAGGGAAACTCACAGTTTAAGGTGGGGTGGGCGGGGGGAGTTTGGACGGGGAAGGTGAGGAGAAAGGCAGCATTGTGACGTCATCCGGGTGAGCTGGGGCGGAGCCAGCGATGGGGCCGAGTGCGGATGCTCCAGGTCGGTACCTTCCTGTCCTGTGTGCCCTCCTTCTCCCCCGTTCAAGCCGATTTCAAGCACAACGATCCACAAGCGCTTGTGTTTTGTGAAAATGGGTATTTAGCCCAAGAAGCACTGAGATCCTACTAAGTACCAACTGCTGGCCCGCTGATGGGGTCAGGGAGGCGAGGTGCATTAACCACAGTCCGCTTTGCTTTCAGGAGTCTTAGGGTTTCACGGAAAAACAGCCCCACGTTACAGGTAAAGTAGCCAACGTGAATAGAGCATTTACTTTGTGCAAAGCGCTTGCCACGGATTATCTCAGTCCGTGCACCCCGCTGTGGGGCGTAGGCACTGGTGCCCCCATCATGCCGCTGAGCAAACGGAGGCCCTAGAAATCGAGTAACTTGCCCGTCATCCGTTAAGGGTCACCTCTTAGAATGATTATCATTCATTCCACAAACATTTCTCGGACACTTCCTATGCGCCAGCCATTCATACTCCGAGGAGGACAGATACAGACGTTCTCAAGGAAGTCGATGCCTGGACACAGCGAAGGTCTCTGAGGAACTCGTGTACAGCACTTTGTGGCCCGCACAGCCGCTGTTTCATCGCAGGTAGAATTGAAGCAGGTGAAATGTCTTCCTACAAAGTGCGGAAGTTGCTCCTGCAATCCAGTGGTTTGCCGGGCCGAGTCGATGAGGACGCTTTTCCTGGGCCGCCTCAGCCCGGGGAGCATCTGTCTTGCACCGGGTGCCATTTTGTGACAAGGGTTGAGCTTCCGGCCCCAAGTCCCATGACTGTGTCAGAGTCGGGCCACAGGCCTCTCCAAAAGCCCAGGACCAGTGCTTCCCCCTCCTCTGCCCCACGGACCCTTCCCCACACCTGGGATCAAGCCGGGGCCCTCGTCACCTCCAGTCTCTGGAGGAGAATGGGCCGAGTCCTTGCCATCATGCCCGGGCTCTTCCCGGCTTTAATTGAGGACCATTTAAATGAGGAAGAAAGCCAAGTGGGAAGGTGGACGCCTTGGGCTCTGATGGCTGAGTGCATTTTTAGCCACTGCCAGGACAAGCTGTCGGGTACGCGGCACGTCGCCTGCAACACGGTTCGAATCGTGTTCGCGGTGTGGACGAGGCCCTGCTCATCCTGGGGCTGTTGCCCCAGCCGCTGGCCCTCGCCAGAGCAGCATGTTGGCTGAAGACTCCTGACCATTCAGCCTCTGTCCGGCTTAAACCAATGACAGCCTGGAATCGTGGTCTCAGGATGACCGTGGGTGGCGACTGTGCCGCTCGGCTGCGTGTGACAAGCCACTCTAGAACCTAAAGCATCGCCGTGAATTGGAGGCTGAGACTCGGGGCCTTTTTATGTTCACTGGACCCTTCATTCCCAGTCTGGAGTGCTCACACTGTCAGCCCACCTGTTCGGGAGCCGATGGATGAAGCAGACGGCTCGGTTCCCAGGGAAAGTGGGGTTCCACATCCCGTGCAGGCTTTCTGACCCGGCCTCGAACCTCCCAGCAGCTCCGAAGGGCGCCTCAGCTACGGGTGGCATTTTTTATGATCGCGTGATGAGTAGTTGAGTGCCAGCAGCCACTTATCTGATCATCGTCTTGCTTGCAAGTTAGGTCGAGAGAGGACGTGGGTCTCAGCAGACGTAGGGAAGCTGCTAACGCTGGGCAAACAGCCCCATCTGACACGGGGACTGGTGTCCAGCCCGGCGTCCGCCTCCAGCTGCTCTGGGACCGAGTGTGGGGGCCATCTCATCTCGCCAGGCCTCGGTTCTCCGTCTGTTAAATGGTGTTTGTGTGAAATGACTCTCCACGGTTCTTTCCAGCTCGAAGCTTGGCCATCAGGCTGCTTAACATATGACGAGAAGGCTTTGCTGTCCCGGAGCCTCTTGTTTTCCAGAAGCTTCTATTTCTTTGGGATTCCAGGTGTTCATCGAGGTGAGACGAATGGGCAGAAAGAAGCCAGATGGGGCCAAAGCCAGATGCTGGGGCATCCGGACAAGGATGACTGTAACCAGCTCAGTGGCTCGGTTTCCTTGCAAGCCACCCCCTTGGCTGCACGTTGTCGTAACTGTTGCTAAGCGACATTCTTCTTTTTTTTTTCCTTTTAGTGAAGCATGCAAGGAATGAACCCATATCATGTTTAGTTTTAAATACCCACATGCAAAGGGGAAGGGCCTCACTTCAATTTTGTTTGTTCTCTTGATTCTAATCCGCGATGGGCCTTTTGCAGTGAGGGTACAGGGCTTAGTTTCTGCCTGTCTTGTGAAATAAGGTGGAAAAACCAGTCTATTTAAGGCACCTGTCAAGTGTATGCCTTGAGGCGTACGGAAGGTTTTGTGTGTGTCACTCAGCTGCTTTGTAGGAGAGTCTCTTGCAACTCGTAGTGTATTCTCGGAATCAATTCAAATTTAATAAAAAGATTAGTAGGTTTTTTTATAATCCTCATTTCAGATTTACCAATTTATCTCAATCTTGCACCAACAGACTCCACTTACAGGGAAGAACACTGTAATTTAAGTCAGTTTCCCGAGCAGCACAGAATGCTCCCAGCGTGTTACACAATCGCGGACTGTCGCCTGCCGCCTGCCTTTGCCGGAGCCCCACACACTCCCTCGTGCCCCGCACTGGGTTTCTGCCTGCTGGCTCAGAGCTTCCCACTGCTTGCCCGCAGGCTCTGGATATCCTGCCTGGGGGCACAGGAGAGCGGATGCTTACCTGGATGTGCTGGACAGCTTCCTTTCTGGATACCCGAGTCACCCGTGGAAAGGAGACCCCAGACCCCTGCTGCATATCAGTGCACCTGGAACGACTCCTTTGCATTTGCTGACGGAGAACCGACTTCAGCTCTACGTGCATAGGATGTTTTAGCGCAGCAAATGTGTTCACCTCGTCATCTAGTCGAATCTCAGCCTTGCTGTCGTGGTTTCCTCCACCGAGGGCAGGTGTGGCGGGGTCACGTGTCAGCTGTGACGTAGTCCCGAAGGCAGAACGCAGAGGCTGAGTGAGGACTTTTGGCAAAGACTTTTGTAACCCTGTCTTCAGAGCGCTGATGAAGACATGTGGCAAATCGCCGGAGCCCCCGACGACTCTCCCCCGTCTGTTCTTGACGAGGGAATCGGAAGTTTGCGAAACCTCTTGAGTCAGGGGTCAGTTCTGTGCTGGTGCTGGGACGGAGGCTCACCCTGACCCCCCACGCTGTCATTTAGGCTGTATTTGGGCCGTGGATTAAAAAAAAATTTTTTTGGTTCTATCCCCCTGTGTGATGGATCAGCGATCCATCTGTAATTAATGATCATCTGTTTTCTATAAATGCAAATAATACTGAATACCTTGTATGGTACTTACGTGAATTAATCTGTTTATTGAATTTCTGTAGTTTCCTTTACATCTGTTAGTTTTTAACCCTCATAACCACCCCTTAGGCAGCTGCAGTGCTGTAAAAGCTAACTCTCCTGATCCAGATGAGGAACTGATGCATGAGATGTTGTGTTTGGTGCAAGGTTACACAGGAGTGCCAGAACCAGGATTTGAACCCAGACGGTGTGACGTTCGAAACCTACCCTGAACTGCCCGTAGCCGGGCAGCGGCCTTAAAGTATTCCTTCACCAAGTTATTGGATTTCTTGATCAGTTTCCTCCTCTCCTACTCCGAAATATGCCATCCTGAGATGTGCTGTCACGGGAGCCAACGTCTGTGATGTCCTAGAGCTCCATGCCACCCGCCATCCCCGTGTGGCGTTTGTCACACTGTCCTCTCGGTCGTCTCAGCTATTTTTCGGAGTCTGTGCAGGGACCACACCTTGGCCTGCCCACCTGGCCTCGTGCTGGCGTGAGGCTGGTCCTTAGGCAAAAGCTAGTTGGAAAGGAATTAGTGCTTTTTTCTAAAATGGTTTTCACTGTTCCTGGTTCTAGCAGTGTTTTTTTTTTTTTTTTTGCTGATGACAATTTAGGTCAACTGACGGCTGAAATTTTTTTTTTTTCCTGGATGCCTTATGCTGTTCTATAATCTCTCTCCAAGCAACCTGTGTCTGGTACTTCTGAAAAGATTTCTCGCGCTTGACCTGTCTTCTCCCTGGAGAGTGGATCAGCCTCGTCCTCTGAGGGCGTCTTGTCCTGCACCCCCTGTATTTGTTCTTTTTTCTCTCTCTCACTCTAGTTTTATGATTCCTGGGCTCCACTCACCGTGTGAGCGTGAAACATAAACACCTAAGCACCAAGTCGTCCTTGGCGGCCGGCCCTCCGGCAGGGTCGTGGCCTGGTTTTGGTCTTGGCCGTCGGACTGCCTCTCCGCTGAGTGGTGGTACCTGCCCACCGTTATGCACGGGCACCCTGAACCCGGGGAGGGTAGCAGCCGAGCTGCACCCGGGACTCAAACCCGCATCTGCGAGGCTCCAAGGGCTCCGCTCAGCCACACGGGTGCACGAGCGGCCGGGCTGCTTGGAAGTCCGAGTCCACTGCTGACGGCCTCTTGCCCAGTGGGAACGAAGCCGAAGAGGTGACTAGGGAGACAGTCTCTGAACGTCATGCCCGCGCTGGACGGCGAGTCCCCGAGAGCCTCCCGTTTGGGACACGCCCCAGCGGCAGCCCTTCTCTCCCGAGGGGCCGCGGCGGCTGCCTCGCTGGCTTCTGCGTGCGCCTCTTTGCCTCCTTCACGGTCCCTTCCAGCCCCGTCCACCACGGCTCGAGGCGTCAGTGCAGAGCTGAAGATGCCCTGTGGCTCTCGGAGCCGTGGTTCCTCGGCGGTGCGTAGGGGGATGGACGCACTGTGGGGGCTGCCGGGCCCTGCCCGAGCCTCCCTGTGTCCCCTGGCCCCGCGGCGGGCGCCCCTCCAGGTTCTGTGCCCCGGCCAGGCCCGCGGTCAGCCGTGCGCCCTGGGCCGGGGCCCCTTCTCTGTCCGAGAGGGTCTCCCCCGCTCGCTCCTTCCTCCGGGACCTGGTCTTTCTAATGCCCTCCCATCCGTCAAGCCCCAGACACCCCCTCCGAAGCAGCTGTGCCCCCCGCGTTGGGTAAGCCGCCTCCTGCACGCAGACGCTGCGGCCAGGCCGTGTGGCTCTGCTCTGTGCTGCCACGTCACCTGGGACGTGTCATTTAACCGCTCAGGCCTGCCTTTCCTCACCTCTCACCTGGGCACACCACGAGGCGTGCCTCGCAGCGGTTTTTGTGAGGCCCGAGGGAGCCAGTCCACGTTAAGCACCTCGCGGAGTCGCTGGCCGCAGGGGACGCCGTGAAGCGTTTGCTCTCGTTGCTGGTTCACGACTTTGCTCTTGGCCTGCTCACCTGCCGGGAGGCTGGAAACACCTGTGCCCCTGGCCCGTGGTAGGCGCTTGGGTATTTGTGAGGTGACCTAGAAGACGCATCGGAGGCGTTGCTCCCGGGACCCAGACGTGCGGAGGGACCCGGCATCCTGTGAACGTGCACGTCTGACTCGGGTCTGGCCGAGGCCTGAGCGCCCGCATCTCTGACCAGCGGCCGAGCCGCCCCCGCCCGCAGGACAGCGGACAGTGGTCTTCCCTTATCCGTCATGGAGACGAAGGATGTTCTGAGCCCAGAAAAGGAGAGAATTAGGGCCGACGGATGAACGCGAGGGGTAGAGTTTTGGGTTTCAGGAGCTGCTTCTGACGGAGAGCTGAAGGTTTGCTCCCGGAAGGAGCCGGCGTCAGGGGACCGAGTTTGCCCTCATCCCGGGGGACCAGCCACCTGTCAGGGATTGGGGGGAGGGGAGGGAAGGTCGGCTCCGGGACGGGGTGAGCCAGGTGGTCCCTTGGGCTCCAAGTGTCCGCGTGTTCCCGCGGTGGGCCCCGCCGTTCCCTCCGGTTTAGCTCCCTGCGGAAGCCCCGTCTGTGGTGGGGGCCGCGGCGGAAGCGCTCTCCCGACGAGCAGCCCTCGGAGGGGAGGGGGCAGCTGTGTCCAGTCCGGCTGGCAGAGAACGTCACAGAGGAGCGGAGGGATGGAATCGTTGAATATTTGAAAAGGTGAACAAATATTTAAAAAAGCAAAAGCAAAGGTCCTGGCGAATCTGGTTCCGACGAGGAGGGGAGATGTCGTGGTCAGGAGAGCCGGCTCTGGGGTCATGGGCTCAGGTCCCTGCGCCCCCCTTATCGGTTGTGTGACCACGGGCCAGATACCCTCTCCGCCTGGTGACAATAGTGCATGACAGTACGGGACAGAGGAGACTGCGTTTG
This sequence comes from Eidolon dupreanum, assembly GCA_028627145.1. Classification (NCBI taxonomy): domain Eukaryota; kingdom Metazoa; phylum Chordata; class Mammalia; order Chiroptera; family Pteropodidae; genus Eidolon; species Eidolon dupreanum. The sequence continues at coordinate 151,293,360 of CM053507.1, read as the reverse complement.
GATGGGGCAGTGCATGTAAACAGCTCACTTAGGGACAGGCCTGGCTCAGCCTAAGCGCTCTGTACGTAGTAGCTGAGCAGCCGATGTGACTAAATTTGCCGTCAGCACCTTTTAGGAGGATCAGACACGGCCCTCGCCGTGCTATAGAACACGGATGTGTCTGTCTGAAGGTTTCAGAGTACGGCGCGTGCAGAGGTGTCTGTAGCCAGACACGCTTTCATCTTTCTGAGTTTCTTGATCCCTCCTGATCAAGAGGGAGCTCTGGCTCCTGCGGCCCTTTGAAGGGGAGACGCCAGGCCCCCCTGCACGCGCACAGGCCTCGATCAGTTCCTGACGGGGCGTCTGCTCGCCGTGGTGGCCCTTGATCACGGATAGGAGCGCAAGCCTCCTGGAGAGAGGAAGCCGTGGGTATCTGAACCCAGGTAGCAGGCATTGCAGCCACTCCTGACAGACGGAAGGACGACAGTGCCAATCCGCCGTGCTCCAGAAAGCCCCCCTCCCTCCCACCGCGTGTTTCTGGTAGGTTCCTGCCAGTCAGCCTGCAAAGTGACATTCTCACTCTGGTTTTGAGGACAGTTGAGCTCCCGGGAGAAGGGACGTGCTGGCCAAGGTGGGCGCCTGTGTCCAAGGCGAGAGGCCAGCACGTCCTGCGGGAGCAGACAGTGTGCGTGCATCACTTGGCAATGGTTTGGGGAGGTAAGTGGTGAGTGGCCTGAGGTGCAGGGGGAAGAATGTGTCCCTTCGAAGAGTCCATCTTTTCTTCCTTGGCAAAAGCTGTCGCTGGAGGTTAGTGCAGAAAAACTCCAATCTGAGCAGTTGTAATAACTGAGAAAAATAAATCGAGCAATTATTCCCCCGATTGCGATTTGAAAGTTCTTTTTTTCATCTGGCATTTTTCTGAGTCCATGTGAGTTCCAATTTAGGTGCTTCTGAAATGTCTGGATGTTTTGTGCCTGCTAAAATTATGTGTGTCTAAAAATGTCCTCAGGGATGACATGTATCCATCAGCTCGCTTGGACTTGTGCTGTAAGTGTTCCCAGAAGCCTAGCATCTCAGGTCAAGGGAGAAGGTAGAATGACCTGGCACGGGTTTAGCCATCAAGTGGAGGCCTCTTGCTTGAGAACTTTGCTTCAGTCTCGTCGACAAAGAATACTGGGGTTTTGTTGCCATAGTTTCAGTGAAAAATTTGACCTTAGCTACAATAACATACTGTTAGAAAGAACTAGCTAATCGGTTTTCTAAAATTAGTGTGCTCTAGTACATAAACCAGTAGGAACAGGGCATTTAATTAAATATTATACAAGGACGTAAAAGCCCAAGGCAGTGCTGTCCCTTGATCTGAGCAGGGGGAGGAAGGGACCCATAATTGTCCTTTGCTGGTCTCTTGTAAACTAGAAAAACTTTTTTTTTTTTTTAAATGTCAGCATTAGCTTTATTTTCGGATCCATCAGGAGTGAATGCAGAGCGCTTGTGAGGAAAGCAGAGCCAAACAGAAGAGTCAGCATTGCTTCCGGTTGTCCGCACGGGGCACAGACTCACGGGTAGGACGTGACAGTGAAGGAGGGCCAGCTGTGACACGGACACTGTCAGGATCCTGAAGTCGCCTGGGGAGAGGGACCGACGTTGTGGAGACGGCCTCCTGGCTGAGTCTGGGCGCTTGGAGCCACTCGGTTCCGGACGTTCGTTTCTTTGGATGCTTAATGTGCGATCGTCGGTCCCTCCCCCCGGCTTCTGGGTCCAGCTGCGTGCTCCTGCTGTCATCCTCACAGTCCACGAGTCACCGAGCGCTGATTTGGCCCCGGGCGATGACCTGCCCGTGGAGTATGTAAAGCCCGGTGTGTCTCGTCACTTACCCGCTAAGAACCCCTGCAATAGCCTGTCTTTATGGCGGTGGCTGAAGTGGTGCCGTGTTGCACCAGGCTGGAGAGGCGTGGTGCCGTTTCCGGGGTGGAGTCGGGTGTCGCGGTTTCAGGACACGCATTCAGGTCCCCTGGGCGTTCTCGCCTGCTTTCGTCATCGCCTGCCCTAGACGCGGCCAGGTGCAGCTGAGCTCGTTCGTTTGCAGATTTATTACTGATCAGATATGGCCTGGGGTGCGGCGGCTTCTGGAACGTCCACGTCGGTCACATGTCGATACATTTCCTCTCTCAACTCCGCTTTTATGATGTCAGCTTTTTATTCTTTTACCTTAAAACAGTTCTTTAATGGAATTTGAAGTGGGGAATATATTTAAGATAAGATAAACCTTTCCATTGGACTCTTGTCACCATTTCGCATGTTTCTGTATCGGCATCTTAACTCTCGCGGTAGAAGATGTGTCCTTGACAAGACTCTTAGAAAGAAGCCCCAAAGGTCACTGGGTTGTGTGAGCTTCTGGACCGTTTACAGGCTCATCATCTACCTGGGCAGGTGGAAATGGCTGCTGCCCTTACGGAGTTTGCAGCCTCAGGGAGGGATGGGTGAGGACCACTCGGAGGGTTCTTCTGGTGGAAGGCCGAATCCTAGATGAGCTTTTCTCTTCCCACTGGGCATCGTGTACGTCTGCCCCATCAGGTCGCCGCACCCTAATGATTTGAATTCATCTTAATAGCTTCAGGAAAACACGGTTGGAGGGCTTGCTGGAGAAGCGGCAGCATACGTTTTGGGGTGCTTCCCAGGCGATTTTAGACCCCGGCAGCTCAATGCGGATGATTGAGTTGAGGATACTTCGCAAATGCCCCTGAAGAGGTCGGGTGTGTCAGGTGGGCGACACCGTGAGCCCGGCAGGACTCTCGATTCTGGGAGGTAGGTAGCCAGCGAGAACCGGCTTCAGTAGGACGTGGCTTTTACCGGCTCACGCAGCCCTGGCCGAGCATCTGGACTGCGTGAAGGGCGGGGCGCAGCCGGGGAGCAGCCGGGGCGCAGGCTCAGGCGGCCGTCGGCGGCCCGTGGTCACCCTCGTCTCCTCCTCGCTCTGCACATCCGCCGCTGTGGGTGCCGAGGTTGTACTGTCCTCCTGCAGTGGGTGGTGCGATGTCCCTAGATCTCTGTCCTCTCGGGGAGTTTGTGTCCCGTTGGCGTCGTCTGCTCCTTGACTCTTTGGTAACCCCAGTAAGTAAACCAGTCTAGTCATTCGTTTTCTTGATGGCGAGATTAGCCACCGATTCAGTTTTTCTGTGTCTTTAAAAGGCTCTTTCTTCTTGGGGCAGTTTGGTAAGTTGCGTTTCTCTAGAAATTTACTGGTGTCCTCCAAGTTTTCAAACCCATAATATCCTCTTATCATTTTGTTAATCCCCGAAGTGTCTGGTTTGGTCCTTGTGGTTAGTTTAAGAACATCCCTCTCCCTGCCCCCACGACGTCCCCTTTGTCATCCCAGACCCTGTGAATACGTTGCACAGGTGTGCAGGACCTCGAGGCGGGAAGGGTAGCCTGGGATTCCAGGTGTGCCGATGTCACCGCAAGGGGCCTGAGCACGCAGAAGCAAATGCGGGGATGGGAGTGACAGGGCAGAGCGATGCGGGGTGAGCGAGCAGGTGAGCCAGGTGAGCAGGAGAGCCAGGTGAGCAGGAGAGCCAGGTGAGCAGGACACGGGAAGAGGCGAGGAGATGCCCCCCTCCCCATAGCCCTGCCTTGATTTTGCACCTCACGGCGTTAAGGGAATTTAAATATTTTCTTACATCTACTGTCATTTTTAATATCTATGAGATATTCAGAAGTGTTTTATAGTTCCAGTTATGTGGGGAATTTCTAGTTCTCTCTTTTCAAGAAACTTTCATGACCTAGTTGTATGTTCGTCAGATAATATGATCTGTATCATATCAGTTCTTTAAAACTGGAAAGGCTTGTTTTGTGACTTAGCATGTGACCAGTTTTAACACATGTCCCACTGTGCTTGGGATAATGCTTTGAAAGAGTTTTCCAGCCTGAGGTGTCATATCCTATATATGAGTTTATTAGTTTTCTTTGTGCGTGCGTCTGACTTATCAATTGTTGAAAGATACCTTTTAGAGTCATGAAACTTCTATATCTCGATTACTATGGTGGTTATATAACAATGCATGTCTCATAGAACTGTATACCAAAAAAAGTGAACTTTATAGTACATAAAAAACTTTTAAGGGGTTAAAAATTTCCCACTATGACAGTGGATTTGCAATTTTGCCTTGTAGTTTTAAAGTTTTTAGTCTACCGAAGTTACACTAGTAAAAGCTAACACTTGTGAAATTGTTTTAACCTCCTGGTGAACTAAACATTTTATCTTTATGTAGGAGACATTTTCATCTGTTTTGTCTCGAAGTCTGTTTTTTCTGTTATTACTATCCTCATAGCAGAGTTGTTTTAGTATTTAATTTGGTATAACTTTTTCTTTAACTTTTAAATGATCTGTCATCACATTTTAGTGATGTTGCTCATAAACTGCATGTAACCAGATTTTTAAAACTATTCTGACTGTCTTTGTCTATTAATTGGAATGTTCAATCCATCTATATCTGTTGTAACTTTTATTGATGGTTTTGGATATACAATTTGTGCTTTTCTTTTTTACCTCAAAACATGTTTGTATTTTTCTTTCTTGTTTTAGTGAAGGTTTTTAAGTTTTTGTTATTGTTTTTCTTCATTCCATTTTTTCCTTCTACTGGCTTGAGAATTATACTTTATATGCATACCCAAGATATTTTAATGTGCGCATTTAGTTAACCCTAATGCTACCAACTATCGTTATTCTTTATTATAATTCAAGGGCCTAGAACATTGTAATTCATTCACCCTCTCTCCATATATACTCTTGTTAGTACATAATGTTAGTACTTTATTTTTTCATTTAAACTCTTGTATTAGGTATCGTTAGATATCAAAATTCTTTTTATTTTCTTCTATATTAGTATATACCAGACCTTCCATCTGGGATAATTATCTTCCTGCCTCAAGAACATTCTATAGAATTTAGAGGATGTGTTAGTGGTAAGTTCTCTTATTTCGTTTGACAATACTCATTTCACTTTCATTCTCAAGTGATAGTTTTGCTTGGTATAGAATTGTAGCTGCATGGGTATTTCTCTCATCATTGTTTTTGGGGGTTCTTTTTTTTTGCTGTTAAAATTAATTGACAGCGACTTCGCTCCGCATTTGTGTCTCTGGCTTTCTTCTCTCGGCCTTTGATTTTCTGCAGTTTTATTGGTACGAGTCCAGGTGTGGGCGTCTTTTCATTGATCCTGCATGATAGTTGTTAGATTTCTAGAGTCGAGGTTGTTTTTACTAACAGTCATGAAACTTTCCGAGCTCTGATCTGTTGGATCACTCCCTTGCCCAGTCTGCCCGTTGTCATCTTCTGGAGCTGTAGTTAGGTGATGTTTCTGAGACTCTTGTTTTCCTTCTTCGCTCTCTAAGCTGCATTCTGGATAATTTCTTCTGCTCTCTTTGTTTACTAATTCTGTTCTGTGCAAATCTGCTCTTTATTCTTTGGGAGTTTAGTTTCAATTATAGTTTTTCGTTTCTAAAAGTTCTCTTTGTGTCTGCTAAAAATGGTCAGCCATTCTCATTCCTCCATATTTTCAAGCCTCTGTTTGACTTCCTGTTACATAAAAACCATGGTTTAAAAATGTTCTCTCTCTAAAAATTTCATAGGTGAAATCTCTGCATATCTTATTTTATTTTCTGAACGGGCTGGTTCTGGAAGTGGTGTCTTATTTTGCCGTGTGTTTTGGGATTTTGACCGTCAGCTTGTGTTTCTTGGAATTTCATCTGTGGGAATTCTCTGAGCCCTGGGTTAAAGCTATGTTCCTCCAGAAAAAAAATTATTTCCTTTTGCCAATTGCCTGGGGTGTCACTACTCAGCACCCTTTTCAATCAAATTCTGTTTTGTTTTTTTTTGTTTTCTGCTTGAAGTTTAAGGATTTCTCAGATCGTGTGACTCTGGTGGACACACCAGCATGAGGAAGGGTCACGTGTGATTATGAATCACAGGAATTTTCTCTTTGAGACCCAGGGCCATAGTCAAGACAGACAAGGCACCCTCCCTTCCCATTTTCAGGGTAGGTGTGTTCATTATGTGCCATTGCTTTGAAGGTGTAACTCCTTGGGGGTCCAAGCTTTAGGCCCGGTTCTCCTAGAAAACTTTGACCTTGAGTCGGCTCAAAGCTGTATCTCCTGAAACCAGCACAGCCATCAAAATGGAAGCTTAAGGTCACCAGGTTTTTAGTGACCTCAAGGTGAATGAATGCTGGCTTAGGGCTGGCCTAACTCCAAGTTCTTGTTTCCACTTCGTTTAAAAAAATTTTTTGTTTCGTTTTCACTTCATGATTTGCCTTCCTGCTAACTATTTCAGTAGAGGGTTTAGGAACATGGTTTAATATTTCATCTAGCGTTTTTTCACATTTTAATAGACTCAGGGTATCTAATCTGTCATACTGTAAGAAATAGAAGTCCACACTTACTACTTTTCGTCTCGCTGCAAACTGTCATTTTCTGTGTGATCGAAAACATGGCTGCCAGAAGCTCTTAGAATTTATCATTTTACAGCTTTAACCATTGGAAAGAGGCTGAGGTTGTTTTAATATTCAAAAATTAATAAGAGGTTTTTTTAATATTCAACAATTCTAAGTAAAGGACTGTGGTTGAGTCCAGATTTCTTCCTCTGGATCAATTAACTTAAACTGGAGGGCGAGGGTTACCTACGATAACACGGAAGCTCCCAAGAAAACCATTTGGGCTAGAATCAGTTCCTAAAAAAACAGAGGTACTGGATACGCCTTCTAGGTGTTCACTGTAGTGGTCATCAGGGAATAAGAAGTGATGTTTGAGTCTGTTAGGTGGATCTGTCTCTTACTTGAAGTCAAAAATCATTCCTAACGGTGGCTTAAAACATAAAGGTGTTTGTTTGCTTAATTAGAATCCAGAGATAGACAGTCCCAGGTATGGTGAAGGACTCTAAAGGCCAATCTTTTGCTGTGCATCATTAATGTATGGATTTTTCTTTTCATGGTCTTATCACCTCATGGTAACAGAGTGACTGCTGTGGCACCGGGCATCCCGCTTGCATTCATGGCAAGAATTAAGAGGCGAGTCTGTTTCTTTAATAAGGCAACAGAAGCCCATCACCATGTTCCCCGGCAGTCTCCTTTTATTTCATTGTTCCTAGCTGCAAGGAATTTGGGAGAAGTCATGCTCTATCTTCTCAGCCTCTGTGTTAGGAAACGGCCAGGGGTAGAGGTGTTGGCAGTGGTTTTGATAGACAGAAGAGTTCCCATATTGTAGTATTTTGATTGCACATAGAGGGCTCCCTATGATCTTTCTTCCATCTCATTCTTAGCATTTTGGTCATTGAATCACCAAGTTGTTGGTCTCTGTCAAGAGTAAATAATGTACCTATCCATGAGAACAGATTGTATCCCGCAGTCCTGAAAAGGCACCTGTAATGGATGCAAGCCACCAGATACGTTCATCAAATGCCAGTATCCACCATTAAAGGGTACGACCGTTAGCGAGAGCAGGCCGCTCAGTGAGTAACAGCCACTCCGTCTGATTTACTGGCCTCTGAGAAGGTGAACCGTTCCTGCTCTTCCCTGTGGCGCCTTAGTTCGGCCGCGTGGGGCCAGGTGGAGAAAGCGTTTCACACGCGGCTGGATTTTCGTTGGCCGCGGCCCAGCGCCGGCCATCTCAGCCGTTCCTGGTGGGCAAAGGGAAGTGGACGGCTCTAGATTTTGTCTTTATCTGTCGTCCGTCTTGTGTGACGGCGACGTTGGAGGGTCCCTCTGTCAGCTTGCCTCGAGGTTTGCTTTCCTTGGAAGGGCATCTGAAGAACCAGAAACTCACTCGCAGAATCCAAGGCGGTCTGGGTAATGACTTCCATCCTCAGAAAGATGAAGCCTGAGAGAAAAGCCTAAAATAAGTTAGCGAAGCTATTTTAAATGCAGTGTTTTTTCCCTTTTCATCCTAAGGGGGAAGCGTTTTTCCTGGAAAGTGGAGGGACGCCTCTGTTGCTCGTTCGCGGTGCTCGCGTTGGGGCTGCGTACGGTATGGCGTCAAGTTTGCCTCTGGAATCGTGTTCATCGAATCCAGATCCCGGCTAGTGTGTGATGCTGGCTGAAGTATTTAACTTTCCTGTGTCTTGATTTGCTCACGAGGAAAATGGGGACAGTGACCTTAGAGGGTTCGGAGGGCTGAAGGGTACCGGAAACGCTCCCAGCCGTGCCAAAGACAGCATCGGTGTGTAGCTAACATGCAGCTTTGTTACCGTCATGACGACAACGGCATAAATGTCCGCCCCTCCCCGCGCCCCCGCAGAGATCTGCCTGAGTGGGAAGGAGACAGTCTCTTTTTCTTTGAAAGGGTAGAGTTGGGGAGCAGAGTGAGCCTTCGCCAGTCACCCTGAGAAGTCGTTAGTCAGGACTGCTGAGGCGTGAGTGTGGGTGTCCTCGGACCTTCCGTGAAGCTTTGCATCATCTGATTTCCATCTCTGCTCTCTGGAGTTGGGGGGTTATAATCACTTTCTAGTTATAGGTTGTGACACTTGTCCAGTCTCGGGATTCTGGCGATGGGCAGCCCAGGGCGTGACGCTGAGCGCCGGCCCCGCACGGCTCAGCCCCGGCTCCCGGCTCCGTCTCGTCTCATCCTCCGGGGTGTCCTGGCCGCTCGCTCCGTGCACGCGCCACTGTCAGCCCACAGACGCGGAAAATCGTGTTCTACTTTTCGCTGATTCCTCTTAAACTTCATCTGCTGAAAAGGGTGATGCTCCAGTCTTAAGAGCGGTCAGATCATCTCACGGCAGAGGGGTGGGGTGACGCGCCACACTCCGCGAAGTCCACCCCCCACGGGGACGTGGGCTTCCACCCTGGTGAATCACGGCGTGCTGCCGTCTGTCCTAGACCCTCAGAGCCCCTGGAGGTCATGCCTGTGATGACGTGTGGGCAGGTACTGTGGGACAAGGGGATAAGGGGGCCGTCGTCGTCCGGGCACAGGGCAGGTTTGGGAGCGGCAGGACCTGAGCCCCAGCCTTTGCTTTGTCCCTGACTAGCAGCGTGACCTCCAGCGACGCCGGCTGCGGATGTGTCAGGGCCTTTTCTCCACGTCTGCGATGTGGGTGTGTTGGGTCAGGTCATGAAACACAGCAGACTTACATTGTCCCGTGCGAGGCCCCAGCCGGGCACAATTTGCATTAGAATCATATTTACCGTCGCTCAAATCACTTGGTCCCATCAATGCTTCTTTTTACCTTCAGTCTCTCTTCTGTGAGAGATGAGGTCTGACCTTCTGTTTTTGCAGCTCACTTGCGAGAAACGCATAAACATTCCTCAGATGTGTCTCCCACACTTACGTGAAGAAACAGCATATTTGCGTTTATTAAAACCATTTGGCTACAAAGTTGTCACTGTGTCTAAACGCGCCGGCACTGGAGAGCTTCCACGTACGCAGCGACGAGACTGGGCTTCCGCTGTCACCTGTGTTCCTGCCTCTGCATTCACTGCCTCTTTCTCCACAGACGACACGCGCTCGTCTCTCTAATGGTACCTGGGTCGAATGTGGCTTTAGAAGACTTCGGCATGTTAGGGACAGGGGGGTGTGGCTGCGATGTCAACAGCTCTGACTTGGGTTCAGATATTATGGTGGATAAATTGACTACATGCGAATGTCTTTGAAGCCCAGTTACTTAAGCTATACACTAATATCGCGATCAGAAAAAGGTGGGCACCCGGGACATGGTCGTTCTCAATCCCCTTCCTTTCCGGTCATAGTTGCATAGCGACCGTGTCAGCCACTCACCCAAACCCAAGGGGTTTAGCCTCAGATGCACCGGGTACAACAGGATACCAGCCCACTTCTCTGTAAGAGGGCCTTGGATGTCATTTAGATAATTTTATTTTACTCGATTAAATTCACATTTTCTTCGGAACTCACTCTGGGAGAACATCTCCAGGTCTGGCTCGGTCGGGGGCCTGCCCGTGGCTAAGCCATTTCACGTCTTCATTCGTCAGGTGGCTTTGCTAGCCGCGTCCTCTCTTCACTCCGGGCACTGGCCGGTATTGAGGAGGGTGATCGGGGAGGCGCTGGCCGAGGCGTCCTTAGAAAACATCCTTTTTTCATCCCTCTGCGTGGGGTCTGTCCCCAGCGCTGCTCAGGTTTGTTTTTAGTGGTGAATAAAGTAATCAGACCTCAGTCAGACTGTGTCTGGAAAGACATCACCAAGATCGAATTGCAGTGGAATTAAAACCAAGGCGGTTGAGTTTGGTTAATTAACTGAGAATTAAGGTCGCAGTCGGGGTTCGTCTTCATGGTTTGGGTCACATGTTTGGATCCCCTTTACTGGGACGTTTCCGAGAACTCGCCAGGTGAGACGGGGGCGCGCCCTTGGGGACGCTAGCAGCGTCTCGTCTTTCCGGCAAATCCTCAGTCCCTTAACCCTCGTTTCCTGGTGGCGTTCAAGTACTACCGTCACTCGGATTTGACAGCCGTTTCGTCTCCCACGGCAGAAAGTGACCCTCGGCACCTTTCCCGAAGCCCACGTGCCTCCCCAGGGGACATCCGAGCATGAAGTCTTTGTCCCGGCCACGGGAGGTGAACCAGTGGCCCTTTCGCTGGTCACTTCCCTGCTTTCAAGGTGACGTGAAAGAGGGTTTATTGGGAGGAGGAGGAGGAGCAGGGAGTGAGTTTCATTCTGGGGCTCCGTTTTGGGGGCTAGCGTCCAAGTGATCTTCTGATCTGAAAGAGCCCCTCGAACCCCAGCTTCTCCGTAAGTGAGGGAAACAGGTTTCAAGTAAGGCCTCACCTTTTACACCTGGAGTAAAACTGTTTCCGCTGTCACCTAATCTGTAAACCCTATTAGGAAACTCTGGGTTGTTCACTCTCCTTTCTCAGCAGAAAATGACGTCTCGAAACGGAAAGCCGATGTGTGTTCTCACGTTACGGAAGACTCACTTTTCGGGAGAGCTCGGCCTGTATTTCTTCTTGGCCACAGGGGACACATAACGGCTGAGCACTCTTGGTTGTCAAGTTAGCGGGAAACATTCTTGGGCCCTCTGGACGTTGTAATTTTTAGAAATTATCGGTTAAAAGGGAACGATACCACTCAAATATATCTTTAAACTTCCACATATGAATTTACTATGTCATAAAAAGTTTAAAGAAATATGATGCTTTGCTTTTTCATAATAGACAACTGCAGTGACAGGGCTGTCTAAGAATCATCCTTTTCATTTGATCACGAGAATATTTAAATCAACTCACAGATAACTTCTAGAACCACTAGGGCCCTTTCGAGCAGAGGGTCTTAAAACCACTTTCCTGTCGCAAAAAATTAAAAAGGACATCAGGCGTCTAAATTCCTGACAGCTTCACCGTGAATGGAGCGTTTAGGCGCTTGGTTCATCTCTCATAAGCTCGAGGGTTTTGGTTTTTTAAACATGGGACGTTGGGGTGTCTGAACAGCCGACGTCCCCCACGTGTGCTGGGTGGGTCCGCCGTCGAGGACGGTGTCCCCGTGGGGGGCGGCGGGCTGCTCGTGTCTCATCCCCAGCCGCGTGTTTCCATCAGTAGCCTCTGGCTCTTCCCCCCGCCCCCCAAACTCGGATTGCTGAGGAGCAGCAAGTCATCGGTGTCCACTCTTCCTCCGTCTTGGCTTTTCCCCCGTGGCGCTGACTCTGGCCTGGTAGCTGTCCCCACCACGCGAGAACGGAGGGCGGGAGACGGGAGGAGCGCAGGGCCCTGGGCGCTCCTACCGACTGGCAAGGCGGGGCGGTGGCTTGGTCCCCGCCGCAGAGGAAAGAGGGCGAGACTCCTGGGGACAGGGCTTCGGCCCCCCCGTCCCCCCCCCACCCCCCGCCGTCTTCGCGGGGGCGCTTCGCGGGTGAGCCGGTGTCTGCAGCGTTTCCCCTGCTTCGTTATAACGTCCCCCCGTCCCTGCGTCTGTGGCGACCTGACTTGGCCCCTGCCAGAAAGAGCCGTCCCGGGGCCGTTGGTTTTTCGCTATGAAAATGTCTCCAAGACCCCAGGACTGAGCGGGGCCCTGTGGGGGATTTCCGGGGCCTGGCTGTGTAGATCCTGCCCCAGAGGGCCACCGCGAGCTTCCGCCATACGGCAAGGACACTGTCGGTGCCCCAAGCACAAGTGACAGCGAAGGGGCGTTGACACGTGCCACCACAGCGCACGGACCCGCCAGCTCACCAACACACCTGCCGGCTCACCAACACACGCCAGCTCACCAACATACCTGCCAGCTCACCAACACACGCCAGCTCACCAACACCCACCAGCTCACCAACACACCGCAGCTCACCAACACACGCCAGCTCACCAACACACCGCAGCTCGCCAACACACGCCAGCTCACCAACACACCCACCAGCTCACCAACATACCTGCCAGCTCACCAACACACCCGCCAGCTCACCAACACACCGCAGCTCACCAACACCCGCCAGCTCACCAACACACCCCAGCTCACCAACACACCGCAGCTCACCAACACACCCCAGCTCACCAACACACCCACCAGCTCACCAACACACCGCAGCTCACCAACACCCGCCAGCTCACCAACACACCCCAGCTCACCAACACACACGCCAGCTCACCAACACACCGCAGCTCACCAACACACCCCAGCTCACCAACACACCCCAGCTCACCAACACACCCGCCAGCTCACCAACATATCTGCCAGCTCACCAACACCCGCCAGCTCACCAACACACCCCAGCTCACCAACACACCCCAGCTCACCAACACACCCGCACCTCTGCCCACCGTGGTTGTGGCGACGATTCTGTTGGCCGCGTCGCAGAAATCATTGAGTGCCTGGTACGTAGTAAGTGATTGCAAACTCCTGTTTTCCTTGCACCTGGCACATAGTAAATGTTTCTAAACTGATAAAAGAAAAAAAAAACCCGAGGATATAATTAGACCCATTTTCTTCACGTTACATTTCATCCGTGATCCAAGTGACTCAGCCGTGGAGCTGTCCCCCTGCGTGGAGAACACAGACTCAGGGCCCGTGCACGGGGGTGAGGGGTGGGACTTGGAGAACACGCCAGCCGTGGCGTCTCCCCGTGAGGTTTGGGGACCCGGACAGGGCTGTGGGGAGGCGCCTGTCTCTACTGCAACACGCGTTTTGTTGGGTTCACTCTGGTCTGGGTCTGCACGTCATGGTGATGACGACACAGACCAGCGGGAGTCTAGAGAGGAAAAGTAACGGGAACGGGGAGGGCGTGGGGAGGGCCCAGCTCCCCTGTATTTTGGGGGTGAACTTGTTTATTCGCCCCTCGTGGTTGCAGCTGAGATTGAGAGAGGTGAAATCGTGCACCGATCCTGAAACGCTGCCCCAGAAAACGGTGTCCCGGTGGCTTCTCCGTGCAGAGCGCTTGCTGAGCACGGGTCTTCCCCAGTCTCCCGGCATCGCCCAGAGATGCCTGTGTGAGTCCTCCAGACAGTTTAGTCCATGTCTTAATTATCGGGAGTTGAGTGGATGTTTCGGAGTTGACATTAGGCCTCGCTTGTGAAACAAGATCGTTCCAGAGCCAGCCCCTGACCTTGGCCAGGGATTTGGTTCTCATTCAACAAATAAGTCCCAGTTCCTGCGATCTTTACAATATGTGCTGTTAGAGGTGGGTTAGAGACTAAGATATTCCGTGTGCAGAGCTATTAACAGTTTCTAAAGGCTGATCGTTTTTTTTTGTGTGACATGAATATAACAAATTGATATTTTTGATACTTGCTGTGTATCATAGGTGCCGGGGATCCATGGCGAGCTCGGTGGTGGGTTGTGGTGGACGGGGTCGTAGGGAGATGGGAAGGCCAGGCGGGAATGGGGGTCAAGGCTGCAGGTCCCATCAGGGAGCCAGGATGGGTGGAGGATGAGCCACGAAGGAGATTGAAAGCTGAGGTTTAGGGTCACTTAGTGGTGATCAGGAGTCATGATGGGTGTCCGAAAGTGTCTCTCACTCGTCATTGGTCAGATGACGGGAACTTGACCCTAATTTTAAAGCAGTGATTTCTCGTCTTCCTGCTTGTGGGTGGATTAACCGGGTTACATATGTCTGTGAATGGCAGTATAAATATATTTCTGATGACAATTCAGAAGAAAAGCAAAGATGGCAGTAAATGAGCTGTTGTTCACATATCGACTGATAAAGCAACTCTTCTGTAAGAACACATGGCACGGGGCGGGGGCGAGGTGGGGCCGGGAGAGAAGACAGACTCTGCTCCTGAGCGTGGCCGGGGTGGGGAACTGCGCCCCCTCGGAGCGCTTCCATCTGGCACGGGCTGTGCTTTTCAGACTGCACCCCGCTCCTCGGGGCTTCGAATCAACACTGAGCGGGCTGGCGTGCTGCAGAACGCTGTGTTTTATTTGTAAAAAGCCCCAGAATCTCATAATCAGATCAGGGTGTGTTTGTGTGTGGGGAGGGTGGGAGGTAGGGGGATGATGAATCCCGTCATCCCTAACTCCCCCGTCTTTTAAGGTGAGGGCACTGTCCTTGGGTGAGTCCTGAGTTTGGTGGCTTAACCAAGGCTGGACAGCTAGCTATGGAGACAGGACCAGATCCTGGGTCTTCGTAGGTAACCTATCATTTTCAACACGTGGATGCGTATCTTTCCAGAATGTTTCCTAGTCATCTGAAGACATATATATATTTTTTTAAAAGATATTTTTCTCTGAGTTTTCTTATAGCTGTAGTTATTCTCCAGCAACTTGCTTTTCTTCACCCGACAGTACTTCTTTAAATCATTTTTTTAAGTCACTATCTAGTTATTTTGAACTGTTGAGGATTATTCCATAGGATGGAGATGCCAGAGCATAAGTGAATGATAAACTTATAAGTCGTTCATTTTTTTAAACGATTGTGAACAATACTGCAATTTATTTATCAAAAACTTATGCCGCCCCACTTTGCGCCAGACGCTCTACGCGTATTAACTAGTTTAACCCCTACGACTGCCTAATGAGGCTTCTCCGTCTCGCAGGTAAAGTGAGACAGGAAAGGAGTCGAATACTTTGCTTGACAGCGCACAACGGGAAGCCAGCTGTGTGCCCGACAGGGTCGCGGTCTCGGCCCCGTGCGGGGCCACCTTTGAGCGCCCGTCAGCCCTGACCTAGCGCTGAGTCCACTTGTGCAGATAGGTCTGTACGATGGGTAGCAGAGAAATAGAATCATCAAGGAAACGTTTATTTTTATGGAGAAACGGCCAGGCATTCAGACACAGGATAGCTCCTGAGTGTTGATGATGGTATCGATGCCTGCCTAGCCTATGTTTACTACCATGCCAAGTGCTTGATATGCTCGCCCACACCTGGTACTCTCCCACACCTGGTGCCCGCCCGTCTGGTCACGTGGAATCTCTTACTTGAGGAAAAGCACAACGAGGTAGGTTTTCATAGCCCAGGATCACTCACTCACTCATCTCTCTTTATTCAGCTTTGTTGAGGTTTCATTGACACATAACATGGTGTAAGTTTAAGGTATGCAGCATGCTGATCGGAGACATTTATATATGGCAAAAACGGTCAGCACGGTAAGCGTCAGCCAGAGCCTGCGTCGTGTGGCCTGATTGCCATTTCTCTCTCATGGTGAGGACCCTTCAGACTGACTCTCTCAGCAGCTTTCTGGGATGTAACACCGTGTTTTTGGCTGTAACCGCGGCGCCGTATGTTAGATCCCTAAACTCATGCATCTTAGAACGGGAAGTTTATGCTCTTTGAACCTCTCCCCTTTTCCTCCCCCCTGCAGCCCCCTGGTCACCAGTGTTCTCCTGTGTCCATGAGTCTGGCTGTCTTAGATTCCACACATAAACGAAGTCACGCAGTATTTCTCCGTCTCTGTCTGACTTAGCACGAAGCCTTCAGTGTCCACCCATGTTATCCCAAACAGGGGGATGTCCTCCTTTTTCACAGCTGAATAATATTCCATATAATAATATACATTGCTATTAGATGTATACCATCATCTTTACCCATAAATTCATTCGTCGATGGACGCTGAGGTTGCTTCCACATCTTGGGTATTGTGAGTAATGCTGCAGTAAACACAGCAGTACGGATTTCTTTTAAAGATATTGGTTTTGATTCCTTTGGATAAATCCCCAGAAGCGGGATTGCTGGATCCTGTGGTGGTTCACGTTTACTTTTTCTGAGGCACCTCATGCTGTTTTCCACAGTGACTGCACCAGTTTCCACCCCACCAGTAGAGATCACGCGTTTCCAACTCCGCAGCTGCAGCTCTTAATACTCTGCTCAGGCGGGCCTCCATTTGATGAAATATTTGGACTAAAGCATCAATTGGACTTTTAAATAGTCATCTGTGGCTTTCTAACTTTCTGTCTGTCTGTCTAATCATCTATCTTTCTCTGGCATTTTAAATTAAGCTTTCAAAGTAGTGTGTGCAGATGTGGTATTTTTCCCCCTCTATCAGAGTTATAGTGTAAGGATATGACTCAGAAGCCCAAGTGAGGATACGGGTATTTCCAGTTATTCTAAATAATAAACACAGACCAGGGGTTTCAGAAGGATGCATTCCTCGCTTCTGCAAAAACGCAATCATCTCGGCATTCATTGTAAATTCTCTGATGTTCAGAAATTCGCAGCATGAATCCATTGGGCTTTGAAGTAAGCTTTATTACAAGCACGTGAGCTGTCCTCCCCTCCCCCCACCTGGTTTCCTGCAAGATTGTCCTCCGTCCACTCTGAATAAGTTTATAAAAGTGTTTGGACAGCCCTCAAAACACTCAGCTTCTCAGTTCAGTTTAAAAACTGGGGAATTATGCTTTAGAATAGACCTTCCGACTGTGTATTTCTTCTGTCATCTGACAAGTTGAGTATGTGTAAAACATAGGAAATAGAATCTTCACTGGGAATAAAGCAATCAATTAGAATGCCTGGTACGAAGGATATCCTAAAGGCCAGGAGGGAAAAAAAAAGCAATTAGAGACTCCAGGAAAAACTAAACTAAACTGAATTAAAAGGGAAGGAAAATGTTTCCATATTACATTATTTGATACATTTTGCACAGTATTTACATGGTCAATAATGTAAACACAGAATCAATTTATAGACAGCAGGAAGCTCATGGTTGGGAAATAATGTTGCTAATCAACCTCGATGATGTAGAAGTAACATTATATAATAAGGTCAGCAGCAGTAGATGATGGGTAGATGTGGAAACTGGGGAAAAGGGAGCAGCTGAGAGCTACTGTAGGTGACACAGCGGGAATTAAAGGGGACTACGCTTTTAACTCTAAAAAGTTAACAAACACACAGGCAAGGAAATAAAACAATTTTTTTTCAGGAGGAAAATGTCGACTAAGAAATAGCAAAGAGTTAAGAGTGCATCTCTGGAGAGGCATGGGGGGAGGGGCTTCTGGTGCAGGATAAGAGAATGTCGATTTTTATGTTAAGCTAATTTGATTTTTTAAAACTTCTCCCTCCCGCCCCCTGATGGGATTTGCCAAGTCTTAAAAAAAGTAGACAAAGTGATCCCCACAGACCTATTTATCAGACTCAACACTCCACATTTTACCATTTTTGTTTCATCTTTTTTTTGCTTGTATACTTGAAATACCATCCCGTTTCACTTCTGAATGCTTCCAAATGCATCTTGAAATAAAGAAGACATCTTCTTAGATAACCACAATACTATTGTCCCACCTCATAAAGCTAACAACTTCTGTCATTACCATACTGAATTTCCTCTGACTATCTGAAAAAATAATTTTGATAGTTCACATGTTCAAATGAGGTTCTCAACAGTGCCCTCTCGCATATGGGCATGATGTCTCTTTAATCTCTTTTAAGTCCC
The DNA here is from genome assembly GCA_028627145.1 of Eidolon dupreanum. Taxonomy (NCBI): domain Eukaryota; kingdom Metazoa; phylum Chordata; class Mammalia; order Chiroptera; family Pteropodidae; genus Eidolon; species Eidolon dupreanum. The sequence goes on along the minus strand of CM053507.1, from coordinate 151,275,601 downwards.
TTTTTATCTAGAATAATCCCCTTTCCTTGTTATCATGTCATTGACTTCACACTGAACAATATTCGATATTCAAAAACATGCTTGATTTTATTAATTAGTTTGACTAAAAACTTTAAAAGGTTAAAGTACAGATGACTATGTATTTTTTACAAGTCTTATGTTCTTTAAGTATATTTTAATTAAAACTCCTTTCAATGCCTACATTTAAGCATCTCAAATGCAGGAATGTTTATCAACTATTTTGGGCAGGATTCTTTGTATACAAAGAATAAAAATAATTGTCCTCAAGAATTTTACAGTTTAGTCATAGAGGGCAGTTGAGGAACGTTCTTGCTGAGGCTTTTTGCCATATGGAATTGTCATTATTTTTTTAAGCTAATAGCGAATGGATTCCTTATTACCTGCCAGCTACTGAGTGCTCTAAATGTATTATTTAATCATTGCAATAGCCTATGGGAGAATCCCCAGTGTACAGAGAAGGAATTTGAGACCCAAGGAGATTAAGTGACTTTTGTAGGGTCACCTAGCTAGTAAGTGACTCTGCGTACATATGAACAAGGTCTTTCTGATGATGGACCCTGAGCTCTAAGTCACTAAACCGTATAGGGCTTCCGGTTTTGATGTGCCGGCCATCCCTCCAAGCAGGCAGCATCTTATACTGGTTCAAAATATGGACTTGAGCCAGACTGCCTGGTCCCAGTGCCGGCTCTGCCACTAAATAGCTCTGTGACCTTGAATGAGTTACTTAATCTTTCTGTGTCTCAGTTTCCCCACCTGTAAAATGGGGATAGCAGGTGCTTATGAGGATTAAATTTGTAAAGACCTTGCAATCGCACCTGGCACTTAAACAAAATACTTGAATAACCGCAACTCGGAAAGGCCGCATGGCGCATGTGCAGATGGACGGATGAGTGGCGGATGGACGGACGCCCCAATAAGAAAAAGTGGAAAGAGGTCGTAGGCGGTTTTCCTTGTATGCCGTCCGCGAAGGGAACCCTTTTATGGAGTGACATTCTCCATCGGTCCCATGGTATTTTGTTGGTAGATTTCTTGATGTTTCCTGTTATATCTTATTGATTGTTTTTCTCTTCTTTTCCCAAATCCTATGAATAATCAGGAAGCTTAAAAGGCTACTGTCCTGTTAAGCTTTTTGTGGAAGGAAAGACTGGCTTTGGGCTTCCTCTCAAGGAGAAGGAAAATGTTAGTGACATAACAGTACTGGAAGGTCCCAGAAGGTTCTGGAGGAACAGGCTAACTTTGGTACAAGGGCTGTAGGTGCTGCGGTTTAGCCTCTGCCGAGGAATCTCTCTCCCTAAGGTCTCAAGAAGGCGAGCGTAGGTGACAGTGAATCACGATAACGTGACTGAGTAGTTAATGATGTCCCCAGGTCTCCTTGCTTGCTTTGACCAACTTTGCTGAAACACAGTTGCTTACAGTCTCAGAGGTGAGAGCAACTTGGAAACCAATGATGGTGGTACTTTGCGGTTTAGAGCAGCGGTCCCTAACCTGTTCAGCACCGGGGACCAGTGCTCCTATGAGCATCTAATGCCTGGTGACCTGAGGCGGTGATGCTGGTGCTGGGGAGCGGCTGCAAATACAGATGAAGCTTCACTCGCTCGCCCCCCACTCACCTCCTGCTGTGCAGCCCAATTCTAACGGGCCATGGACTGGTACTGGTCTGCGGCCCAGGGGCTTGGGGACCTCTGGTTTAGAGGATGCAGGCGGATGTGACTCTGGGTCCTGTATTGATCCCGCTGGAGAAGCACCCAGAATGAGGCGGAGAGCCGAGTGTTTAGTTCTCCTGATCCACGTTCAGCCCTGACCTGCTTGGTTTCGGTTTGTTTGCTCGTGACTCTCGTGTAACAGGCGTTAGTCAGTCAGTGCCCCGTGGTTTCGGATGTGTAGTCTCAGATGAGAGGGGACGATTCGATTGGCCTGGCACATGGCTGATTCTTCCTGTGATTGGTAAGGATGTGAGTGAAATTCCATCTTAAATGAGACAACCGCCTGAGTTAGGAAGGACGACTGTCCACTTTGTTCTCCAGATGACATCTGACCAGTTGTGGTGACTGCAGTGATCATGTGACTGGTGAAGGATGGCCCCAGAATCCTAGCTTGCTGTGACTGCTTTTTTTTTTTTTTTTTATAACTTTTGAGCTTTGCTAAAACGTAACTGTTTAGAATGTGTGTACTAAGAACCTAGACTCATAAAAGTATGTTTCTAGGTTCAAACTTACTGACTTTTTTTGGGTCCAGTGTGATATACTGACCAAAAGGAAAAATAAAAGGAGAAAATAAGAAAGATTGTATAACAATTTTATCTCTGATTTTTGAATGGGGAGTGGATTTTGGATGTCATTACGTTTGCCTAGGGACTTGTTTGTTTTTTATTCGTGGCATTGGCTTGTAATATTCGTGGTTTAGCCTGAATGAGTTGAGGGTTGTTTTTTTTTTTTTATTTAATGTGGAATAAAAGAACACGAGCAATAGACGTGCCAATAACTATTTTAAAATATAAACGGATAACTGTTTGTTTTGCTATAAAGGTCACACTCAGGATCTAGAGCTTGTGACTCTTTGATGGCTGTTTTTCTTAAGGGAATGGCTTAGACGAGGCACTTCGAGTAGCTCCCACCTCACAGGCATTGTCCAGCTTTGTTTTAATGCTTGTTTACTTTCCAGACGTGTAAAAGGTTGGAATTGAGATGCATCTGATCAAAATGTCTTGATATTGTAAAAAGAAAAAAAATTCTTAATTCCTATTTTCTATAAGAAAAATTGTCAATTGCAACAAGTAGCTTTGCATTGTGGGTCGTCATAGTCCTTTAAAAGCTTGTCTTGTGGTAACAGAGATTTTTTTTTTTTTGAAACTGATATCAAAAAAACTAGTGAGTGGGTGAAGCAGTTGGACTGATTGTTTAAGCTGAGATTACCTTAGGAAAGGTTATCTGACGTGTTTACATTACGGGAGCAGATTGTTTACAGGAGGGGTCATTTGAGCATGCATTACTGATGTCCTGGGTTTTACATCTGCCAGCTCCGTTTTTAGGGACTTTCCAGAATCTTATAATTGCACCAGCTCGTGGTTCTCCCCTGGATAAACTGCAGGACTTTGCACCTAGCTGAAAATAGCACACCCTTGAAGGTGGTACTCATTTATTCATTAAAAAAAAAAAAAAAAAATAGGTGCCCGCAGTGCGCTCTGCTCCGCGCCGAAGGACTGAATGAGAGATGAGCTCCCTGCCCTCGGGCCTTGCACTGTCCTGGGTAAGACGGACCGAGCGAGTCAGCAGTAGACGAGGTGCACCAGGAGCGACAGGCGCTGGGAGGAGATGCTGGGATGCGTGTGACTAGGGTGGAGCGGGGTGGCCGGCGCTAAACACCGCGAGGAGAGAAGCTACCTGGAGGAGGTCGACGTAAGTGTGCGAGGAGCCAGCCTGTGAGCCTGGGGGTCGGTGTGCTGGGCCCCGGGAACACCGAGGCTCCGAGCCGCGGTGCGGTGCGCGGTGTGACGGAGAAGCAGCGACGAGGCCGGCCCGCAGGGAGCCCACGGGCGCGTCCCAGCCCGCTGCCACCCACCGCAGGCGCCTCGGGACGGCGAGGGGCGAGGCTCAGGCCAGCACAGAGGCCGCGTGCGGAAGTTGGGCTGCGATGAGCTGTATCCGGGCGGGGGGCAGAGGGGGGGGATTTCTGCCCAGCGCCCCCACCCCCACCCCCACGCCTGGTTTCGCTCTCTCCGTCTTTGGCAGGGAGAGGAGACTGTGCTGGCTTGGTCTGATCGGGGAGTCTCGGGGTCCCAGTCGACAGACCAAGATGCTCGCATTTGGAATTTGGTGGGTTCATGCTTGTTCATTAACAAAGCTGACTTTATTTAGAGGTCGGATGAGGTTAAGCTCTGCTGTAACAAAGCACCCCAAACCAGGTGGCTTAAACAACAGCGGTGTGTTGTCTCACCTGGCTCAGGTGTTGCAGCCTTCGAAAGCTCTAAGGAAGAGACCTGTCCCCGGCGTCTCTCCCAGCTTCCGAGATCTGCGAGTCGTTTGAGGCTCTCGGCTCCTGGGGCATCTCCCCGACCTCTGCCTTCGCCTTCCCGTGGTGTTCTCCCCGTGTGTGCGTGCATGCGTGTGCATGCGTGCGTGCGTGCAAGGCACCAGTAATAGTGGATAAGGTGTCACTCCCTTTCTACTGTGACCTCATTAACTAATTACATCTGCAGTAACCCTCTTTCGAGTTAAGGTCACATTTAGCGAAACGGGGGTCAGGGGAGTTTGGGGGGGACACAGTTCAATCCAACACAGAGGGGTAATTTGGCTAAATTCACCGTCTCTCACAAACGGAAGTGCGGGCAGCGCCCGCAGACTCCCCAGAGCCACTCACCTGTGCCATGGCTCACCTGTGCCACGGCTCACCTGCGCTGTGGCTCACCTGCGCTGTGGCTCAGGTACACGCAAGCCGCGGCCCCTCTGGTCTGTGCCACCTGTGCTCCCGAGCACCCAGCCCGCTCCTCCGTGCTCAGGGTGGACAGGTGTGAGTGTGTGGAGCCCTCATGGGCGCCCTCTGGAGCCAGTTCTGTCACCAGCCCCACGGACCCCTGCGGGAACTGGGGCGCCCTTCCACCGGGAGCCTTTGGCCTCGTCCCCACCGGCTCTGCTTTCGGCACCGCCGTGCATACGGGTTTCGCCCTGCTGGACTTGGGGGCGTCCCAGCCATCGCCGCTCACAGCCGCTGCAGGCGAAAGCACTTTCTCATCGTCCAGTCGTCTCTCGTCTTCCGAGCTGAACCCCTGGGCCGCCAGCGCTTTCCTCGGCCCTTGTCCTTGAGGGGTCCTGAGCCCCCGGCGCAGTGCTGGGAGGGCTAATCGGTTAGTACTTGTGAAGCACTTTGAAGATGAAAAGCTCAGGAACATGAGGTCGAATTCAATTTTCTGTCCTGGTGCCAGGAAATGAGCATTTCTTTCTCTCCTGCGTGGATGCAGGAGAGCGTGCCCCCCCTGCGGGGCGTGTCACCCCGCGGAGCGTGTCACCCCGCGGAGCGTGCCCCCCCCAGCAGGCTGTTCAGCTCATCTGCCCCCGGGGCAGGCCTGCGTGGTTTCCAGGTCTCTCAACTGACATCGGACTTGCAGACCGTCGCACAGTGGACTCTGCTAAGTAGAAATGGGGTGGTTAATTTCTAGGGAATTCAATCGCACCCCCAGGAATCCGGAGATGAAGGCGGAAGTAGCTTAAAAAGGGTTCCGGTGTCCGGCTGGTGTTTTCACGCCGGAAGTGACTCTTCAGAATATCGGGTCCTTTTCGTTTCCTTCTCGGCCTGAGGCTTGTGCCCCAAAGTCGCGACGCCTCGCTCTTAGTGGATCTCAGTGGCATCATGTTGGCTCCGCCTCTCCCGCTGCGCCTCCCGGTAGCCAAATGGCTATGAGGTGTGACATATCCTCAGCTGAACTTCATGAAAGTGTGCTGGGGATGGGGGAGAAGATAAAGTCACAGGACAAATAGGAAAAAACGGTCATGCCTTGCAAGAATTCGTTAGGAGCCACGTTGGAGCCTGAATCTTGGGGTCTGAAGAGACGAGCTAACAGCTGCTTTCTGAAAGGACGTTTTCTTTAACGAACTGACTGTGAGCAGAATGCACAGCCGCCGTTTTCCCAGAATATATTGACCTCTGTCCCCGTCCCCGTCCCCGCCGTGAGCAAGCAAGGCTCTGTCTGTTGAATTCTCCCAGAACCTCAGCCTTGAACAAATCGGTAAGGGACAGTGACCCGGTTCAGCCGAGGCTGAGGCCAGGCACGCACAGTTCAGAGCAAGGCCAGAGTGGGGAGTGGAGAGAGATACCAGCAGCGTCTGGCCCAGGAGGCGGACACACACTCCCTGTCACGCGTGCACGCAGAAGCAGAGGCGTTGGCCGAGTCCTCGGCCTCCTGCGTGCCGTGCACTGGCCCACCCTGGTCCCCCGGCTTTGCCGCACCTGTCTGGCCCGTGTGGCTCTGGCCACTCCCAGCCTGCCCTGGGCCTTGGCCACCGCTGGACGTCCTCCTGGCACCAGGAGCAGTCGAGACCAGTTTCCTTCTGTTAATTTCTCCAGACAGCCGCGTGTACACCGGGTCTGCTTTCTTCCCCCTGCCTCCTCCGTTCCCAGCTCGGGTACTCCTCCCCGCAGCTCCCTGTCTCCTGGATGTGTGCCTGGAGAGGTGACGTCGTGGAAGTGAAGGCTGCCTGAGCCGCATCCTGGCTGTGCCGCTTACAGCCTGCGTGACCTTGGGGGAAGTGATTTAGTTTCCCTGTGCCTCAGTTTCCTCTTTGGTAAAATGGGGATATTAATACCCCATTATTAATACCCCAAATAATGCTGTTGGATTATAATATTTTGAGGATTAAATGAGTTAACGTGTGTTAAGCTCTTAGAGTGTCGTCTGTAATGTGTTCAGTGTTAATTGAAGAGGAAATCCGTTTTCCCCTTTATCCCCTTAAAATCCGAACGATCTCATTCTATTTTTCTTTAGTTCTTCCTTTTCCTAATGTATCTTATAGCGCTAGCGATAAGGAGAGAAGACCTAATTGCCGATAGATCAATTCCTTGTTGAATTCTTGTAACGCTCCACGTTAGAGGTGAAGAGATAAAGCATCAGAGGGTACATTCTCTTTCCATGGAACTTAAAGGACGGTGGGAGCGAGACATGCCAACAGGGATTACACAGGATGGTGTAGGAGGTGCTGGACCCCAGGTACAAGCAAGATGAAAGAGAGGACAAAAGAAGACAACAGTCACCTATATGGAGCAGGCTTGGGGGCAAGGGGTGATCATATCACAGAGGGCTTCATAGAGGAGGTGACGCCTGAGCTAATTCTTAAAGCATGAAGAGGCACACGAGGTGGAAAGAATTCCAGGGAGAAATAACCTCACGTGTGAAAGAATGGTCATACAGGCGGCATTGGGAGAACTGTGCGGGGGGCCCAGCCTGGACGAGGGAGGGGTGAGGCTAGACGAACAGAGGCCAAGGTCAAGGGGCGTCTCGTGGGCAGGGGAACAGCTTGGACTGGACGTTTAGGCAGGGGTGCCTTTGAAGGCTTTAGCTGAGGGTGAGTCTGGTGTGCATGCGTTTGGGAGGACAGCCCGCTAGCATTGTGGGAAAGGTGTACTGTGTGGAGGGGGTCTTTAGAAAACCAAAGACCCGTTTGTTCTACAGTACAGGTGAGAGGCGGGGAGGAACCTGGGCCGTGCGGATGCAGAGGGGAGAAATCCGAGAGGCGTCTGGTTGCACGTTAGGTCTGATGGAGAGGGAGGCTCGGGGACCACCCCCCAGCTTTCTGCCTAGGGAGCATGCTGGATCGGGGGTGCAGTCACCATGACGGGGTGGCTGGAGGACAGGGTGGACTAGTGCTGAGCTCGGTTTGGGGTAGGTTCAGTCCAGGAGTGAGACTGGCTAACGTTAGATCCATGTTGAGTCTGTGACAGGCAGCTGGCCATCAAAACCTGTGGGGATGCAGGAGCTGGCAGAGAGAGCGGGCGGGAAGAGCAAAGGCCAGAAACTCAAGGGACGCCAGGCTTTGGGGGGCAGGTAAAGGGAAGGGAGAGAAAACGGGCAGGTACAAGGGTCGGGGGAATACCATCTGGGAGAACGAGGTTTGGCGAGGGAGGATTCAACACTGTCAGCACCCCGAGAAGTCAGACATGACGGGGCTAGAAAGCGGCCCGTTGGATGGGGCGGACATGTCACTAGGGGGTCTGTGCCAGAGTCATCGCGGGGGGTGGGGTGGGGCGCCCAAATGCAGGGACCTGAGGGGAGGAGGAGGTTAAAAAAAAGAAAAAAGAAAAAAGAAAAAAGAAAAAGTCTGCCTTTTCATTTTCAAAGCTGGGTCATATGGGTGATGGTGGTTACTGAAGAGTTTTATGATAAAAATTTTTGGTGTTGTGTTTTAGGGAAATAAGACAGACATAAACATAGTGAAAACTGGTTGTACCTCCTGCTGTGCACGCTTCCATCCGTCTCTGTTTACATTTTATTTTAGTTATTTTTTCATCGATTCCCCCACCTGCTCCCCCTCCCCTCTCTGGCACCCTCAGTTTATTCTCTGTATCTGTGTTTCTGTTTTGTTCGTTTTGTTTTTTTTAGCTTCCACATATAAGTGAAATCATACAGTATTTGTCTTTCTCTGATTTATTTCACCCATTGGGTCCGTCCACGTTGTCACAAATGGCAACATTTCATTGTTATTGCCGTGTAGCACGTTTGGTTTTTACTTTCTTTGTTGAATTTCTCCCTAGGTTCCTCTCGAATTCAGTGAGAAGCCTCATGACTATTTCTTTGAGTTCTTTATCAGGCAAATTACTGATCTCGGTTTCCTTAGGGGGTTTCTTTGTGGGTTTTTTCCTAATTCCTTGATTTGAGAGTCTTCTGTCTTCTCATTTTGTTTGACTTTCTATGTTTGTTTATGTGAACTAGACAAAATAGTTGTCTGTCCCAATCTTGGCAAAGCGGCCTGCGTGGAAGCAGCCTCCGTGAGGCTGCCTGTGTGCCAGGAAGCAGGCGCTGAGCGGGTGTCCAGGGCGTCCGGCCACAGGCCCAGCGGCGGGAGTGGTTCCAGGTAGGGCAGCCGGCGCGGGTAGTGATGGCCCGTGGATCCAACTCGCTCCCTTTGTTCTGCAGAAACGGGCACAGGCGATGTGTCTGGGAATGCGTGACCTCGCAGGCGGCCTGGAGCACCCGAGTAGGGCTCCTGGCTGTCCTGTCCAGGTGGAGGTGGGCGTAAACACTGACCTCTCAGGTGTCTGTGACCCCCACCCCGCAGGGGGTCCCCGCGGGTCCTGGAGAGCTCCCGCACTCCCCAGCCCTCCCTGAATGGTCTCTCTCTCGTCTGTTGTACAAAAAGTTGTCCCCTGTAGATGGGACCTCTGTGTAGGCTGTGTGCTGGGGACATTCGGTGGGCCAGCTGGAGCCGGACAGGTGCTTGAGACACCTGGGGCGCTGGCCTGCAGGCTGGCACGGCTCCGGGCAGGGAGGCCAGGTGTGTGCGGCGCCCGCGTCCTGTCGAGCCTGTGTGCTCCAGGTGTTAGGCGTGGGTCTGGGCGTGCTGCTGGCTCTGCGCTGGGGCGCCCTGCAGGTGGGCCTGGAGCACCTGGGGCCCTGCCAGCCGCCCGTCCAGGTGGTGGGGGTCCCCAGGGCTCCCGGCCTCCTCCGTGTGGTCTCTCCCCCTCGTTCGCCGTTCGGAAGCTGTCCGTTCAGCCCTCGGCGTCTGTCAGCAGTGAGCGCTCTCTGAACAGGTGTGCGCCCCCGCCCCCGGCTCTCGGGAGGGGCCAGGTGCAGCGTCCTCCCATGCTCCCACCATCTGTTTCTATTTCAGTTTCTCTCCTCTCCACTTCCGTTCCCTCCCTTTCCAGAGCTTTTCTGAACACCCGTGATGTGCACTGTGACCTCACCTGAGGGGAGACGATGGTGGAGCCAGGAACTGCTTCCTCGTGCCGTGCAGCACGGTGTAGAGAGCCGCGTGTGCCGGGCAGGGCGCGTGCGGGGGGCCGGGGATGGCGATGGCTTCAGGGTGAGGCAGGTCTCACAGCAGGGCTAGACGCCGACCAGGTGGGAAAAGGCACGTTGGCAAAGGAAGCAGAGCCTGCCGGCTCGGGGAGGCACCCGAGGCTGGGCCCGGGCTGGGGACTGGGTGGAGGCATGTGGCTGGGTGGGCGGCAGGCGGCAGGCAGGAGCGGGTCCCACTGAGGCTGGAGACCCCCGGGAGGCCACCGCGGCACATTCTTCCGGGCTCTCTTCAAGGCAGATGAGCTTTATCTGGCAGAATCCAAGGATTCCATGGAAGTTTGTAAGCCAGGAAGTGGCTTTAAAAGTCATTAAGTTTGGCTCCGCCCCCCCTACGTTATTTCTGGTTAGTGCAGAAGATGTTTCCTTACTTTCAGTCTTTCACATAAAATACAAAATTTGATTTAAGAAACATTTAATTTCTAACATAACTAAACATGTAGATATGTATATTAAATATATTTCTAACAGTGTAGCCATATAACATTATAGTGATACTTTTATAGACGTTTAAACAAACCATAGTTCAGGTTTCTATAAATGGAGTCATTTTCATGACCACCCTTTCTGTGGAAAGCTACTGAGTTTCAAAGACCAAACTTAGTGTGTGTGAGAACCACAGCTAAAGGATCTTAAACTCAGATCTCTGGTGCCTTTAAAAAAACAATGGTTTGCTTTCTTTTTGCGTGTTACGGGAGATCCTGGAACCTGTGACCCCCAGCTGGGGACCGGTGAGTCCCTGTGTTTGCCAGCACAGGTGCCACAGCTGTTCTGCAGACATGTCTACAAGGGAATGTGGATATTCTGGTATTTAAGGACTAGGTCTTTGAGCTTGTCATGGGAGTCGCGTTGTTCAGAGACCAGTTTTTAACCTTCACCTTTGTTCAAGTTGAACTCTAGAATGACTGGTTTTCGACGAGCAGCTGTGGAATGCACTCATGCATATTTAATTAAGTTTTTCTTGAATGGCTATTGAAGATCTGAAGACAGTTATATTCAGGTGCAAGGAAAGGACTTCCTGTGGGAATCCAGTGTTTTTGAACCGTTGGCCGGCCCAGGACTGAAGTTTTCTGGTGTCCTTGGCTCCCTGGGTTCTATTGCTCTCTATTTCCTCTCCTCTCCCAACTCTGCAGCTGAGCTGCCCTTCAACTTGGAACACCCGTGTGTGCACACTCCAGGTGCAAGGCCACTTCAGTGTACAGTACAAACACAGCTGCCGAGAGAAAAGGAAAAGACTTCAGCTTCGATCGGAGGCAAGCGTGACGTTGCTCATTGGGCTCCTTTCAGACTTCTGACGCTCCTGGGCCTCGTGACGCTGCGAAAGTAAATGTATAGACTGTTGAGTATTAATTCCCGTGCATTAAGAACCTCCGCACTTCTCGTAAAATAGCTGTGTTCATGGTTTCTTAGACTCCGTGAGTAGCGTTTACGAGAGCCGTGCTAAGGAGTTCCCGTACCCTAAGGAGCGGTTTGGGAACCAGCGTGCAGGTCGACCTAGCACTACAAGTCAGCAGGGGAGCCAGTCACTGAAAGCACACTTTTTAAATGTGCTTTGAGCTTTCATGCTCAAAGCACAGAGGGCTGTTCCTTAAAAGAAGGAGTTGGCTTCTCGAGTTTTTAACTACCCGTGTAGCAAATCGTCACTAGAGGAATCTGCATGCCTGACAGTCTTTAGTGTTATTTCGCTTGTCTATTTAGTTTATTTGCTTATTCATTTTACAGTGCCTAAAAATTATAGCTAATTATACGGTAGTTGGGGATAGATCAGCTGGATCCTGTATCATTTAGAAAATTTTGAATCTCCCTTTTTTGCCATATCTGTTATTTTTTGTTCACATTTGGCCATTTTGGGGTGTGCGTGGGGGTCAAGTGTGTCCTCACTTCTCAGTGGGGATAACTGTGACTAGGGAATACATTGATCCATTGATCCAATCCAGGCAGTGTGTGATATATGCCGTATCGGTTATCTTTGCTACGTGGAAATTACAGACCCTCAGGGCACAGCCCAGGAAGTGAGGGTGCCCATGTGTCTGGGGTGGGCGGGCTGTGGGGTAACACAGCCGGGTGACTTGGCTCTGCCCCGCACGTCTCTGGTCCTCCAGCAGCCATGGCAGTGCCAGAGAGTGAGCTCAACGCCTCTGCCTGCATCAGGTCTGCGGACCGGAGCACGTCACTCGGCGCTGAGCCCAGCGTCTGGAGGCCGAGCAGGCCACCTGCGCTTGGTAGATTGGCACCACAGCATTGCATGGCAAAGGGCATGGTCGCAGAGAGCAGAGAACTGGACCTCGTGTTGCAATCCAGCACGGAAGACTTAGGGTTTTTAATGAGAAGAGTTGATTTCACTCCTTACCGGCCACATATGTTGTCATCAGGGATTCTTTGCTAGTAAGGAACAGAAACTCACCTGAGCTGGGTTGCAGGTTGCTGTAGACAGGACGGACAAGTTCACAGACGTGTAAAGCAGATAACCAAGAGTGAGCAGGGCCCACTGCTGGTCGTGAGACTTGCAGACGCCGCGTGTCTTCACTCATCTCGTTCCTCTTCTGGTCTCTTGCTTGTGACCCAACATGGCACCTCTGTCCCAGATCGGTGCGGCTTTTCAGCTCAAGGCCACCCCGTGTCGCTGTCCGACCTTGTGCATCTCAACGTCACGTCCTGGAACCCTAGCTCCTGGGCTGGCTCTCCTCGGGTCTGTTCCCGGGTCTCCCCGGGCTGCACCCCCAGGCTTCATCTCTCTCAGTCCCTCACGCTCTGGCCTGGCCCCATCCCGTCCCATGACTTCAAGTTCCATCCTGATGCTGATGACTCACGGATCTCTCCCTGCAGCCTCTCCCTCGAGCTCACACGTACTGCACCTTGTTCCATATCTCCACTTGGACGTACCTCGTAGGCATCTCAGACCTACACCCCAAATGAACCGCGTGATTTCCCCCTCACAGACCCGCATTTCCGTCTCTTCTCCGTAAATGTCAATTTCACTTTCCCGTTTGTTTAAGCCTCTGAGTCCCTTTTTAAAAAATATTTGGTTATATATTTATTTAAAAATTGTGTGCATATATTATGGTTCTAATCTAGCACATGCCTTATAAAGAAAGCACACTTAATGATACAGATGAAATAAAATTGATCTTAAAAGGCTTGCTAATTAGGATCCTTCATATTTTTCATTTTTGAATATCAATAGTGACTTAAATGTGCCTTACACATGAGTTTTAGTTTTTATTGTGGTTAAAAACACTTAACATAAAAAATGTCCAGCTGAATCAGTTTCAAGTGTACAGTTCACTAATGGTAAGTGTATTTGCATGGTGGTGAAACAGGTCTCCAGAACTTTTACACTTTGCAAATCTGAAACTTTGTATCCATTGAACAGTAGCTCCCCTCCCCCGCTCTCCCCAGCCGCTGTCAGCCGCCGCCCTGCTTTCTGTTTCTGTGATTTGACTGCAGCAGATATTTCATGGAAGTGGAGTCTTAAAATTGTCTTTTTTTGTGACTGGGTCATTTCACTTAGCATAATGTCCTTAAAGTGCATCATGCTGGAGCATGTGACAGGAATTCCTTCCTTTCTAAGGCCGAATAGTATTCCGTTGTCTGTATGTAACATGTCTGTTTATCCGGTCATTCGTGCATGACACTTAGGTAGCTTCCATCTCTTGGATACGGTGAATAATGCTGCTGAACATGGGTTTGCAAATATCTCTTTCATTTCCCTTGGATATATATCCAGAAGTGGAATTGCTGGATCATATGGCAATTCCATTCTTAATTTTTTGAGGGCCCTCCATGCTGTTTTCCATAGTGACTACACCATTTGATGGTCCCACCAACAGGGCACGAGGCTTCCAATTTCTCCACGTGCAAGATTTGGAGTCTTTGTAACTTCTCTCCCCGAATTTAGACGAGATTGCTAATGGAATCCATCAGCAAATCGTCTTGATTTATGTTCAGAGTATATCCCCCATCTGACCGCTTCTTGTCTCTTCGTCACGGTCACCCCTTTCCCGCTCAGCATCGGCCCCTGTCCAGATCACGGCAGTGGTCTTCCAGCTGACCCCCAGCGGCCTGTCACCCGACAGCAACCAGGACGATCGCTTTAGAGAGTCAGCCAGAGCTTGTCACTCCTCTGCTCAGAAGCTTCTTATGGCTCCCATCACACTGAGATGAAGTCCAAAGTCCTGTATGACGTCCTAAAAATTCTCATTACTCACAAGGCTTCAGGCACACCCACCCACTGTACCCTAAACCCGCCTCAGGGCCTTTGTGCTTGATGTTCCTGGGTGGCTTTCTTCACATACATTTGCGTGGTTCGCTCCTTCTCTTAATTCTGGCCTCTGCTCATTGTGACCTTTTCAGAGGCCTTCCTCAACTGCCTGGCTAAAAAGGCTCTCGCCATCAACCTTCTTGGAGCACTTACCACTCTCTGACGTCATACTGTATTTGTGTGCGACTTTTTTATTGGCTTTCTCCTGCCAGAGAATGAGAAATGAGAATCTCGCTCTTCAAAGATGCTCAGTAAATATTTGATGAACAAATGAATAAAAGAATACCTTGTACTCTTGCGTCTAAATGGCTTCGGCCATGGTGACCGAGGTGCCTGCTGTACACATGGCTTCCTAGGCGTGGGGGACTTCAGAGCTAAACGCCTGCAGTGCGTCTCCCTCCCCCAGCTGAGTTCTCCTGCTCATATTCTCCTGTGGGCTGTTGCTCGGGAGATCCGTGTAGGGAAGTCTCGATGCCTCATCCAGCCTCTTATTGAGGAGAACAATTCCAGGATTGATGGGACTCGCTCGCGTCTGTCTTCCTGGCCCCAGATCACCCTTGCTAAGTGGGTCTTGGCTGCTCTTCCTTACCTGCAGCCACATTTCCTGTTGCAACGTGAGGGCAGGGCCTCGTTTGCACAATGAGTGCTGGACGTGGGTTTTCAAGCAAAGCCAGAAATTCCTCCTGCAGGGGAGATGGTAGCTTGACAGGTCGGTGAGTTATACAACAGAATCTCCACTTACCCTCCTCGTAAAATATACCAGTGTCAAAGACAACGGGCTTTTCTTCCCAGCTTGTTCGGGATGTCCCTGGCACTCTCCTGCTTGCCGCCCTGCACTTCGGGGGCCCTGGGATTAGAATGATGTGTCGTAGCTTTGTTTTCCCCCAGCTGGGTTTGAGATGAAGTTACGATGGAAACACTTGGTTCATTCTGCAGGGTCTTCTCCGCCGAGCAGGGTGCTTCTGCCTCACATGGGCGTCTGTGCTGTGGAGGAGAAGCGATCGATCCCATTAGGACTGGAACATCACCTCGGCCCCTCACGCCTCCTCGGGCCCTTGAAAGGTCCCTTTCGGTCTTACTTGTATTTTAGACACAAAGATATTTAAAATGGGTCTGTAGACTCCCGGGGTCTTGGGACCAGTGACCAGGTGAGTCTGTCGACTGCAAGAGAGTCAAAGATGATCTCGCACGCCGTGTTTGGTGTCTCCATGTGGGTGCTGCTTACACAGCACATTCACTTTGTGAAAATTCACGTTGCCTGCCTAGGATTTGTACGCTTTGCTGTACATATGTTATAATTCAGTAAACAGGCTGTGTTAAGAAAACGAACCAACCGTAATTCCTACTGGGAGGGCGGTCTCCTGATGGACGTGTTCAGAGAGAAGATCGCACCCCCAGATGAGTGCTGGGTGGGACCCAGGAAAGCACCCTACGGGAGCACGCATAAAAGGGATCGAGCTCGTCTTTTAAGAGGAGGCAGAGGGGCATCAGACAGAAGATTTAAATGGAATTTATCTGTCACCTCTTCCTGGCTTCCTCCACACGTGATCAAGATTTATATAGAGGAACCAGAATAAGTAGGTTAGATTCCAGTTCTGTGCAAGCAGGCCTGGACGACAAAATATTGCCTTAAAAATGGCAAAGAAATACATAAAAACATGACTGCCCTCAGGGAGCTTGTGATGGTGTCTCCCCAGACCTCACCCGGCACAGCTCACCCACCGGGTGAAGGAATAGGAGTTGGAACACATGGCCGTGAATTGTCCGCTGTTTGTTTTGTTACTGTGAAATATTTAGTGTTCTTAATGGCTGGCAACGACCCTGTTTTGGAGGAAAGGGGTCTTGGTGTTTGCCATGCGTGTAAGAAGTGGTGGGCGCAGCAGTGGCTAAAAAAAATGCCATCACTATTTTTTTCTAAATGTCGCCGACTAAGAAAGAGTCTGATGAGACACAGAATGGTTTTCTTGTTTCTTTGCATCATAACGATCGATCAGAATTGTAATAGGCGGTAATTCACCAAGCATCGCAAGGGAGTGTCAAGCTAATTTTTCTAGTGTAAACGCACTGAGCTGATGGGAGGAACTGGCGGGCATTGGGAGCCATCGTACGGTAGACAGACTCCAAACCAGTCTCTGAACACAGGGTGCCACATGTGCGGGAACATAAGAAATACCTTGGTGACAAGTTTAAAATGTAGGTGCCTCGGTCCTGCCCCCGGATTCCGTGGGCCTGGGGAAGCCGGGAGTCACGCAGGTGTGGGCGGCTCCCACAGTGTCCCGTGAGGGGTGATGATGACTGGGAGTGACGAGGGCCAGGGAGGAGGGCTGGTGGAAGACTCGTGCGTGGAAGGGAAGCGCGACAGCTCTCAGCGAGGAGGCGGGCTCCCTCCCAGGCTGGAAGGAGCAGATGTGGCAGGCAGTCTGCAGCATCGCAGGGCCGGAGCTGGACAGGTAACCGCGACCGAGCCTGTTGTCCTCGGCATGCTAGGGTCTGTACTTAACACAGAAGGCGGCTTAAGCACGAGGCTAAGGTTTACATGAAGATGTCACTCGAGAGGAATTTGTGCCTCAACACGGCAGAGCTGGAGCTAAGCTCGGGGAGTCGCTTCCTGTCGTTCAGGAGAGAAGCCGGGAGCCCCGGAGTCAGGGACGGAACTCGCGGGGGTCAGCAGGGCGTGGGCTGAAGCCCCGCGACGGTCGCTGAGCGGTCCCTCCACGTGTGTGTGTGTCCCTGACCCACTTAGCTGAGCACCTACGATGCGCTCCGTTGGAGGGGGTTTCGGCATTTACAAGCCATCGAGGTGTCAGCGCGGGCGTTTCTCCCCAGAGGCCTTTCCCCCGCGGTGCCGGTTAACGGTAGCATGGCGGTTTTGCCAGGGACCACGCTTCGCAGGACGCAGGCCCCTGCCGATCGCAGCATCATGGAAGTGGGGACCCCGGGGACCCAGACACGAAATGAGCGGCGCAGCTCCCCGCACGGCCACGCTGTGTGGCAGGGTGCCGCGTGGCAGGGTGCCGCGTGGCAGGGTGCCGCGTGGCAGGGTGCTCTGTGGCAGGGTGCCGCGTGGCAGGGTGCCGCGTGGCAGGGTGCCGCGTGGCAGGGTGCCGCGTGGCAGGGTGCCGCGTGGCAGGGTGCCGCGTGGCCCCCGCCGTGGTTGGTTTGGAGACTGTGCAGCCCGTGCTTCTCGAACTTTGCCTCCCTACACTGTCCCCCAGGGACCTTGTCAGAAATGCGGCTTCTGTGGGTGTAGAGTCAGGGCTCACGTCCTGCATGTCCAACGAGCTCCCAGGAGGCCAGGAGGGGGCCACACCCAGAAGTCCGGAAACCTGGAGATCCCGAGGGTCTTCCGGGTCACCCGCGAGCCCCTCACAGTTAGTTCGTTTTTTTATGAGTTTCGATCAGTTGATTTTTTTTTTCCATCTTGTCCTAATGAGGTGCACAATAACTACAAAAATTCCTTTGCTCTTGAAATTGGGCCCGAAAAAGCAGCTTCGTGGTTGCAAGGGCTCGCCTCTCTAACCCGTTATGACCTCACTGAAAATATTATAACATCATTCTGGATAAAACGAGATTTCCCGAGTTCACCAACTGTCACAGTGGAGCAGACAGACTGTAATTACAAGTGTGACACAGGCTCTGAAGGAAATGGGGAGGGCCGTGTTGGGGTGTTCTGGCTGCCGTATGTTTGGGGAGAAGTCATATTGGTTTCTCGTTCTCCTCCCGCACCCCCAATCCTATACCAGCACACGAGGCAGCATGTCTTGGCACAGAAAATGCTGGGGTGGGGGTGGGGGGGAGGGGGGGCAGCAGCACTATTACCCGAAGCTCGTCCAACAAACAACCCGTGTGTGAAACTGCAACTCCATATGCATCTGAAATATTAGCCTTTTTATTTCTGGTTTACAGTTTGTTCGTAGCAAAGCAGAAAGAGAGAAATCACTTCCAGATTGCTGTAATGCTTGGCACTATTGGGCTTTGTGATGTCATAAGTGCATAAACGAGTTTTGTGTAGGTGTTGCTTCTTTTTAAATTGTTCGATAGGAGGTTAAAAACTTAATTACATAAGATTCTATAGAGAACAGATTTTCTGTCACTTTTAAGAGTGATTTTTTTTTCCCCATCTTTTGAGTGACAGTATCAGAGAACACACAAAAAAAATCACAGGAGGTGCAAGTTCAGTTTGACGTTCTGGATTAATTTCCGTCCATTGTCTGTTGACCTCCATGTTCAAACTGGGAATTCCCATGGCCAACGTCAAGGGCGTTCTCTGGTGGGCAGTGCGGGTCCCGTTGCCACTGAGACCCGCGGGACTTGTGTGTCTCCAGAGCAGGAAGGGGCCTTCCCCAGCCCAGCAGCCCTGTGCTCTGTGCCCGCCCTCCTCAGCACCTGCGTTTCCATGTCATACCTCTCTCCTGAAGGATCTCTGTGCCCCGAAGTCTTGCAGGCAACATTCGTGTGTGAGACTCAGCTGCCGAGGGCTCTCCCGGTTACCACAACAAAGTACGTGGAGTTTGTAAGAAACGACAAAATAAGCATCAATGTCCAAACTCAAAAAGGTTTTCTTCCCGTGGATTTATTTTCATACCCTTTACATTTTATCTGGGTGAGCGCACAGCGCTTGTTACTGGTCGGCGTAGACACAGCACAGTGAAACAGGTGACAGTGAACTCCGCGGTGTCGTCAGAGGGTGGGGCTCAAGGGGTCAGGGCGTCTTTGTTACCTTGGGATTTTGAGGCTCTTCAGTTCTGACTAGCACAACAACAAAAAATGATGGACCCACGTGATCCCACTAATTTTGATCTGTGGAAGGGGCTTCATCTGGGCAGCGACGTCACGTGGCAGGCTTGGGTCAGGTGGCCCTGGCCTCACAGCTCATCAGCTGTGTGTCCGCGGGACGATTTCTTACGCTCGTCCAGCTTCCCCGCCTTCATTTGAAAGACGTGCCGCTCTGATGGTGAAGCGAGGTGGCCCTTGAATGTCCTTACAACGTCTGTAGGACACTGTCAGTGCCTAGTAATAGTAAGCGAAAGAGAATTGGCTGAGCTCTGTATTAGTTATATAACAATGACCATAATTCCTCACTAATATCAGTCACTACTTCTAAGCACTTGTCTTATATATGTCATATGTAACATGCAGAGTATGTAGCTTAAAGGTTTGAGGTACTAGATTCGAGGGAGCATCATGTCGATCTGGAAACTTGACTAAGAGCTGTCTTCATGTAAACCTGCTTTCCCATTTCCGGTACATGGTAGTGCTGGGTGGCTTGCTGTCTTGAAGGTGCTTAGAGATGGGAACTGCTGGTCAGTCTGAGTGCCTCCATCTCCGCTGGGTTCCCTCGAACTGGCGAGCCTCTCGCTGACCAGGCTCCTTTCCGTAGGCAAGCTCGTGTTGGACAGCGGAGCCACGCTGGAGTGTGTGTTTGAATGCCGGAGGACTAGAAAGCGGCCTCCTCGGAGGGCGAGGTGGGGTCTTTTCGCTGCTGGACGAGGCGAGGGTGCACGAAGACTGAATGTGGAATCGTTTTCCTTCGCTGCTTTCTCTTCAAAGCACATCTTGCCCTATGCAAATCATAGGCACATCTTACCTGGGTTGGATAATTATGTATAGCTGCATTTTGAATATTAAATAAAACCTTTTTTTTTAAATCCCATGACACGTTACAAGACTCCACAGTGGAGACTCTCAATGTTATTCAGCATTCAGGAGTGAGGGCAAAGGTTAAGGGTCAGGTCACTTAAATGAAGAATTGGTGGGTGGATGGTTCAAACTTACTTTTCCAGCTATTCCTTGTGGCCCATGTCACCTTTCAAAGGGAAGACAGAGCAAGAGAACCCCACGACCCCCCGCCACACGCACATTTTGCTTTACGAAAGCTACCAAGCCTGTTATACAAATCCAGTTATCTCATCTCCCGCGGTCCCTGGCAGCGAGGACAGTGCTGCGGGAGGGTTCCAGGTGAGCAGAGCCCAGCGCTTGCCGCACCTGTTCTGCAGCTCGCTGACAAAGCACGTGAAGGATGAGGCTTCGGCCCTGCTGTCCCACAGGCGTCTTAATAGCCCCTCGCAGCTGTCCTTACTCCCAGCCCTTTGCAGACACAGAATGGCCGTGTCTGAGCTGATCAGAGCAGACCCTCTCTGTGGGCAAGCCCCAGGGCTGGACAGAGCATGCTCAGCCCTCCCCGAGCCCGCCAGTCACTGAATGGGACTTCCTCCCCGCGGGCTGGAGAGAGCTAGGAGTGTCACCCTTGACAGGGTCCCCTCCTGGGGGAAACACGAACCAAGAGCATGAGGGTTCGTTCCCACCTTATCCCAGCAAATATGTATTATTTCTGCGAATACCAAGCAGTAACGTTTGGTGCCAGAGCAGTTAATTAACCCCCCTACCTCTGGACGCCATAACCCTTGGGACTTAATCGTATTGACCCTAGATTACAAACCAGTCCCCACTTCCCACACACCAAACTCCATCATGGCAGAAACTTAAATATGACCTTTTCCAGGTACTGGTAAAATTTCAAAGTAATTCCTCTAAGCAGCGCTTTGAGGTGACCCAAATGTGTCCTGACAGCGTTAGCAGGGTAGAGGACGAATGTCAAGTGGCTGTCCCTCTGGTGCTGCCGAGAGGTCCACGAGCTTCTCGTCCAGTGGGGCCGCCTGCAGGGGCGAAGCACATCTCTGGGGTGCTGTGGGCCTGCGTCCCGACGCGAGGTCTCCGTCGGAGGGGTCAAAATTTGCAAAGTCTTCCTCGTTGTGCCCGGACTAGTGTTGTATACGTTGGTCATTTTTACGTAATTTTAGGCGGCTTGCCGTACTCTATATAAACCTCTTTTAGGAAAATGTAGCACGGTGGCGGGGGAGTCTATATTGGGAACCCCCACCCCCAGTTTTAAAGGTGTCTAGGACAGCAAGCACCGCCCACCCCATTGCAAGTTTGATGTGAAGCAAACAGCTATTTTTTGCTTTGTGCAGACTCCACCGTATAAAGTGCTAAAAATAACCAAGTGCTCAGAAACCATTTGTGATGCAAAAACGACTTTGGGGGGGGGGGAACGGTGTTGTTTTCTGCCCTGGTTATGACTAAACAGTGCAGGGCAGAAGTCATGCCCTAGAACCAGCTTCGCCAGTTCGTGCCGAGGCTCCTCTGGTGTCGGCGGGACCTGCAGTTTTCCCTGTGGACTTGAAATGTCATCTTGCCCACACAGACTGCTAAAGAAACTTAAAATAGTTTAGACAGGCTTTATTTTTTTTTCTTTTTTGCCTAAAAGGAATGGTCTATTTGGGTCTTGAAGACCTTGTGAGTTTTTTTTAGGACTTAAAAAGAGCGAGAGAGAAAAATGGGAATAAACAGACCACAGGTTAGCGTAACCGGAAGACAGAGTCGTTCTGCCTTTTAATCTTCACGTTTTCTTGTGCTGACGATGTTTCTTAAGCCCTGCGCTGTGCTCGTGACTTGAGCACTCCAGTGCTGGCCCTTCCCGTCCCCAAGAAGTAGACTGGCCAGTGTTGTCAAACCTGCCCCCAAAATCAAGCTGTGAAGCCTGAGGTTAGACGCCTCTTATTTTTATCATCCAGTAGGCAGTTTCCATCCCCCCACCCCCGTCACCCCCCACATGATAAACAAGCTTTCCTGACAGGGAAGCGCTGGAGCATGCCAAAGGAACAGCTGGGGGTTTTAATGCCTAGAGGTGGTGTTCCTGCTGCGACTAGGTGTTCCGGCTGTGCGGGGTGAGCCCAGTGGACCCACTTCTCCCTGTGCTGTGACTCCTCGCCCCCCACCCCGGTGTGCATTCAGAGGTGAATGTGGTCTCCTGCGCCTCTCTACACCATTGAAATCTATGTCATTGTCTCCAGACTTTGCATCTCTCTATACCATTGTGATCTGTGTCATTGTATCCAAACTTCGCGCCTCTCTATACCATTGTGATTTGAGTCATTGTATCCAGACTTCGTGCCTCTCTATACCATTGTGATTTGTGTCATTGTCTCCAAACTTCAAGGGGGAAAAAAAGATCCAAGATGGTCAGTGGCCGACCATGCTGCATTAAAGGGAAGTGGACAGAGAGGACTCACATCCCGGATTTGAAGGGACTAGGAATGGACTGGCCGCTGTCCCCAAGTGGCCACTGGCCACTGTCTCTCAGCCTCCCAGCCCTTCGAAGGCTCCCCTTTATGGCCGTGAAAGTTTCTTGTTTGATTTTTCTGGCTGGTGATGAGATTTCAGAAACATGAGTGACTCGAGGAAAGTGAAAGCAGTACTAGACTTCCTGGAAAAGTTTTTGGAATGCGTCGTCCTCCTGGTGGTATGCGTGTGGAGGGGACACTGGCTTCTCCAGTGTGAGAGCTGTGCACGTAGGGTGGTGACATGTCTGACAGCCTGCCAGAGACTGTCACATCCCTAAGGAGAAGTTTTCCTCACCCTCAGCCTTTATTTATTTAAATTTGTCTTAGGCATGTAGAAGACTCGTGGCATAGGAGGTGAAGAAAAAGATTCTTTTAAAAAAAAAAAAAACCCAAGCCATTTCTTTTATAAGGGAGATTTGCTGAAACAGGAAATTGGATTTGGAGCTTCCTTGGAGGCAAAAAAAAAAAAAAAAAAGGTAAATGTTTCGATGCAAGTACTCTCATAGCTATTTCCATTTAAAAAATGAAAAGTTATAGGATAGCCTCATTTATAATCATTTCTATGTTATATATCTGAACTTTATGCTAGAAAATCATCCATATATGATGACACTGGGGAATAAAATGAGGGTTTGAATCGTGGCGCCGACTGGGTGCAGTCTGAGTTGTGGGCTTCGCCAGCGAAAGGTCAGCGGCCAGCGGCTTTGGCACCTCCAGAGGGGGCGGGGGGCGGCATCCGCGCGTCGCAGCCTCTCCGGGCAGGGGGCTCCGTCTGGCCTCTGCCCCTTCTTCGCATTTCCTTTCCCGCCTGCAGCGCACACAGGGGTGGGGTCCGGCGCTCCCATCTCTGTGTCCAGCTGGCCGGGTTCAGGAAAGATGCAGCCGAAGCCTGCGCCTCAGCTGCAGGCGTCCACTTGCCTTATTTGGTAAAGCCGTGGGCCTCGCCGGGCCTGGAAAGGGCCGTCTGGCCAGTTTTAAGGACTCTCTCCCACTTCCCTCGGGCTGAGCCGGGGGCCAGAGCTGGCGGCAGCTCTGTGGCGTCTGTTTTGAACTGGGGCGACTGCAGGCCTGGCGTGTCCTCACGGGCTCTCTGTATCCAGGGCTGATGGGGATGTCCCCAGGGAGATGTGGACACGGAGTATATATATATATAGTGCAGGGTAAACTTCCTGTATGAACCAGGGGCTCAGGAGCGACGCCGGCTCTGTGCGTTTGTCCAGTCCAGGAGTGGACACGCCCGTCCTGCCTCTCCCCCAATTATTGTTTCCGGTTCTGCTTTGTGCCCTACCTATTTTGGGGCTTTTTCCTACCCCTTTTAAGGAATAGATGGTTTCGCTCACACGAGAGCCCCATGTCCCAAGTCCTAAGAAGGCTCAGGGTCCGTTACTCTCTCAGTACCTCTCTCGATGCTGTTTGTGGGGCACTTGCCCGTGTTCCCAGCACGTGAAGCCGTGTTCCTCCTGCCCCCTCGGCCCCTCCCCCCACACCTTCCGTACCCAAGTGGAATCTAGACTTCTTACTGCGCACCCTTCCCTCGTTCCTAAATATGATTGTCTTAAAAATAATTAGCGTGAGTTTTAGAGAGGTGAGGTGTGGCTTAGTTCTTGGAGCTTATATTCATTTTGTGTTTTAGCCTAAAAAGGAAGTTTGTGGACCCTCAGTTCTCAGAAAGGTGGTTTTACTCTTTCTGATAAAAGATGGGGAGGAGAGGAAGTGAGGTTGATGTAAGCTAATTTTTCCTCTTTGCCAAAAGAAGTCCTTTTTTTTTTCTTTTCGGTTTTTGTTTTCTCTACGGAGGAGGAAGTTGAATTCGTTACGGGTTTGGAGAGCGGGGAATGTCTCCGCCTCCCAGAACACGGAGGCCGGAGAATCAGGGACGCTCCCCAAGCGCACTTCCATTTCCAAGGACCTGTCAGGGGTACGCTTTTCAACCCTGCCGCATTTCTCTCTCCTCGCTCTGCCTGTCGCAGAAAGGCTCCCTGCTCTTCATCCTCGCCTCGAGATTCATTTTTGGTGTGTGTGTGTGTGTGTGTGTGTGTGTGTGTGTGTGTGTGAGTGTGAGTGAGAGAGAGAGAGAGAGAGAGAGAGAGACGTTAAGGGATCCCAGCACCATAGGACACCCCAAAAAGCTAATAAGGAGGCGCGTGTGTGACATCTAGAAATCTACCGGGGTGGAGGGCCGGGAGAAAAACATGAAGGGCAGCCTCTGGACGTCGGCCACCAGGGTCAAACTGGCCTCAGTGCCGTCAGAATGTTTTGCTCCCTCTTCAGACCAGCGAGTGGCACCCTGGGGAACCCCATCCTCCTCGGGTTCTAATTCTGTGCCGTTCCCTGACCGGGCACTTGTTATGGCATTTGGAGGCTCAGTTCCATCTGGTCCGGTTTGGGTATTTCTGTTTCCTCTTTAGAAAATGACAGGCAAGTTTGGGAAGATTTCGAGGCAATGTGCTAGGTACGCTGTGAACCAGCTGACCATTGGCCGGGCTGAGGGCGCAAACCCGACCAGTTGCGTGTCTCTTCGGGATGTGCAGGAAGGCTTCCGGTCGTCCTGCTGCACTTCCGGTCACCCTCCTGCACTGGGGGTGACTGTGTCTCGGCTGGCGTTGGTTCCTTGACCCTTCTTGCTCATTCTTCCCCGTCCCGAACTCCGTTCTCCTGATCGACACGTGGAATGCCTACAGCGTGCCTGCCCTCTACCCCCCGTTTCCCTGCACGGTCCCTGGGACGTTTCTTCCTCAGTGCGAGGCTGTGCTGGTTATAGCTGTTTTTCTCCCGAGGACACGGGCTTAGAGACGTAACCTGCCCCAGGCGACGCTGTTGGCAGGGAACTGCGGCCGTGCCCACCGCTTTGTTCTGCGTCCCAGCTCTGTTTAAGTCACTGTCCGGCCACCCGGAGCCGTGGTCGCCTTGCCGTGGCAGTACCTGGAGACGGCGGTACAGTGTCGGACGGCTTGGATCACAGGCACGCTCCTTATTTGTGGTGATCACTTCTCTTTGATAAGGTCACCGCTTGGCCCAGCTTTGCTGCCGTGCTGTCTTTTAATCTTCACTTTTCTTGGTACCTCACTGTGCTTTTCTCTGACTCAGGTTCACCTGCCTCTCAGGTGCCTCTCAGACCTGCAGGTCCTCTGAGACGTAGGTTCCCAAGCTCGACAGCTTCAGCATCACCTGGGAAGACCCACACACGAGATGGCCGGCCCCATCCCTGCAGTTGGGATCAGCCGTGGGAATAATAGCTTCGCATTTCCCTGGAGATTACGGTGGCCGGCTCGCTTGGCTTCAGGACAGCATTCCTCAGAAGCCCCGGGGCTGGTGGAGCACGCGGTGATCTCGTTAGGGGGCGGATTCTGGTCGCCGTCTGTGGCCCGGGAGACGCTGGAGCTCGGGGTCACAGGCTGCGTTTGAGTCGCAGGTGCCCGGAGCGTGCATCCCGAGGTCTCTGAGAGCTTCCTTCCCTTCCTCAGCGATCTAGTGAGCTGTGTCTCCTCCTGGCTGGAATTTGTGGCTCCAGCAGCTGCTGGGGGCGACTGCTTCGGGAGTGAAGTGAGGACGGGGGGCAACGTCAAAGGCATCGACAGGGAAACTGTCTCGACTTGGGGCGGACTTGTTAGAAAGGCAGGCGCCCCTCCTGGGGCACTGGGCACCTAGTCTTGGCCCCTGAAGGCTGCGGACCAGGCCGCTGGTCTCCGGGGAGACGGGTCCAGCCTCCCACACCTTCCCTCTGACCAGCCTGCGGAGTCCAGATTAGAAGCCGTGGGGGGGGGGGGAGCCTCCTGCAGACGGCGCCGCTGCGAGCTGCTTTCTTCAAGTCTTGCTGGTTTTTTTTCTTCTTTCTTTCTTGGTGTGAAACCAGTCACAGGAAGCCTCAGCCCTGAGACGCGTGGGCCAGTGTGACGCTGGACGCTGGCGTGTGCCCCTGGGCCGCTCCCAGCCAGCAGTCCCGACTCTGGGTCACGTAGGAGCCTTACACGAGAAGCAGATGAACGCAGCC
>CM053507.1:151230097-151249203 GCA_028627145.1 Eidolon dupreanum | reverse complement strand
ATTTGGATAGAACAGGGCGTCGGCAGCGAAAGCCACCCTCAGTCACAGCCTTTCTGGGCATTAGGCCTTGGGCCAGGGCGTGCTCACGGCCCAGGGTCCTGCACGCACCTGGGCTCGCAAGCAGCCCGGAGCATTCGGGGGGTCAGCGATGTCATCTCCCTCTCTCGCGACATCCCTCCTCCATCACAAACCAGCAAACGCCCAGCCCAAACCTGGACAAAAGCAAAGCACGCTTTCCCAGCGCTGGGCATCGGATACTGTTTCTAACCTTTTTTTGTGAAGAGAAACTTTGTTTCATCCTCCGTCTCGCAAGAACAGCTCCTATTTCATTTTCACGGTTTACTGCGACATCTCTCGCACCCACAGCTTCAGCGCTCGATGTGGTTTCACACGCAGACACCTGCATGCCCCGCTCCCAGCCTGAGAACATCACCAGCACCCCAGAAAGCGCCCCTCCCCGGGAGCCCGCCCCTAACAAAGGCGGCACTGTTCCGAGTCCCCCGCTCCGGGTTGGTCCGTGAGTGCTCGAATGTCATGGACGTGGACTCGCTCAGTGTGAATGGACTCCTTTTATTTTTGCCTTGGCTTCTTTCGTAATGACATCCGTGAAGTCCATCCACGTGTGCCCGTGGAGCGGTGGTCGGTGTTCGGTCGTGCATGCGTCGCGGGTCGTCCGTCCGGTTCTGCCGTGGCGGCCGGTGTTTGCTCCGTGTCGCCATCTGCACCGGACGCTCTCAGTCGAGCGGTTAATTTCATCTCTTAAATTAGCCTGCGAGTCAGTGGTCATCGCCCTTTTGTAGGCAAGGGACGAAAACTTAGGCAGTGATTTCCCCCACGATGGTGGAACTAACGGGGCGGAGCCGAGGTTTAGACCCCGTCACCCAGCGGCCAGGTCACGGGCGGCGCGTCCGCACCTGGCTTCCTGTGGCCACCTGATGGGGAGCGGATGCTTCCACGTGCTCCCCTCGGTCCTCGGCCCCGCGGTCCCTTAGGAAGGACCCGTTTCCTGGAGGGAGACACGCGGACACAGAGCTTCAGTCCCCTGGTGAGGCCAGTGGCAGCAGCGTGCGGCGTTCATCACCCTCCACGTCAAACAACAGAAGCTGCCAGACACGAGCCCTCAGGGAAACGGGGGGCAAGATGTCGGGGTGCTCACAGAGCCGGACCCTGAGGCAGGCACGGCGGCTCTGCCAGGCTCTTGCCTAGGACCCCGTGGAAGGGTGCCACCTCTCCCAGTGGCTGTGGCCCCCCGTTGCCCCTGGTGCCACAAGTCACCTTTAATTGGCGCCAGGCCGTCTGTCCAGGGCAGAGGCTGAGTGGAGTGTCCCTTGTCCCTGATGGCACTTTCGGCCCCTTCTGTCTCCCACGGGGAGGGAGAGGCCTTGCATTTCCAACTCAGGTTTTACTGCCTGTCTCCAGGGGGAAGCTGATCCATAGTCAGTACTCTGTGTAAATAGGTAGATAAAAATTTAATTGACTGAGCTAAAGCTGATCAAAACGGAAGTGTTGACCTGCGTTTCCAGCGTATGCATGATGGTGGTCCTGCAGCCAGGAAAGGCAGAGTGGCCTTGTGTTGTCAGCTTGGGTTTTCTTATTTTTTTTACATACTTGTTTTTTAAATTGAAATACATTTGACACGTAACGTTGTATAAATTTAAGGTATGCAACATGTTAATTTGATATATTTATATATTATAATATGATTGCCATTGTAGCGATAATTAACACCTCTATCACATTGCATAATTATCCTTTTCTTAGCAGCTGGAATAATTTCTGGTCTCAGCAAGTTTCATTACAGTGCAGTATGTTGTCTGTATTCTCTATACAGCGCATTAGCTCTCTAGGGTTTATTTACTATTTGTCGTAAATTTGTTCCCTTAAACAACATCTGTCCTGAGTTTTCTACGCAGAAAAAGCATCTAGTCGCCTAAGTAGAAAAAAATGACCTCGTCCTTTGACTCTTAATAGCAGTGTCTGTGCTTTTGTGCAGACAGGTAATGGCAGGTTTATTTGCTGTCCCAGCTGGAAAATGTCACTTAACTTTAAAGGGCCCCTGCCAGGCCTGGGGAAATGCGGATAACAGACGCCGTGACAGGTGGCGCTGGGTCCCTCTTAGTGAACTGGGGGTGTTACCTGCTCGCAGAGGTTTTCTCTGGGAACAGGAGTCCGTTTTCCTGCTTTGCACGGCCATTCAGCGTGGTCATCCACCTTGAGTGTGACCACTCGGTTATTCAGTGACCCGGTATTTGCTGAATGCCGTGGATACAGAGCGACGATGAATGAGGCAGACGAGGCCAGGCCTCTTGGCACTTTTAGCTTGAAAGTTGAGCTGGGAGTCTTTGAGATATGGATTGTTTTGTATTCTCCTGTCGTTACTTCTTTTAAATCTTAGCTCCCTTAGTGGGAGGGGAGGGATTAATAGTCCCCTTCCCTTTGTTAATTTTCTGGCCCTTTTCTTCTGAAATTTGTATTCTGTTGCCTCTTATCCTCTTTAAAAGAAAGCAAGATACGAATAATTAACACTTCCACTTTTCATAAGTATAGCTCCCTTCGGTTTCTCCCTATATAAAACTGCATTTACATATAGTGACTGAATGAAGTATTTTTGGAAAAATGATAGCCCATTAATTGTTCTCCCTTTTGGTCACTGAGGTTGGTCCAGCTGTGTGAGACTGTGCTTGTCTAGTTGACAGCGGTAACTCCAGTGGATGGGGGTAAGAGAGTGACAAGGACGCACACTGCAGTGGACGGATGCAGGCTAGGTACGCGGCAAACTCATTTCTCGCTCTGGGCTACCTCGCTTAGCTCCTTTGCCTCATGGTGGGGCCATGTGATTGGCCATCACCGATGACCTGCGAGTTGTGTGTGGCTTCCGGCCTGTGCCATTAGGGCCAGGTGTGTCTCCTCGCGGCCCTGCTCCCCAGCACATCCTCCTACCTGTGGAAGCGTGAGACCCGAGAACCTGCAAGGCGCATCTTTGTGATGTTTGCCCAGGAGCAGAATGGCTGGATTATACGTCACAGGTTCTGTGTTTACTTAATGTGACTCATGCCAGGGTGCTGTCCACAGTAGCTGCCCTGTCTGCGCCCTCACCAGCACAGGTGGCTTTCTGTACCCCCCCATCACCCCGGTTCATGGCATGAGCCAATTTGTCGCCTTTGTCATTCTGTGGTTGTAAAGTGACAAGTCAGTAAAAACTGACCAGTGATCGAATACAAAAGGGTCATTTATATAAGTTAAATGTTTTCACTGATACATGGGGACTGCTTCCTAGAGACAGAGCTTCCTTTCAGGGGAGGGGGAGTGATGAAAATGTTTTGGAAATACAGAGAGGGGGTGGTTGTACAACATTGTGAATGTACTAAATGCCACTGAACTGTTCACTTTAAAATACTTAACTGTGTCGTGCGAGTCTCATCTGACACAATGCAGAATAAAGACTGTCCCGTCTGATACCTCATGCCTTCCCACCTCCCAGTGGCAACAATTTATAATATTGTAACGTTTTCTCCTGGCGTTTACCACCGTGTTTCTAGGTGGAGTGTCTCGTGTCTGTAGATCGATCTGTTTTCAGTTCACCCCTTGACTCCCCGTTGTTACCGGTGAGCTCGGCTTTCTGGCACTTTCCTGTTTCTCCTCCCATCAGAGTTTTGTTTTTGTTTTTTGTTTTTTGTTTTGGCCGAAGTCGTTTTTGGCGCTAGACTTCTGCGACTCTGTAACTGTTTCTCACCGTCGAGCTGCAGACACGCGGCTTCCACCGTGCCGCTCTCCCGGGGCTGGGGGTAACCCTGCTCCCCTCATTTGCCTGGCTCCTTTGTCGCATCTCCAGAGTCCTCTTCCTCTGGAAGCTGCGGTGTGTCTCCCTGTGGTGGACAGAGTGTGGCCTGTCACTCCTGGGCCTCACGGCCGCCCGCAGCCCCTGGAGCCCTTTGTCCCTGCTCCAGGTTGGGCAGCAACGTGCCCTGTGGTGGCATTGCGGCTTCCCAGGCTGTCCCAGGTCCCACAGGGTGGTCACCTTGCTTCTCACCGGTGCTCCCTCTGCAGACCCAGGGTCCCCTTCCCGCCATCTGTCCGGCCCCACCCTCCAGCCTCTGCCCAGCTTCATCACTGCAGCTTGGGGAGATGGGCTTGGGTTTTGCAGAAGAATGGAATTGGGTTTTTTGCTTCACATTGTCCTTGTGTTGTTTTTTTTGGGGGGGAGGGTGTTGGGGAGGGGGTTGGAGGGGAAGGGAGAGGAAAGGTCTTTATTCTGCAGTGAGGAAGACTTTGAATCAAGTTCAAGCTTTTGTCAGCCGCCATTAACATATTCTCTGGATCTGGCTGGCTCTTCCTGTGGCAGATGGAAGTGACATTGTATCTGTGATACTGACTTCCTCCACTTTCTTCTCTCTGGCACCCCCATCCTTCCCCTGTCTCCCCCTCACCTCCTGAAATAACTGAGTGCTCTGCGGCGTCGAGCTGCTGGTTGACGGACGGCCCGCCCGCGGCTCGCTGGGACGTGTCACAGGCCCCGGGAGCGAAGCGCAGCTCGAACGGAATTCTCCGTTTTCACTCCTCTCCCCCAAATCGCCCCTCCCAGCCTTCCCTTTCCCAGCGGGCACCGTCAGCCCAGAGAAAGGCCCCTTGGGGACACAAGCCAGCCCTTTGCCAGCTCCGCGTCACTCGTGGAGTGAGACCCGCTCACGTCTCAGCCGCTGCCCCCCCACACGCGCCCTTGCCCGCTCCCCTCCACCCACGCTTCCCGTTGTTTTCAGCCTGGTCGAGAATTTTCTTCCATCTCGGGCCCTTTGCACTTGCTGTTCCCTCGGCCCGGGAGGATTTGCCTCCAGGTGTGTGTCAGGCTGGTCCCTCGTCACCCTCGGCTCCCCCTGGTGCTGCGGTCCTGGTGGGGCCTGTCTTGGGGACCCCGGGTAAGCGGCCCCCCGCACCAGCCGTGTGGCGTCAGCATGGGATTCTCGCCTCCACAGTACTTCTCCCTCGCCGTAAGTCAGCTGACCTTCAGGCTAGCTTTTCGCTGTCGCTAGGATTCTGTGGAGAAGCTTGTGTACCGGGCACACAGTAGGCACTTTGATAAATCGTAATTAAGTACACGACCAGGCTCCTGGGACCTGGAGCCGGAAGTGACTCCGGAGGACACGCCCGGTCACCCCTGAGCCCTGGGGTCACAGCACGTTTCAGTGGTGACCGTCATTATGCAGAGCATGCAGAGGGTCGTTATGCAGAGTGTGCAGAGGGCCGGAGGGCTCTGCCCCCAGGGGCCTCCCTCTCCAGCCTCCCCTGTCTGGGGACGGAGCTCGGCGTGGGCGAGTGGGGCTTTCGGCTGTTGTCCCCGCTCAGCACTGGGCTTTACTCCCTGGCCTAGCCCGGGCGCGGCTCCCTCTGGGGTCGGCCGCCTCACTTTCTCCCTGCCCGTGGGACCCGCCGCGGGGGCTCCTGGCGCCTCCGTCTCCTCTCACCTGTCCCCTCTCACCTGTGCACGGCACTTGCCGCATGGTCAGCGTGTTACTGAGCGCGGAGTGAACGTTCCTCCTGCGGCCACGTCCTGGCGTGCTGCGGGAAACGTGGACGGTTGCCCGTGGCCGTCCCGGCCGGGGTCCTGCCCACACAGCCCCTTAGCACTGAACCTGCCCCCTCTCTCCCTGGCTAGCTTCCAGGCTGGCCCAGGGAGGCGTCTGCTAAAACGCAGGAATATTCCAAAGTCATTTTTTGAAAGCTTCGCTTGGCTTATTCTTCAAAGGCCTGAAATAACTCTTGTCACATAAGATGTTCTTTGTGGCATTTCTTTGGAGTGCGATCAACCCACAGCGTGTGTTACGTGTGCACGTACACACACACACACACACACACCGCACACTCCCCCCACATAGGTGTCGTGTACACGCTTTTTCTGGACTTCCTGTATTCGTGTTTCTATACTTGGCACGACGTCACGCTCCAGCGGAACCGTGACCCGGCCCTGCCTCGCTGTCCAGATAGCCACGGGCGATACGGGGCTGCTGAGTCGCAGAATTTCAGAAGGTGACTTTACCATCACATTTGAATTGCTTAATTTAATTTTTCCCTGTGAGTCGGTTGCTAGGCAACGGGGCAGGCAGGCGGACTGGGCGAGGCTAACTCGGTTCCGGTACGAGCGTGTGTGTTCGTGCATCTCGCCTCTTTACACAGACGCTTCGCCGTGAGTGCGCGGGTCCGACACGCACCCTCCCTGGCCGGTGGAAGGTGGAGCGAGGCTCCGGCCGGGCTGGCGGTGCTCGGACCCTTGGGCGAGCGTCCCGCTGCCCCAAGCGCTGGGCCTCATCGGGCCGGTTCGTTCGCTCGGCGGGCGCGTGGCTCGGCCGACCACGAGCTGCTGTTGCGTGTCCTCTCCGTGGCGTCCGGCCTGGCTGTGCCCCACGTGAGCTTCAGGCCATCGAGGCTCTGGGACACGTGCCCTGTAGCTGTGATCAGAGAAAGGGTGTTGGAGGAAGCAAGTAGACTTGCAATGTCTCGTTTTTGATGAAATCTGAAATTGGTAATTCCATCTGGTCCTTAAAGTGAGCCCTGTGTCAGGTATCGCCATGGGGACTCGGACGTGTCGGATGCTGTTTCAAAGCCGTGTGATTAGCAACGACGTCTCCTTCACCCAGACCAGATGCCACCTCTGTCCCGCGTCATCTCTAGGACACTCCGCGCTGGCTGAGAGTCCCGTGGTGGTGTGTGACTGTTCGTGGGGTGATGAAGAGTTCACATACGTCAACGCTGGGGGGAAACCTTCTCGCTCAGTGATGACGTTAAGTCACCACTGCCGTGGTCAGCGACGCGACCCGTGGTTTTCGTGAGAGGTGGGGAGAGCAGGCCTACCTTGCCCTGCCGTCCTCGGTCTCCAGAGGCTGAGGTCGCGCCTCGTGTGCGCTCATAAGGATGGACGTCGCTGGTCTCGCGTTTGCCTTAGGACCGCTTGCGATGAGGTGGATGTTTAGTGAGGAAGGATGTTATGGATGGGGAAGGTGCCTTTCAGTTCTACAGTGAAGCAGTTATGTACTGTTTTCCTGAGCAAGGTTGAGTGTTCGTGCAGCACCGTGCTTGGTAAAAATGTATCCCTGTCTAGAAGCAAGGGCAGTCTGATTCAGAGGAATGGCCGCGTGTCTGTGAGCTCACCCAACGGCAAGTGAAACTGTATTTCTTGGAGACAGTTATGTGGCTAAGACAATATAGCTAGATGTTTGCTTGTTCAGGGTTTTTTAAGGGAATCTTTCAATGAACAGATAAAAATACGAGTCCGGTTAGCAGATGAACTTTCCTGAAAGCTTGTTCTGATCTACTTTAAGAGTATAATTTTTTTCAATCTGGGTATTCATTCCAAGTTTATTAATTTTACTCTGGACATTTACCATTTGAAAACCCAATATGTCAAAATGTAAACATTTCGCCACTATATCCCAATATCAGTTTTTTAGTAGTAGTTTTCCGGGGCAGTTTTTCTAAAGTTTTTGGATGTCAAATCCCTATTAAAAAATTTGACAAATATACCCCTAAACTACATACGTATGCGTGTCTGTATGTGCGTGTGTACGTATTTAAAAGTTACATGCATGTGTTAGTATACTAATATATTCTCTACATTCTAAAAGCGAGCAGGGAAAGAGATGTTAATGAAAAAGATTAAGATTAAAAATAATGCACTGTCCTGTCATTCACAATGATCTGTTATCATTAATACCTTAAGGCACACAAGAGCTTTGGGATAAATTTCATCATTGGGGACAATATTTTAAGTGGTTTTCTTTATGATTTCTAGCATCCGGGCAACTTTTTCCAGATCTGATTAGATCATCATTATTTTTACCTGAGAGTGCTGACCGGAGGAATTTAAGGGAAGGGTTGGGCCGATGCTGCCTTTTTCTTGTCTGCTGGGTTTGTGCTACCGCTCCCTTTGATGTTTGGATTTCTCCGCAGTGATCTTTTGAGGCCACTAGTCCACTCCGCAAGGGTTAGTGCTCCGTAGGACAGGGCGGAAAGTCACGAGAGCCCAGGCGTACCTGAAGGGCAGGACGTCACGATGCTCTGAGGCTCAGGGACGGGGGCCTGGCTGTCTCAGGGCAAGTCCCGATGTTTTCTTCCTGCGCCTGGAGCATGGTCTCGTGTGGCCCCCCTCAGACCACCGCCCCAGGAGGTCCACCTGAAGGGCTTCTCTGGTGGTTTTTCAGTGCGATTGGATTTCCATAGGAAGACGCTCGTGTGTATTGTCGTCCAGCAGCTATGTTTGTCCCCACGTCTGTCCATCAGAAAGGCAGGGAGGCGTCTGTGGGCGCTTGGACTCTGAGTCCCAGCCCTGCCACTAACCGGCTGTGTGACAATCGGCTTACTTTCTAGAAGCCTCATCATCTGTAACCTCACTGCAGTGGTTGAGGATGAGAGGTCAAAGGATAGGTTGGAACAGGACCTTGTACCTTGTCACTTAGATTCACCCGTAATTGACAATGCCCTATGTGGATCACAGGGGGATGTTTTTCCTAGGTTTTGTGTGTACCCTTCCTCAGTAACACGTTCTGTCGGCTTCACTCCTAGATTGCCTCTTCAAGCTCTGTCCCATGAACCGCTACTCTGCCCAGAAGCAGTTCTGGAAAGCGGCGAAGCCAGGGGCCAACAGCACAACAGATGCAGTGCTACTCAACAAACTGCACGTGAGTACAGCCCGCGGGCGGCCACGGCAGGCGTCTGGGCGCTTGGGTGGGGACGATCCGTCCTGCTCTGGTCACCAGCTCCCTTACGTCCTTTAATGAAGGAGGAAAGGGAGCTGTCCCCAAGGAGAGGCGGGTCGTAGTCACCACTCACGGTGCTCCGGCGTGGTGAAGAGACCTGGTTCTTCCCGCAGCGAGCTCACTGTCCGGCGTGAGGACGCACAAGCGTCTCTCTCGTTGCACCTGAAACCCACTGCAGGCTCCATGCCCGCCGAGCCCAGCTTTCCCCACTGGGGGTCCTGAGCTACGCTCACCCTGCGCCAGCCGCACTGGCTTTATCGCAGTTCATCTCATTTTTTGAGCATCACAAAAAAACTGGAGAACGTTTGCACAGTCTTCCCCTGGCTCCTCTTCAGCCAAGACTGTTGCCTCCCTCGTGTCTCCGTTTAAGTGTCATCTCAGCGAGGCCGTTCCCTGCCTCCGCCTCCACACGGCGTCCGCTTCCTCCTTCCATCACAGACCCTGCCTGCAGCTTCCTCAGCATGAGCACAGCCTGCCGTCACGTTAGGGTGACAGCTCCGTCACTTGAGGGGCAGCGTCTGTCTTGCTCCCCGCTGTGTCTCAATGCCATTTCATAGTGTCCAGCACATAGTAGGTGCTCAGGAAATACTTGCTGAGTGAGTGAGCACTGCTAGGTGATGGCGGTAACACTGACGGCCTCTTAACCTTCTGGGAGCTTGGTGCCAACGATGAAGAATAAAGAGATGGCGACGAGATAGGGTGACAAGTGCTGTGGCAGGGTTAATCACCAAGGTGGTGGGAGCACCTCGAAGGGGCACACAAATCCATCTGCGTGAGTAAGGGTGGGTGAAATGGTGGTCAGGGAGGGCTTCCTGGAGGAAGAGGCGTCTGCGGGGGTCAGGATAAGGGAAGAAGAAACAACGGAAACAAAGAGGTTGCTTTGAAGACTTCAGGAACTGCATCATTATTTTAATGGTTTCAGGGCGGACATTCTCCAGCGCCACAAACCCAATGCTCCTTCTTAATAGCCAATATCACATAACGGTACAAACAGGAAATAACGCTCGCAAATAATACAACCTCATGAGATGCCACATTTTAAGAAAATGACTTATCAAGGCGAAACAGAAGTAATACGTTTTGTGATCGTGTGCTTCGTTAGTTAACGCTCAAGCACAAGCACGTGGAGGGCACAGGAAGTGACCGCGTGGGCCTTTTGCACCAGCCCCGCCAACGAGGCAGCGAAGGCCGTGAGGACGCAGGGGTGTGGTACCCGGGACCCAAAAGCCTGTCTTCCGTGACGCGGTTTTCCAGAACGGCCAGCGTACGCCCTTTGTTCAGCAGCACTTGCGCTTTTGGAAAGTGTGTCAGTAGCGGTGTGAGTTACACCGTGCAAGACCACCGTGCAAGACCACCGTGCTGCGTGTCACTGTCGGGGGGCGGGGAGGGGCAGGGCTTCGGCTCGGGACCTGCAGACGGCTTTTCAGCCCACGTGCGTGTCCAGGCGGACGGAAGGGGCACGGGAGAGCGGCGCTTCATCCTCGGTCAGGGCGTCGGCCATCCCTGTCCCCTGTCCCCTGCGAATCAGCGGTGTCTCCTCCTCCATCGGTCACTGTGACGATGGGAATCGCCCTGACGGCTGCGCTGGGAGCCTGGGAGGTGGCGGGCGGCCCGCGTGGGGGGCGGGGGCGGGGGCGGGGCCGTGCAGCGCCTCTGCCGGGGGCCGCCTCTGTGGCAGGAGGCTTCGGGAGCCCTGCCTTCCCTTTTCTGGTCCGAAAATCTTTCTGCTCGAGGAGATCTCGTCAGAGCATCTCACCCCTTCCTCCCGCTATGTTCCTCACAGCAGGGGTTGCTGATTCAGATTCCTCTCGGCCGAGTGGGGAGCCAGCTGGAATAAAGGGGACTCGGTGGGCCGGCCTGCCGAGTGGGGTGTGCCGAGTGGGGTGGGCCTGCGTGCCCTGGAAGGGGCCGTTCCAGCCCCCGCCGCTGCTGCGTGGGCAGCCAGCAGAAGCTGAAAATCCATGCTGATGTATATAATAGCTCAGTTTTTTAATTGAATCAAAGCTCAACACACTCTGGACACCCGCACGGGCATGGCTGCGGCTGGGTGCCCTTCCTCAGCCGCCCGTCCGCCACCTGTGGTGTGCGTGACCTTTCATCGGCAGCTCTCCTTGTCGCTCCTTCCACGAGCCGTGGAAAAGCTGCATGGCCGTAAGACGCAGCCTTACAGGTGTCCAGGAACTTCGGACTCCTTACCGAAAAAACTAAAAGACGATTATCTTTTTTTTTTTTTTTTTTTTAAATGCAGTTTGTGCTTTAAAAAATATTCTTGTTTTCGGGCAGTCCTTTATTCTGATTTAGATTGCCGGAGTGACTTTCGGGTCTCGGGTGTTGCATCTCCGTGATTCTCATTTTCCTGTTTATTTGGACCTTTTTCCTCGGGTGCCTGAAAGTTGTCTACATGCTTTAGTGCCGTCATTAAAATGTCGTATTTCAGGCAGCCGCTCGCCTTTGGGGGCGGATGGCCAGTCTCCAGCGGGTTTTCATTTTTATTTTTGTCAGCTCCTGTGCAGGACCCCAGTCAGAGGTCAGATTATTTTAAATTAATGCCATTTAAGGAATTCGTCGTCTAGACCACTCGACTTCCTCCTGACTAGGATGCGTGACATAGGAGCGCTGCTCTGGAGGAGAGTGCCACCTAGCGGCCGGTCCCTGCGTGCGTCTGCTCCCTCTGCCGAAGCCACTCCAGTGCCACATGTAATTCAGAGCTTGTCGACCTTAGGTGAATAACCTTTCCCCATCGTTCCAGTGGCCCTTCTGTACTAATTTAATAATGGCTTCTCTGTTTCTGAAACACGGTAACGGGTGACTAGGATTGGGCTGGCCTTGATGTTGCTTCCGGAGCACGGTGACGTCTGTGACGAGCAGCGGTTGAGACCACAGCGCAGAGCGCAGTTTTCTCCGTAGAAATTAAAAAACAGCCCTCCAGCCACTGTGCAGGGGGAATAGTGACAGATACACACGTCCTGTGACTTTAATTAGCCGGTCCCTGTGATGGGGGGCCGTGTGCAGGAGCCGGACGGTTTTTGCCATTCTGGAAAACAGGGGTCACGGCCTCGTGCACGTGCCCAATTATCTCCTTAGAGAATCTCCTAGAAATGGAATCGCTGTGTCAAAGTTACGCCCACCGAAAACGTCATAGCACCTGCAAGGAGAACATAGTGGTCGGCGGTCCAAGAGCGTGCGTCCCTCAGTGCTTACGGGGTTCACACCCCACATCCTGTCCTTCTCGGGGGTGAGCCCAGGTATACGTCAAACCTTATTGCCTTCTTATCTACCTTTCGTCTCACCTGTTAAACCTGAAAATCCGGATGGATGTTTCTGTCTAATGGCCGGATTGGACAGTGCTGTATGTCAATTACATCTCAATGAAACTGGGGATAAAAACCCGAATTTGGTTTTCTGGAGGGAGTTATCTAAGGATTGATGTGTGAACTCAAACGAAGATACATATAGTGTTTGCACTTTAAATAAAAGGTGAAATGACTTGGATAGTTTCTTTCTTAAACAAAGATAGCTCGTAGGAAAAGTGAATTCCTAGAATGATTTGTAAGCTCAGTGCATTGAACGGTCATTCAGTAGTTACGTGGAGGTTTGGTCATTATTAAACCTTGCGACAGTTTCAGATGTGGTGTTTGATATTAAATGTTTGTGGAGATTTTTCCTCCAACTTTGTCGTATTTTCTGTTCTAATTTTACCTCTCGTATGTTTTTGGACAAGTGCTGCTAGTGTTTACTTAGTCTGCCATACAGAATATATGGCTTCTCGATAACTAATTTGACTTTTTTTTAGATACGCCAGTGACTGTTACAGAGTTGCCACTTTTACACTTAGTCTCA
This sequence comes from Eidolon dupreanum, assembly GCA_028627145.1. Lineage (NCBI taxonomy): Eukaryota > Metazoa > Chordata > Mammalia > Chiroptera > Pteropodidae > Eidolon > Eidolon dupreanum. The sequence continues at coordinate 151,236,619 of CM053507.1, read as the reverse complement.
GCGTAGGTAGGAACTTAATATTTTAGATTAACTTTTCTTAAACTCAGGCCAGTGGCAGTTGTTGAGAATAAGAGGAAGGTCCACGGGACTTTTCTCTCTGAAACAAGGGCCCCGATGTCATTTAAGTATGATTCATGATTTCCTGCAGTGAATTCTTTCAGTGTGATGTTTTGAGCACAGAAAAAAGTATACCAGTTTGTTGGAAAATGTGGTTTTATTTAGCTGAATCTATTGATTTTTTTCTCCCCTTCTACATGGTTTTCCTCTGTATTAGCCGAGAACTGCTTAGGAGAACAGATGGCTCTCTACAAAGTATCACCCTTTCTCCTGCTGGTTGCAGGTCTTGGTTGGAGCACTACCTGCAGGGTGCTGGGGAGAGGGGTCTCTGGAGGGGGCGAGGCATGGGCCTGGAAATGGGTAGAGATGGGAGGCGGGTAAGGGCAGGTGTTTATGGAGAGGGGACCGTGCCTGGATGCTGGGGATTGCCAGGGCCACCCTGGTGTCACTTCTGGATGTGTCTTGAGCCCAGTGGGCTTCACCCTTTTGTAGCGGAGAGTTACAGACAAGTAAGCGATTCCACAAGACAGCGGGAGCCTCCCACGGGGGCAGGGGCGGCAGACTTGTGGTGACCTCCTCCCGTGCACCCTCTGCCTCCCGCAGTGTGGCGTCTTTGTGGTTTAGGATTGCGTCCTGAGCTTATTTTCTCAAATGGTCTACCTTACGAACAAAACCTCTGTTCCAGGTAGAGTTAGAGCAGATGCTGAATTTGAAGGAGCTGGTGAGTCTTCACCCAGCCATTTTAGTCCACCTGTTTAAATTTCCTGAGAACATTTCTCAGTTTTAGAGACTTGTGCATAATAATGGTTAAACTTTATTAAATGCTTGTTATACGTCTGGCACGTGTTTTCTCTGATCTTTGCAATAGCCCTAAGAGGTTGCACATCCCCATTTTGTGGATGAGAATACTGAGGGAGGCTTGAGATTCAGCGACCCGGCCAAACGGAAAAAGCCAGCCTGTGGTGGAGCCGGGAGCAATCCGGAGGGGTCCTGAGTTACTGCAGAGACATGACCTGGGAAAGAGGCCCGCTAACCCACACCCAGCAGCATCTCACCTCAAGGAAGAGCGCGCTGGAAGCAGTTCCGCAGTACGAGTGGCCATCGGGGTTTTATCATCCATCAGCTCGGAACTGCTTTTCTTCCCTGCTGTTTTGTTTCTGCTCCACTTAGCCTGGTTGAGGAGACGGGGCTCGGGACAGCAGCTTCCACACCGCCTGGGATGGAGCCAGCGCCCCGCGATCCCCATCACCATACGCTAGCCGCACTTTCAGAGCTGCCTGGGGAGACGGATGAAGAATGGCTGCTCAGCTCGAAAACGCATCTCCGAAAGGATACGCGCACACCGACGTTCACAGCAGCGTCGTTCGCGGCGGCCAGGGCACGGAGCAGCCGGAGTGCCCTGTGATGGATGACTGAATATACGCATATACGACGGAATATTACTCAGCCATGAGAAGAGATGAAATGCTGCCATTTGCGACATGGATGGACCTTGAGAGAATCCTGCTACGCAAAATAAGCCAGACAGAAAAAGTTAAAAATCCCATGATGTCGCTTATCTGTGGAATATAAACCTAAAAGCAACAAATGAACAAGACAAACAGACTCATGGACGTGGACAATGGACTAGGGTAGGGGGTGGGGGAGGTAGATGGGGTAAAGGGAGTCAAATATGTGGTGACAGAAAGAAATCTAACTATGGGAGGTGAACACCCTGTAAATATAAAAATATATATATATATATATATATATATATATATATGCGCCTTACTGTTAAAGTGTATAGCTGAAACTTATCGGATTTTGTTAACCAATGTCACCATAAAAAAATTAATAAAAATTTTTAAAAATTTAAAAAGGAAAAGAAAAATGGTTGTTCAGGTTGGCAGCCCTGGTAGGCTATGCAACTTCATCATTTTCCCAACCTGCCAAATTTGTCCTCATAATACCTGCCATTCTCATTTGTAACTGTGTGACTCTGGAGTTAACCTACATGTGCGTTTAAGGGTGATCTCTGCTACTTACCAGGTGTGTGACTTAAAAAAAGACATTATTCAGCAAAATTTCAAATACGCACAGAAGGAGAGAAGATATTATAATAAACACCCCTTGTACCCATCATCCGACCAGCTATGCAGCATCCACCAAACTTTTTCATCCGAGACAATGATCTTCTTTTTAAAATTGAGACAATGATCTTCCATTCAAGGGAGTACTACGGAAATTACATAAATGATAATTAGCGTCCGGCAGTGATAACTAACACTCCATCGTTGCCACAGCAATGGGCACTGTGCCCGCGATTCCCACAAGGAACAGGTAACTGTTTCCATCTCCGTTTTACAGAAGAGGAAATTGGGGCTCCCTCCTGCTCAGCAACACATTTCAGGTAGCAAAACCAGGCATGACCCAAAACTAGCCTTTCGATTCAGTTTCATTTGAACTCCAAAGCTTTTTTTTTCTTTTTGTCCCAAAGCTTTTAAAAAAAGGACTTTCATAAATCTTAAAAGGGTTATGCAAATTCCTTTTCATCCCTACCCTATTTTCTTTAAAAAATGTAAGCTTTCGATGTAAGCTAAGCTACGCCAAAATGCTCATGAATTCCTTAAAGGGGAAAATAGACATGTTTTTAAAAAGCCAAAAGGGCCAAGAAAGCGACAGCAGAGTGGCTTGGACCCTTGGTCCCCTGCGCGGTGCCCTGGGCCTCGGGGGCTCTCAGGTGTTTGCTGATTCCCGTGGCTCTCGCCCGGCCAGGTGACGCTGGCTTCGCTTCACTGCCGGGAAGCATAAGCCGTGTTTCCTGTCGCACCAACCTCCCTTCTCCACGCACAGCACGCTGCGGACTTGGAGAAGAAGCAGAACGAGACGGAAAACAGGAAGTTGCTGGGGACCGTCATCCAGTACGGCAACGTGATCCAGGTAGGTCAGGGCCGCTCTCCTCTTCTGGAGCTGGAGCGTCACGGGGCACAGGACCGAAAAGACAAACGCGACGCCGTGGCGGGGGACAGAGGGCCTCTTCCGCAAGGTCTCGTGTCCCTCCGTGTGTGGGCGGACCCTCGGGCTTTCCAGGTGGTCCTCTCTCGGTGTGAGAATCCACCTCTGTCCCCCGCAGCTGGTAATGGAAGATCTGCCCCTACCTGAGTGGGAGGCTTCCCACGTGACAGGCAGCCTGGCCGTCGCCGTTCCGTTTGACTCGCGTCCCCGGGAAAGCTTTTCACGTCTGGTGGAAATTGGCTTCTCTGTCACTCGGAGCTCTGGGTTCAAGAACCGGTCACCCGAGGTGATGGGAGGAATTCTGTCGCTTCGGGTCGAGTGCTTGATGTTGGGTCTCGTGTGGGCTCGTGGGTGAGGAGGTTCATGTGTTTGGCCCTTGTGTCTTTCAGTTTGACAGGGAGTAAAACGCAAGCCGGGGGACAGGGCTGTGCGGTTTGCTCACGAATCCCGCGAGGGTCTGTCCTTGCAGGAGACAGCGTGTGAGCGAGTCCGGAGCCCAGTGTGGCCTCTCGGGTTGTCCGGTTTCCAGACTGTTTTGACCCAGGCACAGAGGGTCAGAGTAGTCACCAACTTTTGAGGACCTGACCTGTCTGGTTGTCTGGCTTCATTATTTCCCTTTGAAAGATTTTGCTGACTGGCTAAAACAAGTGTAAACTTTACTAATTCCAAATGAATTCCTTCCCACTTTTGTTCCTGTTAAGTATAGGACAGTGCTAACCAGAAACAGGGGAAAGAGAATCCCGAATTGGTAAAAGCAAACTTTTATGTTTAAAGGTTATTGCTATTAGATTATCAGGCCTGTTGACACAGTGGAAACAGGTTTCAAAAGAAAGTTTGAAGATTTTGTCCCTTTCGGGTTCTCTCCAGTGGAGAGTGACACAGGCCCAGGTGGGCTCCAGGCTCAGTGTCAGCTTTATTACTGGGCCAGGCCAGCGCCTTGGACCTCAGAGGGCAGAGTGCACGGGGCTGAGCACACGAGCCCTTAGTGCGTCCCAGTTCAGGGTTTGTGACAGATGTCTCTCCACGCCTCGGTGTGCTCACCGGCAGATGGTGACAACAGTGGTTCCTGCTTCCTAGGGTGACTGGGGGCACCTGTCACAGCGCTGGCTCCGAACTAATAGCTAATAGTGCTTACTGCTACTTCCCCCAAGCCCGGGTCTGGGGAGCCACCTCTAGGCAGTGCGAGTTCAGCACCTGGGCAGGCGGGTGGAGGATCAGGGGCCCCTCACCTGCCGCTCATCAGGGGCGTCACGATGAGGGCTCAGGAGGGCCCCGCCTTCTCGTCTGTCACGGCCAGGGATGTCGGGGGTCGCGAGCCAGACAGGTTACTCCTCCACCCCCAACAGCCCTGGCAGAAGATTTGTGGGCCAGCCAGGACTGTTCTAGAAACCGCATCTGTTCAACGCAGAGGGGGCCGTCGCAGGCGGCAGTGGGGTCCCAGGCTGGCCTCATGTCTCTGCAGGGCTGGGACCCCTTCGCCTTCCTTCCCGTCGTCTCTTAAAGGCCAGGGAGGGAAATCCCTAGCAGCCGTGTCCTCCCGAGTGAAATGACTGTCCCCTCGCAGGGTCACCTGTGAAACCAGACTGCTTCTTGTGCTGCAGGGGTCCCTCCCCAGCTCCCGCTGGATGTGGGGCGTGGCGCTGCACCCCTGTGCCCGGGCCGGGCCCGTCCCTGGCTGGTGCTGCCCTCGGCCGGAGCCCCTGCCACCTGCCCGAGGCGGCCTTGGGGGGAAACGAACTGCTTCTTCTTCGCTGTGCTTCGCTCCCTTTGCTCTCCCTGCCTTCCCGGGCGCCCCTGCCGAGGGCACTTTTCGGTTCTCTCGCTCCGCGGCGAGCTCGGCGGCGGGAGGAACGTCGCCCACGTGTCTGACGTGACGGAGGGGGAAACGGCAGAGGCGCGGGGGCACGTCGGCGCTCACCTTGTGCTCTCGGCGCGTTTCCAGCTCCTGCATCTGAAAAGCAATAAGTACCTAACCGTGAACAAGAGGCTGCCGGCTCTGCTGGAGAAGAACGCCATGCGGGTGACGCTGGACGAGGCCGGCAACGAGGGCTCCTGGTTTTACATCCAGCCGTTCTACAAGCTGCGGTCCATCGGGGACAGCGTGAGCACCACACCGGCGACGCGGCCGGGCGGGGGCGGGGGGCGCCGGCCGCCTTGTGTGTGTCAGGTCCTGTTGCGGGGTGTTAGAGTCGCTGTGCTGACCGGTGTTTGGGAAACCGGGAAGTCGGGAGAGAAGCGTGACCTAAATCCAGTATCTATGTTCCTCCTTCCGGGCCTCTGAGAACGTGGCATGAGCGGCCCGTTGCCTTGGTAACTTGACCCCATCCTCCTGGATCGTTGGTGGAGCAGGAAAGCCTGTGTCGTTGGGAGATGAAGTCAGTGACGGGGAGGACGGGGCCAGGCACGGCCGGGAAGGGGACGGGGCGGTGGGGTCGGCTCTGCTTGTCATCGGCCGGCCTGCGGCTCTGCATGCCGTCTCGGCAGCCGCGGCCGGTCCTGACTGGCCCCGTCCCGAGGGGTCATTAGGGCATAAAGTCACAGAAAACCTTTTCGCTGTGACGTGGAGCGGTTCCGATACGTGCAGGCTGCATCAGGAAGTCGTCACGTGGGCATATTCTTAACAGTGTGCAAATGCTGTTGGCTGAATTTCTGACCTTGTGAAGGTTCTGAAATCGCTGTTTTTCACTAAAAAAGAAAGACATGCCTTAAACAGCAGGAAATCTCGTCAAAATGCTCAGCTAGACTTAAAACCCAAAACTAAACTTTGCCATTGTTCGGAATTGCCATTTAAGTTTACAAGCTTTAGGTGGTTGAAGTACGTGTTCGTTTATACGTTTGTGTATGCGTTATACACAGTATACCAGAAGGGTCCACCTCGAGACTGTACCCCCCCCAGTTGGTGTTCAGTAAACACCAACCCTCTGAGAATAGAGTAACAAATCCAGGAAAGCTGAGGTTCCACCAAAAGTGTTGGATTTTTCGAGGTACTTAACATATTCATTTGGAATTAGAGGAGTTTCATTGTACACACTCCCCAAAGGCATCACACTGAAAAGCGAGGAACTGTACCCCTCAGGAACCAGCATTTCCATCCCCTTCTTCCCCCCGATAATAAAAGACAGGGTGTCTGGCTCTGGATTTCATTTTCAGCAAGTGCTTAGCTTTCCTGTCCCTTCAACGTAGCCGCTGAGCTGTACCTCGGCGGAGGAGGTAAGGTGGACTGGAACAGTAATTGTTGTAGGATAGCGTTTTTTTAAATGACAGGTGTCGATCCATTCGTGGGCCACGAGGTCAGTTTAGTGGCTTGTGACTGTCATTTTGGAAAGTGGAATAGAGTAGAAAGTATCCGGTTGTGTTAAATGTAATGGGGATACGTATCGATTCGGGAGCGACTTGTTCCAGGTGAACACAGATGTCTGCCTGTGTACACATCACACACACACACACACACACACACACACACACACACAC
>CM053507.1:151213430-151229597 GCA_028627145.1 Eidolon dupreanum | reverse complement strand
GGCCAGGAACTTGGGGAAGCGCTCTTCACGCTCCATCCCATTTAATCCCCACAGTCTCCCCAGGAGGTGGGTGCCAGGGTCCCCGCTTCTTATAGATGAGGAAACTGAAACACAGCAGTGAGGGAACTCACCCCCAGTCCTGCAAGCAGTAAGTCGGAGGCCCGAGATTCGCACCCTCGCAGCCGGGCTCCCCAGAGCCTCCCCGCCTGGAATGGCTCTGCTCTTCAGGACCACGGTGCAGATCCGAGGAAGAGACAGGCGCCCGGGGGAAGACGGCTCTGTCCTTGCAGTCACCCCTGCCGTGTGCAGAGGCAGAGGGGACCGGGGGTGGGGGCGGGATCATGGCCGCAGAGCTCGGTGGAGAAGAGAAACTCCGTGGACCTCTGTGCTTGACGTCCTGCGCTCCAGCTCTCTCGTCTGGGTCTCCCGGCTGCGCTGGGGGGTGTGACAGGCTCGTGTCATCCTGTCCCAGACGAGGAAGCCGGAGCTCCATGAGGGTGACGACTTTCTCGGGGCTCCAGAGCTAGACGGAGCCCGTGCTACGTGTCGCGAGCCTCTGTCCCGTCCTCCCCCAAACCTAACCATCCGAAAGCTTGATGGCTTGGAGCAGCGGCTCTTCCGGTCCCCGTCACATCCCTGTGGGTGTGAGCTCGATGTGGTTCTCCTGCTCTGTGTGACCTTGGCTGGGGCTACAGTCATAGGGGCTTGATTGGGCCGAAGCAGCCAAGGTGGCCACTTGTATGGCTACGACTCTCGGTGCTGGCCGTCAGCTGCAAGCTGAGCTAGGGCTGTCACCTCGGTTCTCCTCCATGTGGCCTTACCCTGTGGTTTGGGCGTCTTCGAGCATGGTGGCTGGAATCCAAGAAGTGACGTTTTGAGAAGCAGGAGTGGAAGCCGCCACCCCCTTCCGGTCCTGGGCTCGGACTTCCTAGCACGGCACATCTGCCACGTTCTGTGTGTCAGGGCCGGTCGCGAGGCCAGCCCCCCTTCAGAAGGAAGGGAGGCGAGCCCCAGCTCGTCGTGTGAAGGGGGGGACGGGTATGCAAGGAGAGCGAAGGCATCGGGGGACCATCTTTGGAGACTGGCTCCCCCACGCCCCTTATAATTGATTGAGCACCTAGCATGGGTCAGTCAAGCCCCCGAGTTGGGTGTCACGGCTGCCGAACACCCCGCCGTCTCTGCCGTGGGGGTGCTCGGTTCTCCTTGAGGTCCAGCCCTGTCGTGGCAGAAGTTTCGACATGTCCTTCCCCTTTCGGATGGTGTGTGAAAATCCAGCCCCATCCTGCAGATGAGGTCACTGGAGTCTGTTGTTCTTCAGAAGTTCTGACCTTCATTGCCCGGGCCTTGAAGGACGCAGTTTACGGGCACCCAAAATAAGCCGTCCAGGCTCGCTGGGCACCGTCACGTAGCACTTGCTCCCGTATCCTGGCATCTCGTAATCTACCCCATCATCACTTAAAGCCTTGAAGTGCCCGGAAGCGGGGTTTAGGGTGTTTTCCGGGGTGGCATAAGGGACTCCTAGGGACGGTGTCCCTGAGCCTCCCAGCACCTCTCCCTTGCCCTGGCTTCTCTGATGGTAGTAGCCTCCGAGGATGGATGTCGCCCCCCGAACTCCTCCCACCCGTGCGCCCCCCAAGCAGCTCAGACTGAATGGCGAACCCTCTGCCTCTAGGAGCAGGAGGTGGCCCCACCGCCCGTGGGCCCCCCAAGCGCGGCTGACACCGTCGAGCCAGGGGACCAAGCTCCTCTTGAAGAATAACTCCTGCCGGCTTTCTGCCCGTCCTGGAGCCGCCCCCTCCCTGCCAGCCCCCAGAAAAAAAGCTTTCCTCTCTGCTTGATGTTTTGTAGCAAGTGGGAAGCTATAAAATAAGCATGTGCTTATGAATTAATTTTTGGCACACGCGGGCTCAGCAGGCCTCCCGGCGCTCCGCACCGTCCCTCGCATCCTCGCCAACTTCTGTGTTCCTTCTTCCTGCGATGTTCCCACCAGCCCCCGGGGGACGCTCCCTCCTTCCTCTTCCGTGCAGGGGACGGAGCTGTCCCCACCTGGGGAAGAGGAGGAGTCGCGTGTTACAGCCTTGAATGTTCCGAATGTTCAGGTTTTCGTAAGCAAATGCAGATGTTCATGGATGTGTGTGCTGGGATGGCTATAGAGGGCCTCACGGAGAATTTGGGAGACTAGATATAAAAAAAAAAATTGAGGACCGATTGCTTCCGGTGGCAGAAGCGCAGAGAACGTTCGTATCCAGTGGCTGCCCACGTGTGTTCCCCTGCCCGGTCTCGCCTGCAGACACACCCTGGAGGGGCTTTCTTTGCTGCACGTGTGCGGCGAGGGTCGGAACATGTGACACGTGCTATTAGGGAACTTGGCCTGCAAGTTCAGGAGCAACATCCCTGGTTCTGGGGCCCTTCCCTCGCCACGCATTTGGTTTCTGAGGTTGTCTTGAGACCTCAGCCCAGGAGCCAGCATGAGATGTGGACTCGGCCGCCCCTCCCAGGAGTCACCTCGTGCCTCGGACCCCGCGAGCCGGCCGTCAGGGCGACGTGCTTGCCCTCGGCTGGCAGCGGGGCGCCCGCTGGCGAGGACGGTCCACCTCGACTTGCCGGGGCGGTCGCCCCGCGGAGGAGGGAGGGCTGGGGTGTGAGCCGGTCACGGAAAGGCGTGTCGTTCTTGGCAGGACGGTCAGAAGTGAGTCACTGGTGCGTGGTGATTTCCGACCTCGGGTTTCATCCGTGTGGGAGCGCGTGGCCAGCGGTGGGGGCAGAGGGCCGCCTTCTCCTGGCGTGGGGGGCGTGGGAGCCGTCGCCACGAGCGCGTGGGGGCGGGTGGCCTGGCCCCGGCACACTGCCCCCCTGGTGGGGACCGTGCCCCTCAGCAGAGGGCCGAGGGCTCTGCCCGGCGCAGCTGCCCCGCCGAGTTCAAGGAGCGTAGACCTTGCCCGCTGGCCATTCTTTGGGAGTCAGTGGCATGGGGTCAGGGACGTGGGAGACGCCGCCTGCAGGGAAGTCGGGGGCCCGGGACGCGCTTGGCCACTCCACCAGCAGCTGGGGACCTCGCACTTCCTCAGGACACAGCGCATCTCGGTGTTCTCACCCGTGAGACGGGGGCAGATGCCCGCGGGGGTGGCCGCCTGGCCGAGCCCCGCTTCCTCTGCCTCTCGAGACGACGGGGCAGCTCACGGGCGGCACTTCACGCGGCGTCGGGCCCTGGGAAGCTCTTGAGATGCGGCGCTTTTTATTCATAAACTTTTTATTTAAAAATAAGCTTCATCTTAGTAAACGTGTCTTCCGTCAGAAATCTGATGTCTTATGTTTCACCCCTGTGTAGCGGTTTATGACCCAGTGGCCCGGGCCACACACAGTCCTCCTGAGTCCCGTGAAATGACTTCCGAGGTCCAGAGGTTGGGGGACCCCGGCGCCTTGGCCACGGCTCCCGACCCCAACGGGCGTCCCGGGCGGAGCAGGGGAAGGGCCGTGCAGTCACTGCGGCGTGACCTCCCTCAGCCGGGCCTTTTTCTTTCCTTCCTTTTTTCTCTGTTTTGGTCCAAATAATTCCTTGGCCGTGTGCACCTCATCCTTCCTCTCCGTCCCCAGGAAACGGCACGTCCTGGAACAAGGGTCTGTCGGGACGACTGCTCTAACCCCAGATTTTGAAGCAGAAACTCAAAGTTCAAAGGTATTCCCGTCCTTGGGAACACGGGACCTGGGTGAAGAGGACGATGCCCAGTCCCACGGCTCCTTCCTGGCCGTCGTTCCTGCCGCTCGGTCACGCGTGTGCCGCTGGGGCTCGGTTCCCCACGTGGGGGCCAGGAGTCCGTGCACAGGCTGTCAGCACCGTCCCATGCAGGTGGCCTGAGGGGACCGTGTGCGCCCGCTCGTGCCTTTGGGGGGGGTCGGAGAAGCGATGTTAGCTCTCCCGCTGCCGAGCAGCCCAGCCGGCGTTTCGGCAGCAGCGGACAGCTCGTGCGTCCGCTCTTCAGTCCTCCGTCCCTGGACTGCCCGGCTGGGCGGGGAGCTGTCGGAAGAACATAAATCTCCTTTCTTCCTGCAGAACCCACACGCAGGAATTAGCTCCTAAAAGGAGTTGTCTCGAAAGTTGGATTAAACAGCAGGAAACAGTGTTGGAGGAAACACGAGAAGAGTTGTGGACTGAGCCACGACTCCACGTTGTCCAGCGGAATCCGCGGCCAGTCCAGGCGCCGCGTCTTTCTCTTCCCTTCGTGTCTTTCCTCCGGCGCTGCCAGGAGGTCTGTGCCCTCCTGGGTTTTCCGCAGTGACTTCCGGGGAGGGAAGGCCCCTTCCTGCCTCCGCGCCGGCAGCAGACCCCTGCCGGCGGGCACGCCGCGGCCGGCGTTCCCTGCTTGGGTAACTAAAGTTTCATCGGCTCGCAGCCACGCTTACTCCTTTCGCACCCTCGTGGCTGCCCTCGTGGGACAAGGGTTTAGCAGCTGGAGCAGGGACCGAGTTGCCCACAACGCCGGGAATCTCCGTTTTCCATCTGGCCCTTTGCAGAAAGCCTTTGCCAGCCCCCGTGCGCGTCCGCTGTGCTGCCAAACGCCACCCTGCTCCGGGAGAGGCAGGGCCTCTCCACGCGGCCCCGTCTTCGCCAGCGTAGCAGCGGGTCCCGGGCGAACGCTCACTACGCGACTAATGTCTCGAGTCCCAGGATGCTTTGGCCGCCTTCTCAACTGATCAGTGGGAATGCAGGGAAGGAGGGCTCTACTTTTCCTTTCCTTTTTTTTAGGGGGTGGAGGATGGGGGTGCCCTCCCCTTTCCTTCACGGCCTCTACCGGGAGGTGTTACATCCCCCCACCTGCCACCTTTCGCCTCAGCTGTAGGAGGCAAAGAAGGCCACGCGTCCCCTGGGAGACCCGTGTGTGCGGCTCGGGAGCCCACACCCCTGAGCAACGGCAGCGTTTCCGTGGGTCCTGACCACCCCACCCCAGAGCACACTTCAAGTCACTTCCTGATGGCCTGGTGCCACCTCCTGCCGAGGTTTTCCTGGGGCAAACACAGGGCTTCCTGGCAGCGCTTGACAGTTAAGCCTGAAACATCTGAAACGCTGAAGCCGGTCCCCAGCCCGTTTGTCTTCTTTTCCTCCAAACTCCCTGGGTGATGTCACCCACCCCCGTGGCATCCAGCCGCCGTTTATGTCAACAGCTCCCGAGGGTAGCCCTCCCGGCTCCACCTCTGCTGACTCCCAGATCTCTGTACACATCCCGGGACTCCCCAGCTGCGCTGGCTCTCAGCGTGACCCCGGGCACGTCCGGCAGCGCCCCCTCCTCCCCCACTTGCCTTCTCGTATTCCCCGTCTCGGTCAGCGCCCCGCTCCGGGCACCCAAGCTCGAAACCGTGATGCCATCGGTCGCCCTCTGGCTGTTCATCAGGAGCTCGTTCCGTGCCCCCTCGACCCTCGGCAGTTTTACAGCGAGCATCCAGTGAGGACTGATAGCCGGACGGTTGGCACTCTGAGGTTAAATGACACGCCTCCGGTGGCCCAGCCGGGGCCGGAGGAGCTGGGCTGGGCACCGCCCGCCGAGGCGGGGTGGTCAGAGTCTGGAGACCGAGGGCCTTCGCCCCAGGTGGCCGAAATAGCCTCTCCCCCCACTCGCTGCTCTCCTCCACGCCGCCGCCAGCGACGCCCCCTAAGCGGAAGGCCGACCACCTCATTCCCCGGCTTAGCCTTCCTTCCGCAGAGGGCGGACGCCGCTGCCCCCCCGCGAGGACGTGCCCTGGCGCCCTGCGTGATCGGGCCCCGCCTGGCTCTCCGCACTCACACCCCGACTCTCGCTGTCCACAGCTGCACCGCCCGTGCCCCGGCCCCTGGGCGTGTTCTCAGACGCCCCTGCTCCCGTGGGACGCGCCCTCTCTCCCTCTGCCTGGCACGCTCCCCAAGCGCTGTTTGAAATGTCCCCTACCCTGAAAATTTCCTCTTGGTCCCCCGAGGCGGAGGTCCTGTTTCGGGGTGTATCCGGTGGTCTCTGTCACTGGGCAGTCCCCACACTTTAAACGGAGGGTCGTCGTAAGACCCAAGGGAACAGAGACCAAGTCTGTCTCCCCCCGCCCCCCGCGTTTCCTGGAAAAGTCGTTCCGCGTGCTGCGTGAAGGGAATTCTCTGCACGTCATGAGCCCACGTGGAGAGCCCTGCTCCACGGGCCGGTCCGGGATCTGAGACAATGCGTGGAAAGCGGGCGTAGTAGCCGTGGGTGCTTTTTGGTTGCGTGTCTTCCTCTCCCACACCTCCCTGCCCACGAGTCATTTCTTCCAAGGTCAAGCCTCTCACTCCCCAGCACCAGGACCACAGTGGGCGCTCAGCAAATGTCCACTGAGTGAATCAGATTCTTGACCCTCCGTGGCCGCCCTCTTCCTTGATTCCTTGAGCATCTTCCTCCGTAGCCTGCTCTGAACATAAGCACGAGGATGTGAAATGCGAAGATGTGCTGCTGGTCATTACCATTTAAAAGGGACACCTTCTTTACGTGTGGGAGGGAGCGAAGTTCACCTGAACCCAAGGGAAATACGTGATGTCCCTTTGGAGAAGCCTCTTTGATGGGTCTTCTTTCTTTTCCTCTTGGTGATACCCACATCTGGTAGTAAGAATAACGAGTCCGCGAGCCCGTGCCCATGTGCCAGCAGCCAGGCCAGGCGCCACCCCTGCTCGGTCTCACTGACTCCGCATGGTGGCACCGTGTGAGTAGGTGCCGCCGTGGCCGCTTTTTCTGAGAAGGGAATAGAGGATCCGAGAGGTCAAGTGGCTTGCTCAGGGTCCCAGCTGGCTGGTAGACGCATCCGGGTGTGTTTCCTGCTCCAGCCTGAGTCCCTGGCTTCTCCGTAGGGCCGCTGCCTGTGAGGGGGGCTCCACCAGTTTCGCTGGCACAGACGAGGCCCACGGCCCCCTCCCTGGGGCCCGAGGAAAGGGGCCGGGCCCCCCCTTCAGTGCAGGAGATTAGAGTGGATGGCGTTGCCCTTGGTGGTTCTTTTTGTCACTGAGCTCTGCCTTCTGGACACGTTCCGAGACAGCGCGTACGGCTGGTCTGTGCTCCGGTTATGATACTGGCCTGCGAATGACTTCCTATAGGCTGGGCGTCTGGCTTGCCAAGTAAAAATTCTACTTGCCATAGGCTGCTTCCCTTCCAGCGAGCTCCAGGCTCCCAGGTCTATGAAAATCAGGGACAAGGAAATTCTCTTGTGTAACTTCCTCTCCGTGGAGACTGGGGGCAGCTCGCTGAGTTAGGGCTCTTGGCGAAAAGTCGGATGACGGTACTGACGATTGGGCTTCTTGCATCCGAAGGCATAACGTGAGGCTCGTTAGAGCTCCGCTTCTGCCCGTTTTGCACAAAGCAGCGAAATGTGCTGGATCGTCCCCACATTCGCGTCTTTGGCTGGTTGAAGACTATTCACGTTTGGGGGAGGACGAGGAAGGGGCTTCTTGCCTTTCTGACGTGCCTTTTCTGGGACAGGCCCGGTGCTGGGCGCTGTGACGTTCTCTGTCCGGGCAAGGCGGGCTAGCCCTGGTTACAGAGGAGGGAACTGAGACTCAGAAGAGCCGGGGATCCTTGCCACAGTCTCCCTGTTAGCAGGGCTGGGATATGAACTCAAGAATCTCTCGACTTCCCACCGTGCCGGGCAGCCGCGCCGTTCCCGGCCCTGTGGCTGCTCAGCCACCTCCATCTGGGGCCCTGCGTGCGGAGCTCAGGGTCGGTCTCGCTGCTGTTGGGTGGGGGGTGGGGCGCACTTGTCGCCCGATCTGAGAAGCAAGGGGTCACCGTGTGGTCATCAGTGGATTTCTGAAGTCGAAGAGTGAGCTGCACGGTGGAAGCAAGTTCAGTTTTATATCACATACGAGTTTTTCTTTCGTTTCCACTGGGTGCTTTCTCTGGGCAGAGGTGAACTCGCCCCGACAGGCGCCTTCTGCTCGGTCGTGTTTCTCTGAGGTTTCCGGAGGTCGCGTGCGGGGCCGGGGCCGGGAAATGCTAGGGTGCGCTGCAGATGGCTCTCACAAACCCCTGTACTATTTCCAATTAGTGGGTGCGTGTGTGAGTTGTATGCCTGTCTTCTGTTTACAAGAGGAAGTATCCCGTTTAATTTTATTTTCACACCCGAGGCCCGGGTGTTAAGAGAACATGGTGTTTTAACACTCCCTCGGTTATCAGCTGCAGAGCGGAGGTTGTATATTGTCACAGACAGTTTTCTGAGTATATTTCCACATTTGTTACCTGGCAACGTTGCTGCTTCGGGACGTGGAGACGTATGGGCTCCCAGCGGATCCGCGCTGTTCAGACTGTAGAAGGTCGAGCCCGATGTCGTCCCAGGGACTTGGGAGGGGGTTGGGCACAGGCTCATGGGCCGTAGCTGAGAGGTGGCCCCCGTGCCTCCGTGACCAGCCCAGGACGGGGGCCTTGGCAGCGGAGGTGGACTTTTCTCCTGCCTGGATCTCTGCATTACGGTCTTGGTTGACCACCCTCCAGTTCCGATGAGAAAGGACGCCCCACCGAGCGGACGACAGTCACAGCCTCGTGCTGGGGTCGCCCCCCTGAGCTATTACTCCCGCCCAGCCCTCGGCTCGGCTACGGTGATGTGATGTGGCTACGGTGATGTATCGAAGCCACCGTGAAAAGAACTAGAGTTCCAGGTGGGGCCTGCACACCCTCAGGCCATCAGAGCACTGCCCCGTGTCCTGTGGGATTGACCGCTGTCCCCGGGAGGCGTCTGCATTTAATACCTTTGCATCCGAGACTCGAAAGCCCTGTCGGTCGAAGCAGCATGCTCGGAGGTTATGGGGAGTGAGAAAGGGGATCGAGACCAAGGGCAGCGACTCTCCAGCACCTGTAACGTTTCTTGAAGGATGCTTGGGAGGGGAAGTTCCCATGGCAACAGTGGCTCACGGTTTCGTGGCAGCGACAGGTTAGATGAGACAGCCGGGGAACGGGGCTCCGCAGTGAGCCCCGTGAGCGCACGCTCCTCTGAAACCGCCTTCCGGCCCAGACGCCAAAGCCGGGGTCTGCTCAGAAGCCCCGGCCGGCGCGGGGCTCAGGCGAGCCTGGGCCGATGTCGGGGTGCCGCGCCACTACCCACCTAGGCCACGTCGGCGTCTCAGGGGCAGGCCCTGGCAACCAACCCACTGGACTCCCACTCTCTTGCTTGTCACAAAAGAAAAAGACGGCCAATTACGCCTGGAGGTATTGAGAAAGCATCAGTTAGCTTTAAGCGTGCGTGTTCTGGCCTCCTGCAGAAAACCCGAGAAGCCATTTCATTAATGGGTCTTGCTCTGGGAGGGTTGCAGTGGGGGTCTTAGGAACCCCGGCCTCACCAGGGAGTGTTCTAAGTGGCAGCCACAAGATTCCTTAAGATTCTGTTTTGTGGCAAGAGAGTGGACACTTTTTACACCTGAGGAGGACTTGACCCCGAGCATTCTGAACTTGGACGATACCCCGGGCACCTGCCCTTCACCTGGAAATCCGTATCCCTCCGTTTAAACTTTAGGACAATCCCCACCTAGATCAAAGTCCCCCACTAGCCTCCCGAAGAAAACGCCTTGGAAAAAAACAAGGTCATGCCGCATTTTGGGGTAAGCATAGGAATCAACAAAGAGCTGTTATATAACTTCTATTTATATCCTCCTCGCTCACTGTCTGCAGGCAGACAAGAGTCGCTGAGAAGGGGTTTAATGAGCTCTGGGTTTGCTCACCTTCCTGAGCTGGTAGGAACCAGCTTGTTCTCAAGTGCGTCAGCAAAGAGTCTGGCTGTGGGTGGGCGGCCGGGGTAGGTGGACGGACGCGTTGCCATGGTGTCTCTGAGCGATCGCACTCCCCCTTCCCTGGCTCCTTCCTCCCCACCCCCTTCTCTTCTCTTCTCTCCTCTCTTTCTTGTTTAGATCTATAAGTGTCCTTGTTCCTCACACCTACTCATGATTCTTGGACCTGTCACCGGAAACAGGACATTTTTCCGTCCCCCGCTCAGAGCGTCCCATTGTGTGGCTTCCGGACATCAGAGCAGTGTTGGCCGAGGTGTGCTTTTCCCCGCCCCCCCCTTTCCCGTGATTTTCTTTTCTTTTTTTTTTTTTTTTTACCACCAGGCCCTCCATTATAGGGGCCTATCCTAGACGTCGGTGGAAGCTGACTCCTCACTACGGGGTCGCCCCAGACCGGCGGACCCCGTGGCCGGGGGGAAGGGGGCACTGTTAGTGTCCCCGTGCATCCTCCTCGGTGCTCACGTCCGGGGTGAGCACTGCCAGCTGTCTCGTCCGGTGCGTTAGGGACTAGAACCCACGACAGTAGGGAAGGTGTTGGTCCCACAGTCGGAGTTCTTGGGGCCTGGGCAAACGCTGTCACTTGAAGGTTGCAGGTTGAAATGGCTCAGGCTGGATTTTTTTAAAAACGTAAATAAGTAAAAAGGCCATCCAGTTCTCAGCCGGGAAGCGGAACTGCCGTTCTGAGAAGCGGCTGTGGCCGCCCCAGGAAGGCCCACTTGCGCCCCGGCCGGCTGTCCTGCCGGGGGCCACAAGCCTTCCGAGTGGGCCTGGCGGTGCCGGCCACATTCCCACCAGAGCAGGGGCGTTGACAAGACGTAAGCAGAGAAGTCATAATGGAATGTTCTTAGAAAAGAAAAAGTAGTTCCTGTGAAGACAGACTTTAAAAAAAAAAAAAAATTTTTTTTTTAATCCCGAAACCCACCCCAGCCTTGCCCCAAGAGTTGTGCAATTCATAAGCGCGGTGGCCTGTTTGAATAATCAAAGGCAAGCCGACTTCCCCTTGCCGCTTCTGTCAGGGACATCTGCATAAAACATCCCCGGATTCCAGACCCACAGCGTCACTCTGTTCCCCTCCGAGTGACTGGGGGGCTTTCCCTGGGGAGCTGTTCCAGCGGCGCTGACTTCAGGGCTGAGATGTTTTCTCAGCGGCCGCTGCCAGCAGCTGGGGCCTGCAGTGGGGGCCCGGGAGCACCCCTCACACCAGCGCCGAGCCCCCTGACGGCCCCGGGCACCGTGGCTTCGGGGCTTCTGCCCTCATGCTCCTCGTTGACGGGACGTCTCTGCCCGCGTACGCCTCGCGGGGTCTTCTGAGTTCCTTTTTGAAAGTGTCAGAAGTCCTCTTGCTGTTGCTGCCCGTTTCCCACGTCTCGGTTTTTACACTTTGCGTCAAAATGTCTGAGGCTCTGAAGGGGACAGTGCTGTAAAAAAAAAAAACCATCTGACCACTTGTTTCCCTTTGAATTCAGGACTTTAAAAAAAAGAAATTAGATTGCTATTGGAGGAGGATGCGTTTCCACAGCAGCCGCCACAGGGCTTTGCGTTTGTGTTTTATTAGCCTCCTTGCCGCGCCAGCCCACAGCCTGCCGAGCCCAGAGCCTGTACCACCGGGCAGGGGAGCGAGCCAGGTGCCGGGGTGGTCGTCCTTCTTGCTCCCTGATCGTGACACGAGCGTCAGCGAGGCCGGAGGAGCTAACAGTTCTCGGGATGCGTTAGGCTCTCCGGCCGGCCCGAGCCCGTCACGGGGGCCCGCGCACCCACCGTGCACCTCCGAGCGCGGAGGAGGCCCCGTCAGCCGCCTCCGGCTGGCCCCGGGCCGCGGCCCTGCCCCCCCTGGCAGGACCAGGCGTCCGCAGACGGGAACCTCTGGTGGCGGAGGTACTCTGCAGCTGCCGGGGCGCAGAGCTCGGCTCGACTGCAGTGTTCTGGAAATCCTTCGGGGCCATCGTGCATTCATTCACATGCCACACGTTTGTGGAGCGCGTTCTGGGTGCCGGGCGCCCCGTGACGGCCGTGGTACAGTCGGGGGTGAGACCATGTGCGTCCTGGCTCTCGGAGCTTGTCGTCTGTCAGTGGAGAGGGATCCTAAACCAGTCAACAGATAAATAACAAACCGGGACGCACGTGAGGAGGGTGTGGAGCATTGTGAAGAAGCCACTCGGGGTGGTCAGGGAAGGCTTCTCTGGGGAGGTGGCGTTTCAGCTGAGACCCAGCAGACAAGAAGGGAACCAGCCGTGTGCAGAGCGTTCAGACGGAAGGGCTGGCACGGGCCTAGCAGGCGGCAGGAGCAGGGGGAGGCCAGCGTGGTTGGGGCGTAGCCACTGGGGTTGGGGGCGGGGACGGAAGGGCTGCCAAACCGGGTCGGACGCTTGTCGCCAGGGCCCAGGCCGGGTTAGGTGAGCTCCGCCTGGGTTAGGTGAGGCCCCTGCCCATGCGACTCAGTGCCCCTCTGGGGCCGTAGCCTGCTCGCAAGGCCCCGAGCCGCGGTCACGCGGAGGTTGCTGGAAGCAGCAGCCCGGCCACCTGCACGTCTCCCCGGCAGGTCCCGGGCCATTGTCTGCAGCCAGGTGGAAGCCACCTGGCGGTTCGGAACCCAGGGCCGCGGGCCCGTGGGTTTTTCTTCGGCTTTCATGGGCGAGCGCGTTGGGGACGGGCGCTTGTCGAGAGCAGGGAAGGGAAGCGACAGGGGTCGAGTGCCGGCCAGGTGCCAGGCCCTGCACCCACGTCACCTCTGTCCTCCAGGCCTCCCGAGAGGCACCCTCGTCCTGCCTCCCCCATGCCCGGTGAGGAAGCTGAGGCCACAGGTCCGTCGGCCACCTGGCCAAGCCCTCCCAGTTCTGCGGTCACGCAGCCACGGAGGCAGGGCGGGACCCCGTCTCTGAGCCCCCCGCCACTCTGCAGAAACATGGTCCCGGGACTGGGGCTGGCAGTGACGTGAGGTGGGCGCTCTGGGGGTCCTGGGACCTTTCAGGGCAGGAGGGGTCGGGCCGTGTGGATCGACTGCCCCTCAGAAACGCAAAGCCGAAGCGAGCCCGAGGACCCGGTTCTTAGCCTTTCACTTCCTAGGTCGGTCCTACTTCCCGACATCCCGGGCCGAGTGCCCCAGCGGGGTGGGAAGGGACGGCCGCGTCCCTGCCAGGCTCTCGGCGGGGGACCTACCTCTGTGCCGCGGGCCCTGCCCTCCACCCCCCGTGCCTCCTAGGGCCGGTGCGCCTGGGGCACCCCTCAGCGACAGCCCCCCACCCCCCGCACCCTCCCTTTCAGGCCTCATGACACAGGTCCGAGGCTCGCGGAGGTCTTGCGGCCTCCCTGTCACGGAGCCACGGCCGGGGGCCCTGTGAGATCGTGAGCCCCTGGGAGAGTCTCCCGTCGAGTCGTGGGCTCGGCCCCGGGGCCCCCTCGTAGGCCGGCGTGCGTCCCCCGCGGCCCACACTGCACGCGAAGGCGCGTCACCTTCTCTGGCCAAGCGGATGTCCGCGGGCTGGGAGCCCAGAGCCCCTGACGCTCTGACGCAGCCCCTCCTGGGGTCTCGCCTCGTTCGCCGTGGACCCGCCGTTTCCCGTGGACCTGAGCAGCCAGACCGCGGCCGTGCACTTGAGCAAGGTCCCCAGGGAGGACCCACCCCAGGCCGCTGCGCCCGGGCAGATGTCGGTGCATCTCCTTCACGCCCCACAGCTCATCCTTGTTCTTCCATGACGGCTGTTTTTCTCTTCCTGTCTGTGGCTGGAAGAGACAGACAGTGGCCGGTGACCGCCACTAAAGATGCTGGCCTTTGGCATCAGGAGCAGGTTGCAGAGCCGACCCTGGAGGAAACCAGAGTCTCCGGCACGTCTGGCCCCTGGGTCGGCCTCCCAGGGCCCTCTGGGGCAGCACCCGGCCTGCCACCCTGAAGTCCGATTGCACTGTCCAGCATCCCAGGAACGTTACCACCGACCGTTTACCTAGCATACGAGGGCTTTGTCAGAGAGCACCTTTTAAAAAGTTGTTTCTTAGGAAGCAGCGTGTGTTGGTTGAGATGTCGTTGATGAGAAACTGTTAGCTCTGTGACCCCCGGTGGGGGGACCAGCCCGCTCACCAGATCGGCACCCTTCCCCGCCGGCACCGGTGCCATGGGCCTGGGGAGACACAGGGAGGGCTGTCGCACGTCTGTGTCAGGAGAAAAGCCGTCCTTAACGCAACCGGGTGGATTTTGCTGCTCACGAAAAACAGAGCCGGTCCCGTTAGCAGCATCAGGATGATCCACCGCGTCGGCCCTCCCCTCCCCCGGTGGCCTGCGCGTCTCCGGCCCCCACGCCCCCTCTCGGCGCTGGGCGTCAGCAGCGAGCTCCCCGTCCGCCCTGGCCTGGCCGAGGGGTTGAAGCAGGTGTCGGTGGCCTCGTCCTCCGGAGGTGACGCCGCAGGAAGCACCTTCTCTCCGGAAGATGAAGAGATGCGGGGGCCTCTCCAGGCCAGACGTGGTTCCCTTCATCTCTTCCTTCTTCTCCGCCTCGAAGGTTGCATGATTTCTGAACTCATGAAAGCTGGAAACAGCCTCACGGCGGTCACGTGTTTATGGGTTAAAACCCATCACACCTCGCAAAAAAGTTTCCTCCTTGGAGTGAGCGAGAATTTGTGCCAGGGGAGTATTTGATTCTTCACAGCCCTTTTATTAACCATCAGACTCATTTCATCCATCATGCTTTTCCTGAAGTCAAGAGAATTGGTTAGAAATATTGAAAAAAACAGTTCGTGTTGAAAGGTTTGGGGCCGTCCAGGAGGGGAATGCCTGACCAAAAGCCAGCATTCTGCCTTTAGGTTATTAAACTCAGGAGTGGAGCAACATGGTTTATCTCCATGTCTGAAGGACTCTGAACAGCTTCTGTAACTGGTGAAATTTCAGCTGGATATTTTTTTAAGCTTCACTATGACGGTGAATTGTCCTCCAGTGTATTTTTTGTCCGTGTATTCGAGGCCATCCCGGCCAACCAGCATCGGCTGGCGCTGTTCGCTGTTGGCCGTGTTCGGACACCTGACTTTGGCCATCACGTGGCACCTGGCACGCGTTCACCTGCCCGTCATACTGTCCATCGCCTTTTCCTTTGCGAGAGGAGTTGACCGATGGGCACCAACAGTTCCCTCCATCTGGATAGCTTCCCACCGCGATCACGGTGATTTCCGCGTTGCACACCCGCAGCCTCGACGGGCCGCCGGCCTCCCCGCGGTGCACACAGGCAGGCGGTGGGACTCGCTGTTCCGACAAGGCCCGCGGGGCACGAATCACGCCCAAGGCCGTGTGGCTGGTCGGCGAGGCGCCAAGGCCGAGGCGTTGGTTTCCACCCATTCGGTTCCCCAGGTCCCGATGCCTCACTGTTTGACTGTCCACCTCGTCCAGGATTCACGACCTTGGGGTTTTGGTTATTGCCACCGGATTCCAAGAGAAGGGCCCGAGACCGGCAGTGGGCATCGCGTGACGCTGGTCTTGGTGACGGCGTACAACCCCAGCCCTGGCAACGCTTCCCCAGGCAGAAGGGGCCTGTTCGGGAGCCGTGTTGACAGCGCGTCCAGCGGGCGACATAGGCAGCTTGACGGTTCACGTGAGAACCCAACACGCCTCTCCGTGCCCGTGGCGCGGGCGTCATAAAAAGCCAAAGGCGCCTGCGTTGGACAAACTCTCGCTCCGGTGAGAGGTGTGTCACGAAGCAGAGTGTCTTGGAGCCTGGACTGTGGCCTCAGACAGGTGGGGCTGGAGCCCTGGCCCCCTCCCCCCACTTCCTAGCAGAACGACTGGGCGAGTTACCTCACCTCTGGGAGCCTCGGTTTCCTCCTCTGTAAAATGAGGCTCCTGCTAGCAGCTCCCCCATGGATGGTTCTAGGGATGAAATGGTATGATGTGGATAAAGCACTTGGCCACTTCCTGGCAAATGGGATGTATTCGGTCACCACTCGCTGTAGCGTAATTGACAGAGAGAGGGTCCCCAGGAAGTGGCAAACTGTCAGTTGATCACAGGCGCAGGAAGACGGCCCAGGAGGTAGACCCCACACCTCGGAAGCCATTGACGTCACTGTCACCCACACAGCGTCTGTTCTCTGGTGTCCGAGACTCCCGGGGCCAAGGCCGAGGTCTTCGTGTGCCCGAGGCAGAGCGAAAAGAGGAAAAAGCCGAAGACCCTGGTGGAGAAGTTCTATCAGCTGGAGGCTCAGGCGCTGACTCACTGTTCAGTGTTCACATTTTTCAAATTCTTGGATTCGCCTGAGAATAGTTCATTCTGCAGCAGAGAAGGGAGCGTCTGGTCCGACTGTCATGGGCCGTGGCAGGGTCGTGTCGTCCGGGGCAGTCAAGCGGAACAGCTTGTTCTTTGGGTTCTCTCCGGGCCCAGCGTGTGGGCTCCTGGAAGGTGGACCGACCGCGGGTGGACAGCCTTCCGCTGTGGGGGGGGGGG
>CM053507.1:151184466-151212930 GCA_028627145.1 Eidolon dupreanum | reverse complement strand
ATCTGTCAAAGTAGCACACGGGCTAGAGGCTAGAGGGTCAGAGTGACTGAGGTTGGCCGAGAAACGTGTTGGCTCTCGGGGGGCTCCTGGATCAGGCATTTGATATGTGCGGGGGTGAGAGATGGGGGGTTAGGGGACTTCCAGACGCTGCTAAGGTTTTTGTTTTTCTGGGATTGTGAGCCGAGGGCCACCTTATGTAGAGATGAGCCCACGTAGGGGAGGGTAGGAAATTGGCAGAAAGATCCAACTGGGAGAAGCAAGTATATTGTTTGGAGCTTTGTTTTATTTCTTTGGAAATGTCCGTATTGTATTTTTATGTAAATAATTCACAACAGCGTGGTGTTTGCGAAGGGGTGAAAAGCGAACACTCATAAATGAAGTTGAGACACCATATTGTGTTTCCACATCAACAGTTATACTATTGCTTGCAGTGGGCCCAAAAACAAGTGTGTATCCAAGAGGCAAGCTACCTGTTAATTCTGAGCTGCTTTATCTAAACACCCTTACCTGTCCTTCAAAGCCTGATTTGAAAAATCACATTTTCCATGAAGATTTTGGGATCACTCCAGCCTAGTGGCCTCCTTGCCAGCTCTGAGCTTCTACGATATAATCGTGTAGCTTCTGGGGCACTTTTTACTTACACGGTTTGGTCTTACTTAGGGACGTGTCATCCTAACCTGGTATGGAGCCCCGTAGGGGCATGGTATCACGTCTTACTCATTCGTATGTATTCACAGGGCTGTTCCAAAGGAGGGACTCATAGAAGTCCTTAAACAAATGACTAGTCCTGCTGCGATCACCAAAAATACATTTCGTTTTCGTTGTCGATGGGGTAGTTTTGTCGTTTGGGACAGATAGTGCATAGAATGGTGTTTATCTTGGGTGCACACTCAGGCCGTGAGTGAAGGTTCGTGGCTGGTTGTGATCTCTGTGAGGTTTTGGTGTCTTGAGTGGGCTTCAGTAACAGGTCTGTCTCGGTGTTGAAAATCTGTGGTTTTTCTTCGGCAGCACTCCTTTTTCTGCCGATTAACAGAAGACAAGAAGTCGGAGAAATTCTTCAAGGTCTTCTATGACCGAATGAAGGTGGCCCAGCAAGAAATCAAGGCAACAGTGACAGTAAACACCAGTGACTTGGGAAATAAAAAGAAAGATGATGAGGTCGACAGGGATGCCCCGTCACGGAAAAAAGGTGAGTGCTTCAGGCAGCTCTTCCCTCAGCTGGTCTCTTGCTTTCCTCCAGTGTTTTCGTTACTTCTGGACTCAAAACTGTGTTCCTTTTGGAAGGAAAAAAGCCAATCTGGTTATGATGTAATTCTTCTTCCTACGGAACCTGAGCTGAATTCCTGTTGCTTTGGAGGTTCTGCTTGTTTAGTAAATTAATATACATTCCTCTTGGTCAAACTCCAGGGTTTTTTTTTTGGCAGGAAATCCATGAATAAGGCTTTTCTGTAATTTTCCATTTAATGTTTGAGAAAGTTGAGGAAGATTCACACTTTAGAACTGGATGTCCATTTTTTTTTGTCAGCCAATTCTCCCTTATTGTCTAAAATGTTTGCTAGTTCATGAAGCTTTTTGTCCATCATCTCCGTGGAAGGGAAGTGACATTTGGGAGGGGTGGGTGGGCCCACCGGTGCTGAGTCAGATGGCCGTGAGCAGTTAGGGAACCACGCTGAGCCTCGTTCTAAGGTGAGAACGGGCCGGCTTCTCAGCTACGGCGCATCTGACGTGTGCAGAATGGTTGCTGTCGGGGCTGAACCGTGCGCGGTAAGACGTTCAGCAGCACGTGTGGCCTCTACACAGAGGTGCCAGTTGTCCACTTCCAGATGTTGTCTCCAGAAACGTCTCCAGATGTGGGGAGTTGTCCCCTGGGTGGGGATGAGGGCAGAGTCACGCCCGGTTGGTAACCGCTGGTCTGGAATGGGGAGAAAGAGGATGGGCTGACATTTTCCAAGCACTTGCTGGGAACCAGGCCCTCTTCAGAGCCCTTTACTTGCTCCGCTTGGAATGCGAGTCCACCCTGCAGAATAGATAAGAGGGTGTCTGCCCCCCGTTTTACAGGTGGGGAGACTGAGGCAAAGAGATCCTTCCTAACTTGTCCTTGCTAAAGACCTGAGCTTGAAGGCGGGAGGGCCAGGAGGTGGCTGCGGTCGAGTGCCCCGGCTGCAACACCCCGTTACCTGGCCGGGCTCCCTGGGGTCTCAGACGAGGTAGCACACGCCAGAGGCTTCATCCCAGCGCCTCGGCACGTGGTGGAGGGCGCAATCAATTATCTCTCCAGCAACGGTGACTGCTGCTGTGATTAGCATCACAGTGACCCCCTCGGGAACCTGTCTGGGTGGACTTCACCAGGGTGTTCCCACTGCACAGATGAGGAAGCTGAGCCCGAAGCCTAGACGTGTGGGGCGACAGAGCCGGCGCTGAGGCTTTTCCTCTCAGACACAGCGAGCACGGACGAGTGGCACAGCCAGGAGCAAGCTGGCAGGCCCTGCCCCCGTCTTAACCCGGCCCGAGGACCGAGAGAAGGCGCCGGCCTCTTGGAGTGCTGTGCCAACCGTGGGGGTCCCTAGGGAGTACAAGGACGTACATTTCTGGACGTCGCCTTTGGCCGGTGACTGGCACACGCGAGGTTCCCGTGGGCTTGACGGTCTCGTGTTTGCCTTCCAGCCAAAGAGCCCTCGACCCAGATAACGGAAGAGGCCCGTGACCAGCTCCTGGAGGCCTCCGCTGCCACCAGGAAGGCCTTCACCGCCTTCCGGAGGGAGGCCGACCCCGACGACCACTACCAGCCCGGGGAGGGCAGCCAGGCCGCGGCGGACAAGACCAAGGACGACGTGGAGATGAGCGCGGTGGTCACCATCATGCAGCCCATCCTCCGCTTCCTGCAGCTGCTGTGCGAGAACCACAACCGGGACCTGCAGGTGAGGGGGGGGCGCGGGCGGGGGGCGGCCGGGGGCGGCGGGGGCGCCGCTGCCACGCTCACCCCGGCCCTGAGCTCCTTCACGCCAGCCAGTTTCCTTGAGTCGAGGACCCGGGATGGTTCTCGGCGTCTGGGTACCGACGTGGTTCTCTGCCTGTCTGTCTGTCCTCCCCGCCATCTCCACAGGGACAGGGACCGTCTCTCCTGCTCACCAGTGCGGGCGCCGGCTCTGTGCGTGGTTCAGTGTGTGCGTGCGCCGTGCGCATGCATCTCGTACCTGCCGGCATTCGGCGTTAGGTGCACAGGTGACACTCGGGTGAATGAATGACATGGTCTTCTAGAATTTTACAGGGATAGATACTCAGAAATACTTGTTGAACTGATGATTCCAGAAAGCCTTTGTTCACTTTTTGGTTGTTAGAGTAACGGTGGCCAGGGGGCACTTAGAATGCCCTGGGTGCTCGGCGTTGCCTGGGTTGTTAACACTCTTACCTGTAGCTGGAGGAACTGAGGTTCAGGGGACACAGGTGGGGGCGCAGGACGGGGACTGGAACCCAGGTGGTCTGATGGCAGAGCACATGCCGCCAGCCACTTTCTCCCCTGCAGAGTGTCCCCCCCAGCTGAAGCTGTTCAGGAAGGGCCACGGTGGGTTCCACAGCCGTCTCTTTCCGCTGACGGAGCACAGAGCCGTGGAGGAGGAGCATGCGAGAGCCCCAGGCCTGCCCAGGGCCTGGTTGTCCTGCCGACTCGGGAAAAACAGCGCCGTCTGCCACAAAGGGACGAAGACGAACAGGAAGAGGTGTCCGAACAGCTCCTCTGAGAGAGGACGTCTCCTCCTAAAGTCGACCAGTCAGCAGTGTCTCATTTATTGGGACGACAGTGGTGTGAAGAGGAAGTAGCTCAGCCCAGACGTGGCGAGGGGAAGGTGCAGCCTGTGGGCGTTTGCACAGCCTCGC
Source organism: Eidolon dupreanum (assembly GCA_028627145.1). Taxonomy (NCBI): domain Eukaryota; kingdom Metazoa; phylum Chordata; class Mammalia; order Chiroptera; family Pteropodidae; genus Eidolon; species Eidolon dupreanum. The sequence continues at coordinate 151,209,057 of CM053507.1, read as the reverse complement.
TGCTCGGTGACTGTGCTGCCGCTCACGCACGACCGTGGCCAGGGCCACTTGCACGTGACACCTGCCATGGTCTGCCTGGACGAGATGAGCAAGAAGGTGTGTCCTTCAATAGCGGACGGCGGGGCGGACCGGACTGGACCGGACCGGCGGAGCCTGCAGCGTCAGCGCCTTCTGCACCGGCTCTTGTGTTTAATCAGATTAATCTGAGGAGCGTGAGCTTTGGGAAAGCATCTGCACCCAGGGTCCCCAACCGGCCAGCTCTGGCCCTCATGTCAAAACACGGGCCGCCACCCTCCAGCTGGTTCCGTGCGGCCCACGCGGTGGTCCACGCCTCCCGGAGCAGCCGCCGGGCTCCGGCTTCAAACCCTGGAGGCTGGCGGCGGCCGGGACCTGCGTCAAGAGGCCAGCAGACGTGGGGAAATGTGTGCCGTCTCTCCCTGAGGTGACGCTTGGAGACAGCGTGTGGGAATCCGGCGTGGTCGAATGCCACCGGTGCGCAAAGGTGTGTGAGCATCTGCCACGAGACACTGGTGGCAGCTGGTGTCGACAGATGCAGGACGCAGGACACAGGACGCAGGCCTCCAGGAGCTCGTCAGCCATGCAGCCGGCCATGTAGACACAGACACTGAAAGCCAGAGAACAAATGAGGGATTTTGAAGAAATTCCCCCGTTTGAGGGCGAACTTCATGATCACGCAGTTTCAAGCCCGAGCGTGAATATCAGAGTGATGTCTTCTAGCCTTTTCCTGCTTTCGCAGATTTTCTCGAGAACCAGTGGAGCGCTTATCGGCGTGAACGGCACGAGACTTCACCGCAAGGCTGACGAGGCCCACGTGTCACGGCGGTGCACGTCGCAAGGGAGAGGAATTGCTGATTTCACGAGCGTTGCACATTCTCCCTTCACAGAACCCAATGAACTATCACGTCATTTACAGATAGAGCGGGCAGTTGGTGAGACGCTAATATTTCCAGAAATAAAATTGATCATAACCCTGCAGACTCACAAGAAAGTAGACCCATGGGGTGGAACGTGACGTGCCACGTACTCACCGTGGAGAGGAGACCTTGGCCATTTGGACGGGGATATTTTTATTAGGAGAATTAATTGCCTTATCTATATGTAGATTTTCGGCCTTAAAGGGGGGGGGGGTAAAAAAGAGGCAGAGTTCACTCAAAAAAAAAAAAAAAAAAAAAAAAGGAAAGAAGCGATTCTCCGTGAGCCGCCGTTGGCCACGCCGGGGCCGCCCTGCCCCCGCTTGCTGCCACTCTTCCTCCGTGGCGGTCTCGCTCGGTCCCTCGATGTCGGCGTTCAGATCGTGGCTCCCAGTTTTCTCCTCTTGCCCGTCGCTCAAACTTTCCTACCTTGGACTTGGGACCTCCTGGTCGGGGTCCGCCGAGCCCGGGCCGGAGGCGCCAGCTCTCGTGGCCCGGAGGTCCAGGCTTGGTCACTGCCTCGTGAGCTGCTGCTCCTCCGAGGGCTGACTGTGTCCCCTGCACCTTCCGCCTGTGCGCCGTCAGTCACGAGGAGACAGGCGGGGGTGCGATGACCCCCGGAACGCCAGGCTGTCCTGCCGGTGGGAAAGCAAAGCTACTGCACGATGGTGGCGCCTTCGTCGGGGGAGGGGTCACTTCCTCCTCGGGCGATTTCCGGGCTGGGCGTGGGTCAGCACCCCGTCCTCTCCCTCTCCACCCACCGTGGCCCCAGGGGGCTGGCACGCTGAGCCCACCTGTGCCCGTTCCTTTCGGCACCTCGGCGACTACCTGCTGTGGGCCCGGCTCCCCTCACAGAGCCGCGTCTGGGGCAGGAGCCCCTCGGGCAACGCGGAGATCGCCGTGCAGCGTGACAGGTGCCGCGTGGTGTCACCGTAGGTGTTTTGCGGTTCAGAGCGGGAGCCCAGCCCAGCGTGCCGGGCCCAGGAGGGCTTCTCAGAGGAGCCGACGTCCGCCGAGGTCGGTCCAGCAGACCCGAGAGAGGCTTCCTTGACTGGAGCCCCATGTGCTCGGGGCGCGGCCCCAGCTCTGGCCTCCCCTCCCCGCCGGACTCCCGTCCCCGCCAGCACCCCCGGCCTCCACTGTGGAGCCAGACCCGGCCGGCCATGCCCAGACTCGCCGTATCTCGTTCAAAGTTGTCATGGTTTGGCTCCTCGTCCCTTCACAAGACTCGCCTCTGAACCGACACCCGAGAGCCAAGGGGGTGCAGCCTTAACGGCCCCTCCAAAACTCTTCTCGTGCCCACGGAGGCGGGACGTGACCTGAGAGCCCACTCTGAAGGAGGAGGATTAGTCTGTGGGCCCAGGGAGAGAGTGGCGGGCAGAGGGAAGCCCCGGAGGCGGGAGGGTGCAGCCTGGTGAGGACGGGGAGCGGTTCGTCGCTGCCGGGCAGAGCAGGCCGCGGCGGGAGCGGTGACAGGGCTGAGCGGAGAGGGACACCGCGGGGACAGTGACGGGGGCTTGAGAGGCACACGGGCCGTGACAGCCGTGCTCTGAATCTCAGCCGTGGACAGCCGGGCCCTCGCCTGCCCTCTTCTCGAACATTCACTGACCCCACCCGGCATGGTGAGGGGCTCAGCCAGACCCCCAAACAGGTAGCTTTTTCCCTGAGGTCGTTTCCACTTCTTCACTGTTGCAGGCAGTGCTGTGGCGAACGTCCAGCATTTGTGACAAGCGAATATGTCACAGAAGTGCAATCGTCGGGTCAAAGGTTACATCTATTTCATCTTTTGATTCTGTCTTACCGTAGTACCAATTTTCTATAGTAAACACATGCGACTTTTATAACTATGTGCAATAGAGTATTTGTAGTTAGTTTTTGTTTCTTCTTAAGAAGAGATTAATGGAGCCTGACAAAAATCTCTTCTTCATCCAAACAGGGTCAGCCTTGTGTAAGGTGGTTGAGTGTGGCTTGCTCTGTTTCGTTGGGGAGGTGCCAGCCCTTGCTTCCCTCGTGGACATCACCCGTTTCCCGGAGAATGCATACTCGGGCACATCTCCCAGCACGCACACGTGCTCCCTCTTACCCCTTCCTTTAACAGCGGAAGTGGCCACACCAGACAGCCCAGGTTCCCGCGATGGCGCTGGCCTTGAGCCAGCCTGTGACGCCTCTGTTGTGCTGAACCATCCCCGGACTAGGCTCCGGGCCTTCAGCACGCAGACGGTGCCATCTTTCCGAAACAGCCACTGCCTCTGGAAACGTCAGATGCCTCCGAGCTTAGCCCCTGGTGGGAGGCAGGTGGGCAGGAGCGGGAAGGAGAGAAATGGGAACTCGAAAAGGCGACAGGAGTCCCGAGCAGGTTGTCAGGGAAGAGCCCGCCCTCCAGTGCATCCCATATAAAAGTGCCCCGGAGAGCCAGCCATCGCCGGTGGCCACCGCCGCAGACCACGTGCGTGGCTGACCGCCCCCCCCCCCCGCTCCACCCAGTGCTGCCTCCCTCTGCATACTCGCCCGTCGATCAGGGCGCCGACCAGTCAGACACTATCGACACGGTAGCGTGACTGACCCTTTCCCTCTTGTCTCTGAATCGCTACTCCGACCTGGGGACCGCCCAACTGCAGAACTTCCTCCGTTGCCAAAATAACAAGACCAACTACAACCTGGTGTGCGAGACGCTGCAGTTCCTGGACTGCATCTGCGGCAGCACCACCGGCGGCCTCGGCCTCCTCGGGCTCTACATCAACGAGAAGAACGTCGCCCTCATCAACCAGACCCTGGAAAGCCTGACCGAGTACTGTCAGGGACCTTGCCATGAGAACCAGGTAATTCCGTTTGTATTTGGGGGGCGAGGGGCAGGTGGGGAAGTTTGTCATTTCGGAAGGGTCGTTGCCGGGGACGAGTTCAGAAGTCACGTAGCACCTGCCTGCTGCCTAGGCCATCAGTATACCCGGAGGCCACCTTCCCAACGGTCAGGAAGATGTCCTGGTGCTTTTTTAAGCTTCAGGGGTTTACCTGGTCACAGGTGTTGGTGCTGTCCTCACTTGGCTCGGCTCGGTTTGGTTTGAATGTCCAACTCTGACTTGACTGGGGTAGAGGTTAAAGCTGGGGTTCCATTAAGACCAGAAGACGGGGCTCTATTTTAAATACTAGGAAAGACTCAAAAAGTGGCTATTTAACGCAAGAAGTTTAAACCCAGCTAGAGAGAGAAACCTCGCCACGCATAAGACAGCTTGAAAGTCCTATGAGAAAATGCATGGTTCAGATCTTAATACCACAGGCATTCGGAGGAGAGCAAGGCCCATTAGTTTTCACCTCGGCCTCTCGGGCATATTTTTCGAGTGGATCCCAGTGTCTCCTTGGGTCTAGTCATTGCTTCTGCAGAGTATCTTGCAGGTGCTGTGAGTTTTTGCATTAGTGCTTGGATGAATACGATTTGTCACTCAAATTATAGCTGTATCCTGGCAAGAGGGTAGGCCAGTGCTGGCCAGGGCTGGCAGGTGGGGCGTGCCAGGTTTCCCCGGGGACGAGGCCAGGACCTTCATGCAGAGGAGAGTGGCTTAGGAAAAACCTGGCCTCGGTTGAATGTGACTCCGAGGCTGGCATCAGGTTAAATCCGCTTTTGACCCCAGTTTTCTGATGAGACCGAGGGTGTATATCGTCTGATTGCAAATGAAAAGGAACCAAGAAATTACAACAGGTTCGTGGGAAAAGGCTTTCATCTGACATCCGAGTGAATTAACTTATAACCTCGGGTTTGCTTTTCTGCCAGAGGTCCGTGAAAAGGAATATGCCGGCCTGGGGCCCGCCACAAACAGGGGATCTTGTCGGGGTGGGGGAGGGGAGGGTTCGTTTTCACACGCGTGAGTGAAGCAGGAAACGGGCCCTCCAGGCGTCAGCGCTCTGTGAAAGTGCGCCACGTGAAACGGGGTGACGCAGAGGGACGGACACGCCGTGCAAGGGCAGGACGGGGCCCGGGGCCCGGGATCCGCCACACTCCGTGGTTCCCCTCGCGCACGCGCCGCGGGCCCCGCCCGTTGGATGGGACGTGACCGGTGACAGTGACGGGGACTCTCCTGCTGTTCACTGCTAATTCTGAAACTAGAGATTTTCATCTGCCTTTAATTGTTTTCGCCACTTTCTCACGGAAACTTTGCAGCTCTGCCCTAGAGACGTCTCTGGGAGTGGCAGGCATTCCGCCGCAGTGGCGGTCAGCCTGCTGCCCTGCGAGGCCAGGTTTATGACCGGTGCTTGTGCGTGTGCGTGTGTGTGTGCGTGTGCGTGCGTGTGTGCGCGTGTGCGTGTGCGTGTCTCCGCAGAACTGCATCGCCACCCACGAGTCCAATGGCATTGACATCATCACCGCCCTGATCCTTAACGACATCAATCCGCTGGGAAAGAAGAGGATGGACCTTGTCCTGGAACTGAAGGCAAGCGGGAGTGGAAGGCGGGGCGCGGTGGCCCGTGGCGGCGGCCGGCGCTGCGTTTCGCCCCCACACGCGACGTGGTCAGTGCCGTGGGACTCGGTATTCAAGGCAGCTCTGTTCAACTGCGTTGAAAGTTCCGACTGAAACGCAGAACTTTCAGTCTTTTCCTCCCGAAGAAGGGTCCTGTGACGGGAGAGCAGCTTCGTAGCTCCGGGGTCACAGCGGCCGAGCACCCGTCGCTCACGGCTGGGTGACAAACTGAGAGCAGGCCCTGAGCACTTGAAAGCCTCGATTCAGAAAGGCACAGGCTGGGGCCCAGGGGTCACGCCACCCCCTCCGTGGTCTCCGGTTGTCCCCCCGTGGAGGAAAAAGGGCCAGCTGAATGACAGTGCCACTGAACCCATGCAGGGCCGAAAACTGCTATTTTTACGTGACAGGGAATACCTGTTTCTAGTCTGCTGTCAATGCATCAGAAGGTGGCTCTTTAGTGGCAGTGGCCCTGTGCCTCCCAGCCTCCGACGAGGTTCTCTGGACCGCGTCCGAAGGCTGGGCGGCGGAAGGCCAGTGTGGAAGCGCCCCCCATGCTGCCTGCCTGTCATGCCAGAGCTTCAGGGAGCGCGGGTGCTGGCGCCAGGGGCCTCGGCCGCCCCATCCCCCTCCCCAGGCCGGCTCCGGGGACGTCTGAGAAGCCGGGAACACCCTTCCTGATAAAAGCCTGGTGTACCCAAACACACGCACAAGCCCTCACCCCGGTTTAGGGGTTCCCGGGATCCTCCAGGAGTTCAAACGTTCGGCTCTGGGAATCAGACTTGCTGCCCAGCCCGGCGTCTAGCGTGCATGTCGAAGCGCGTCAGCCTCACTCGGCCCACTCCCTTGTTAACCATCCCCAGGTCAGGGCCTGTTGAGATCTGCCCTCTGTCTCGCTCCCGCACAGCGGCGAGCACTTTACCACTGTCCCGGAGGAGCCTAGAACGACGGGGCTTCGCCAGAAAGCGTCGATTGCATAAGGGCAGTGCAGGGAAGCGGGGCAGGCGGGCGGCGTGAGCAGGAGCCCACAGGGACGGCACCGCTTGACTTTCCCTTAGCGTTGAGAACTGAGAGTCCACGGGAAGGGTCGATTGGGGTGCGCGGTGCCCCGTGCTCGGGGAGGAAGGACGTGTGGCCCTGTCCCCAGAGCAGCGCCCCCCGCCCCCGGAGGAGCGCACTGCCCGCCCCAGGCCTGGGCCCAGCGCGAGGTCAGGCCGGGACGTGCAGGTGTGGACGCGTCGACGTCTGTGCCGGGAAGTCGCGGCCTGGCCCGCGCCGCGCCCCGGCGCGTCACCCCCGGCGACTGGTGGCAGTTGTACTCGTGACGTGAGGGCGCAGGAGGGCGGACGGCAGCACTGAAGGCAGGGCGGGGTCACCCGCCCGCCTGCCGTCTGCGCCCGCGGGTCTGAGTCAGCGCGAGCACCCACGTCGCGGGTCCTCCCCGACCACCGCCACCACGGGCGTCCCCGCGGCACCCCGTCGAAGTTCCCCATTTCTGAATAGTAGGGAGGCACTGTGCAGGCTCACGTTGGCCTCTCAGGCCCGGGTCCCGCTCCGCAGACCTGCCCTGGGCTCCGAGTTGGCCCCTTGTCCGGCTGCGGGTGGTCTGTGACGTGCCTGGCCCGTGGCTGTCCCATGGGCTGAAATGCGTTCCGGCCGCCACTCCAGCAGCTCTCTCTGTCCCCTCCCCCCTCTCCCCCACTTAGAATAACGCCTCCAAGCTGCTGCTGGCCATCATGGAGAGCAGGCACGACAGCGAGAACGCGGAGAGGATACTGTACAACATGCGGCCGAAGGAGCTGGTGAGTGGCCGGCCGCCCCGCGTGGCGTGGGGACAGCGGGGCCGCCCCTGGGGTCGGGCAGGGACTCCGCTGCCGGAGTTTTCTCACCGATGCCCCAGACCAGCGCTGTGACAGGGCCCTGGGATCCCGGCCCCTCACTGGCTGGGGGGGGGGGGGGGCTCCGCCTCCTCCCTCCACGACCAGGTGCGGACTTGGCCCTGGCCTTCCTCCCTCCGGACACGGCACGGGGCGGGCCCTCCCTGGCTCTGCCCTTTGGCCGGGTCACCTTGAGCTGGCGCTTGACCTCTCTGAGCCGCACCGTCCTCCCCACTAAAAGGAAGCCGGGGGATGGCTGTGCTGGTGTCACCGTCCTCGGCAGGGCCCGCCCGCCGTCCGCCCTCCCCACGCCGCGGCCGCCCCGCCTCCCTGTCCACGGCCGCCCCGCTCTCCTGTCTGTCCGGAGCCGCAGAAGTCACACTTCTTCCTGGTGCCAGTAGTCAGGGCAGCAGAGAAGTGTTCCGGGGGTGCTGACGTTTCGGGTTTGTTTTTTTTTTTCTTTAAGAAAACACACTCTTGTTCACGTTGGGGGCGATGCTCACAGTGCGGCCAGCCACACCAGCAGCTCCCAGACAGCGAAGTGAGCTGGGGACGCAGCTCCCGATTTGGGCTTTTTCTCACGCAGATAAACTGTAACCGACAGGCCTAAACGAGGCACTAAAACTTCTCTGCCGCCTGTGACCCAAGGTGCACTCGCGGCCAGGTCGAAGTCCCTTCATGTGTTCCCTCAAATGAAGTTAACAGCGAGCCCACCCTTTGATCTCAGAGGTCAGGGCTGAGTCGCAGCCCACGATGCAGGTCATCCTGAGCTTATGTAACCGCTTATGTAATGGGGGGGGCGGACGCGGGCCAGGGCTCGTCACGCTTCAGGAGAGACGAAGGACTTCGCCTTCGCAGAGACCCCGTTCCAGCTCCCGTGAATCAAGGACGTGCCCCCACCTTGGAGGGGAGCCGTCGACACCCAGGGCCGTGGGTGCCCCCGCCGCCTGGGCTGCCCCCTCGTGGGTGGTGACACCACTCCCGGCTCCCGGGGAAGGGTCAGAGGCTTTCTGGAACAAACCCGGTTCTGAGACGCGGCAGAGGAGGGACGCTGTAATGCCTAGACGTGTGTGCGCACGCGTGTGTGCGCGCGCGGGCGTGCATGCATGCTCCAGCCCCCACGTCCTATGCCACTCGTCTGTTCAATCTGGTGCTGGAGAGAACTGCCGGGAAATCACGTGGAGAGCAGGTCCCGTCTCCACAGCGACCCCAGAGCCCGCCCCGTGTCAGGGCGGCTGTGAGGGGCCCACGTGCTCTGTCTCGGGCAATGAGAAGTAGCTTAGTGCCCTGTGGCAGTGCAGTGGGCTGACCTGCCTTCTGAGTCGTTGAAAAGAGTTAAATTCTGCTACAGCTGGGGGCGGGGGGGGGGATCAGGGCATTTTGTTCCTGTTCTCTGCGTAATTCCTCTCAAGCAACAGCGCCCGTGCTGGGCGCTGGGCAGGAACTGGGAAACGGGCAGATCCAGGCCTGTGGCCGGGGCAGGGCAGCTGGGCACAGATGCTTCGGGAAGCATGCTCTGGGCATGAGGCCGGCCGCACGCATGGGGCCTAGGTGTTGGGGTCCAGCCCACATCCCCGCTCCTGGCCATGGGGCCTGGGGCATGCCTCTTGCTCCTCCGAGTCTGTTTCCTCACTCGGAATGAATGGGAATTTTGGCACCTCCTAAAACATTCATAAGCTTGGAACGTTCTGAAAGAAAGTTAAAATGCTAAGCCCGGAGCCTGGCACGCATTAAGTGCCAGGTAGACGTTACCTGTTAATGAGAGTTCGGGGGGAAATTTAGAGTCGGAGAAAACAGTTTCCTCAGCCAACTCCCGAAGGCAAACGGATTTCTGATTTGTCTTTCCTGAACCAGCAAAGGCAGGGGCCAGGAGAGCTGGCGGGGGGAGTTGCAGACACAGGAGAAGCGTGGCTTCCAGCCTTCACTGATTTGCGTCATGTTTTATTGTTCTGGGCACTTTCGTCGCCACTGTTCCCTTCTAAAGCAGAAGGGCGTGAAGCAGCCCCGACTGTCTCGGGGGAGGGAGAGCACATGGGTCGCATCCCTCACGTCAGTGGAGGTCCACGGGGGTGACGTCTGTGGCCGTGTTGGGAAGGATTCTGAGGCCGTGTCCACACCCGACAGGAAGTCGAGTGCAGGGCCTGACGAGCAAGTCCGCCCCAGGGGATGAGGCTGACGGCATGGGAGCTGCGGGGAGCCCCCGCGGGGGTCTTCCCTGACGCTTGCTCTTCTTGCAGGTGGAAGTGATCAAGAAAGCCTACATGCAGGGGGAGGTGGAGTTTGAGGACGGAGAGAACGGCGAGGAGGGGGCCGCCTCCCCCAGGAACGTAGGGCACAACATCTACATATTAGCCCACCAGGTACGGTGTCCCGGGGCCGGCCGGGCGCCGCTCCCCGCCGGTGCCAGGGTTCTGAGCGGGGCGGGCCGTCCACTTGCTGCTCCCCCGGCTCTCACCGAGGCTCGTGTGTGGGCACGACAGCGTGCGTGCAGGACAGCGAGGCTCCCGGGTCCCGGGGGCAGCCCGCCCCGCCGTGCTGGGTGCCAGGACGCTTCCGCTTTCCCACCCTGGCGGGGTCACGTCCCTGGAAATCCCCCCCCCCCCCCCGTTTCTAAAAGCTTTCACCCTGAGCAGCGGCACGTATGTGGTTGATGACTCTGTCTGGAGACTTAGGCGCTTCATAAATATTGATGAGTCTGTCTGAACCATCTGAAGAAATCGACCTTGGCTGCCTTGCCTGTCGCGTTTGGGAATCTGTGGGACGCAACTTGTCATTATGATTTTTTTTTGTTTGCCTTTTGGGGGATGTGGTCATCCTTCCTCCCCGAGCGCCCAAATGCCCTGTTTCGTAATTCTCTTCCCAAAGGGCTGGGCCTTTGAAGGCACTTCCTGTTTGTGGAGGTCGCCATGCCATGGCTTGTGGCTGCTGCGGGCTTGTGTTCCCGTCCCCTTCCCCTCTCAGGGCCAGGGGTTCGCTGTAAAGCGATGGCAGTGCAGGGCCGGAGGTGGCCAGGCCCCCCGACAGCATGCTTCCCCCGCCGTGTCCCTGTCCCTGGCATCTAGCCAGCGAGAGGGTGCCGGAACCTTCCGAATGGAGGCTCCGGGGCTGTGCAGAACCCCGATTCCCTCCTGCCGGCTAAAGAAGTCGGGGAGCATGGGGCCTCACGTGGGCATGCGCTTTCTGTGCTGTCCTGCCAGGGTCCAGAACGGCTGCTGAGCAGCACACCTGGGCAGGAGCCTGCGGGCCGCCACCCTTGACCCTCGACCCCGACCCCGCCGCCCTAGGCCCCACCGCCACCCTCGGCCCTGCCGCCGCTCGCACTGCCCGCCCCCCGTGCCCTGCCGGTGGGGACGTCAGCCCTGTCCTCTGTCCTGTGTTCCATTCCAGCTGGCCCGGCACAACAAGGAGCTGCAGAGCATGCTGAAGCCCGGGGGCCAGGTGGACGGGGACGCGGCCCTGGGGTTCTACGCCAAGCACACGGCCCAGATAGAGGTACCACGGCGAGCACCCCACACGAGCGTCCGTCTGGGGTGCCTGGGGGTGTTGTGAGCACCCCTGGATACCAGGTCCTGCACCAGTGGTGGCCAGGCCACCGGTTCCCGCGTACGGCCTGGTGAGGAGGCGGGCCCAAGCACAGCCACACTGGGAGGTGACGTTCGTTATGCATCCTGACCAGGGACCCGTGGTCGATTGTGGGACACCACCACGTGGAAGCACGGGCCTCAGGGAAAATGAGAGACGAGGGGACAGCCTCTCGGACGCGGGGCCTGATGGCGAGGGTGACGTAGAGCAGGCAGACCAGGAGGGGAGACAGGCGGCCCAGCTCCTCAGAGTCCTGGACCCTGGGACACTTTGTCCCGGGGCAGTGATGCGGCCAGGTCCGCCTTAAAAACACACACACTCCACAGGCCTTTCTAACCCTCGGGAGCTAAGTGGGGTCGTCTCCACTGTGCAGATGGGGAAACTGAGGTGAGGCGCAGGGGGGTTGTGCCCCTCGTCCACTTACCAGTGGCGGGGCTGGGGTTCGAATCCCGGCCTGGCTGACCCCCGGGCCCACGGGTATGTGTCAGGTCACCTGCGTTGTCTCTGAGCCTTGGTGAGAGCAGACCCTGTCTCCGGGCTCTGGGCCATCAGGGGAGACGGGCCTCATTTGGCCAGTGAGGAAACGCACGCAGTCCACGTCAGTGTCGGGACAGGACTGTGAGGGACCAGAGACTCCTTTGGGCCACGTGGAACATTTGGAATGGAGGCTTTTTAAGAACAGAGTCTCTGGGAGCCCTAATAAAAGGCGTCACCTCACCGATGAGCTGACCGTGACGGTGTAGGCGAGCAGACGCTCCTGAAGTATCATTGTTAATGGCTAGACGCTTGAGGAGGGCCAGCTCTGCCCTGCGGCCCCTGCAGCACAGGCCGCAGGTGTCTGCAGCGTGGCACGTGGGAGGAAAGAGGACCCCGACCCCACCATGAGCTCCTCGGTCGCCGGGGAGCCGCCTGAGGCTTGCTCAGGCTGAGACGTGTGAACAGGGCCGCCACGCCCGTTACAGGTGGGAGAAGGACCGGAATGTGTTCTCCTGACTCCCTCCTGTCAGGGTGGTGAAAGAGGTGTGGGCAGGTCTCAAACGAGAAAGAGAAATGGCCAGGCACGGTGTCCCCACTGGGGTTCTCCCTGCAGGCCCTAGGGTCTTAGCAAGTCAGGCTGGGAAGCCTGGAGTCCAGGGCTCAGCTCTGGCCAGCTGGCCTCCTGTCCCCCGCTCCGTTACCTCCTGAGCCCAGAGCACAGTCCTTCGGTGGAAGGAGAGGCCGTGCGAAGCTGGCAGGCTCTGGTCGGTCCCTGAGCCTGTGTGTACGCGTGTGGCCCGGGGAGCCAGTTTGCAGGCAGGATCCGCACACCAACCCCCACATCACAATTCCGGTTCAGCGAGGTTGGCGTGGGGACCAGAGGCAGTGTGAGAAGGAAGCTTCCTGTAACCCGATCTCCCCTAGATTTGGGAACCACTGGTCTAAAGACCAAGTCTCCCAGAATTTATGGAGCCAGGGCTGTGGGAACCTGTCTCACCCCTGGGCGAGTTTCCCATGACAACTTGACCTTGGTGCACCAGGGAGAGTGAGAACCAGATCTTCTTGTAGGGGGCGTTGGCCCAGGGCCTCACCTGACTTCTCCAGGCTCTGGAGAGGAAGAATAGAGAGAGGCCATGCCCTCTACTGCACCCCGCACCCCTTTTAAAATCTCTACCTCCCAGGACAGTGACTCATCACAGTGTCTTAGAATTTGAACAATCCTGACCAGGCTACCTCCTCCCTGGGGACTGAGCCAGTCTGGGAACCTGTGAGGTGTCCCCTCCCCACCCCCCCAGGCCCGGCAAAGCGAGCTTAAAGAGCAGGTGCTGTCCCAGCGTTGACCGGGCACAGTGACTCCTGCACCGTGCATTTTAGATGCTGTGACAAGCAAGAGGTAGGACGTCACCACAACCGGATAAACCAAGATCTCTGTAAGGTTCCTACCTAGGAAAGGTGACCCAGTTTTGCTCTGAGACAGGACCCTAGGTGTCTGCGCTGCCCAACCCAGAAGCCGCTGGCCGTGGGTGGATGCTTAAAACCAAGCGAAATAAAATTAAGTACTCCCACAGCCACACTGGCCACATGCGCTGGTGCTCACTGGCCCCATGGGGCTGGCAGCCATGCTTTGGGGCAGGACAGACGCCACACAGAGCCATGCCAGCACGGTAGAAAGCGCTGTGGGGCAGCCCCAGCCTGGCGCCGCGGCCGAACGTGTGTGGAGGGCAGTTTAAGCGGCGGTCCAGTCGGTCACAGTGCAGCTCCTCGGCCTGAGCCGAGAAAAACGCTGCTGGAGACGTGTGGACACCGTCTGACGGGACGGGGTCTGCGCGGTCAGCAGACGCGGGCTGGGGTCTGCGCCGCGTCGGACCCCGAGCCCGGGGCTTCTGAAGGCGCCTGTCCGTCCTCCCCCAGATCGTGAGGCAGGACCGGACCATGGAGCAGATCGTCTTCCCCGTGCCCAGCATCTGCGAGTTCCTCACCAAGGAGTCGAAGCTGCGCATCTACTACACCACGGAGAGGGACGAGCAGGGCAGCAAGATCAACGACTTCTTCCTGCGCTCCGAGGACCTGTTCAACGAGATGAACTGGCAGAAGAAGCTGCGAGGTGCGTGCGCTGCCCGGGCGTGGGCGTGGCTCTGCGCGCCCCACCCCCTCCAGCCAGCGTGGGCGTGGCTCTGCACGACCCGGCTGGCGTGGGCGTGGCTCTGCGCGCCCCCCACCCCCTCCGGCCGGCGTGGGCGTGGCTCTGCACGACCCGGCTGGCGTGGGCGTGGCTCTGCGCCCCCCACCCCCTCCGGCCGGCGTGGGCGTGGCTCTGCACGACCCCCAGCTGGCGTGGGCGTGGCTCTGCGCCCCACCCCCACCCCGCTCCCAGACAGGGCGGGAGCCGCGCCCGGGCGGCTCAGGGCCAGGGAGGCCCAGACAGACGCCCTTGCGACCGGCGAGGGGGCTCCAGCCTCGGGCACCGGCCCCGGGAGCTCCACGGAGCGCCTTCCACAAGGCCCTCAGGTGTCTGAGGCCGGGCTGCGGGCTCACAGCAGGGCGCGCCGGCTCCGCCTGACCCGTGCACCTGACCCCACCCCGTTTGCTCACCCGCAGCACCCCTACTGGGAGGCACTGCTCTTCCTCGTCTGTGGGGCAGCTCGCCCTTCACGCTCCGGTGGCACTTGGTGGGCAGTGGGACCATCTGCCGCCTAAGATGCGTCCCTGCTCACCCACGGGTCCCAGGGCAAAGCCCGGTGGGTTGGGTTGAAATCACTCATGGCAGACAGTTTTTGGGGCCTCCGCGGAGGGCTGTGCGGCTCCTGGTTGTCACTGACGTTTTAATGTGACACTTCAGCGCGCAGGCACCACGCTGTGCTTTATTTCCGTTAGGAGCTGGTGGTTTTTCCAAAGCCCTGGGTTCCAGCTGCAGCTCTGATCGTTGGGGGGCTCTCCGTGGGGCGGGGCAGTGGGAGGGGAAGCTGGGCTGGAGGTCGGTTTCTGGGAGCTTCCGTCCTCTTCCCGCCGCCCACCGGCCTCCCTTACCGAAAGCTGCTTCTGTCACCGCTTCCCTCCCTCCCTGCACCCCGCGATTTGGCTGGAGGCAGAGTGGGCTGTGCAAGCAGGTCGCCGGAAAACCCCGTCCCCAGCTCACCCCCACCCGCACTGCACTTTTCCTCACTTCCAAAGGGCACCTCATCGTCCAGCACTGTAAAACGTGGTCACCTGTCTTGCTGGGCCAGACCCGTCCCTCACCCAGCCCCGTGGCTCTGATGGGCCGGGGGCCCCAGCAGGACAGCATGCGTGCCGTCCTTGGCACGGCCCTCGGAAGGCCCAGTGTCACCGTGTCCTCGTGTCCTGCCGTGGACTTCCTCTAAGCTCCTCCAGCTCAAGCATCGTGAAGCGAGTCGAATGTCTACACAGCACCACACTGGGCTCTGGGAGAGAGAAGACACGCCCAGCCCATGCCATGGCCTCACATTTTCAGCTTTTATGTTAAACAGAAGAGAGCTTCCTTTTAGCTGTCGTTTTTACCCTTCGCTGGGCTGTTCCACAATTCCAGCTTTCGGGGATAATCCCGAATTCACGTACCCAAACCTCCAGGGTGGTTTCTAGACCTGTGATTTCGCCCGGTCGGCGTGGGGGTCCACCGAGACTGGTCAGGTAGATGCATTCGCTCAGAATTGTATCATCAAGTTACGTCTGCTCACGCACACGTGTAGGACGTACACTGTAAAGATTCTTTGAGAAGCTTTTGAACTAACAGAAAGGTTTTCGCCTTCTACGGCGGGCGCAGTATCTCGTCCTTCCTTCTGCCACATCAGGGTGTCGTCTTCAGCCTGGCAGAGAAGGGAGACCTCAGCCCCGTGAGGCGGGATCTGCGTTTTATTCCATTCTGCAGCCCAGGCAGATGACTTAACCTCTGCCAGCCCCTCACCTATAGAAGGGGCAGTTAGGACCACCTTTTCATTGATTGGTTGATTGATTGATTGATTGATGGCAGAATGGCCATCTCATCGTTCCAAGATGTATTTCACAGTGTAGCTACTAGTATCCGACTTCGTCTTTCTTTGTTTCAAAAACAGTTTGTGTTTCAGGAAACTTAAACAGAGCTATAGTTGTCAACGGAAAGATTTTAATTGGCTTCAAAACTATCTGCTGGGAAGAGGAAAATTGAAAATAATAACTGAGTTAAACACAGTGTGCAGATTGAGGGAGGAGAGGAATGTACTCGTTAGACGTGCAACTAAAATGAAACACATTCCCCTCTCCAGCTCATTTCTCTCCTAACGAATCTGCAGAAACGTGTTTCTGGCTCATGCGCGAGGCCGCGTCACCTTTTCCCGAAGGCATCACCGAGAGCCGTCTGCAGCCGAGGCAGGTGGACACCGAGCTCCGAGGCTGAGGCTGCTTTGCGTTTTCTTCTACGAGTGTAAAAACGCTCAGGCCCCAGGCTTTCCAGAAGCCCTCTTCCATGTTCCACTCGGCCCCACACACGCACACGCGTACACACCTTCCCGTGCATCCACGTCCCCTGCCTCCCAGGCCTCTCTGACATCTTTTCCGGGAGTCCCTCACCCCAAGGAGGCGAAAGGTCCTGCCCAAGAACCTAGAAGGCAGTGAAAGAGGAAGGCGAGGTGGAGTCGTGAATGCTGACACTTTGTCATGGGGTCCTCGGGCGTGGGCATCGTGTGCTTCGGAATAGAGCCTGGGCGTCCGCTGCTGTGTGTACGTGGAGTCCAGGTCACCAGCAAGGGCCAGTTCCTTTTAAAAACAAATGAAAATCCAGGGAAAAGATGCCCTGGCCTGCGGACATTTACAGTGCCCTGCCCGCCTGGGGTCCTGGCGCTCCGTCTGTGTGCTGTGATGTAGCAGGTGTCTTGGTCCAGCCGGCCTTTAAGCCCCTGGCAAGCAGAGACACACTAGAGGCCGGAGCGGGGAATTCAGCACGGCGTCAGCTCTCATGCCCTCCCGTGAGACCTGCCCTTGGCGGGGGCAGACCACACGCCATACTTGTAAGTGGCTGTCGTTCCGGTGGTCGGCTGGGAGCAGGGCTGTGGTGCGCCCTGACACATCGTGTGAGCATGGGAGTTAGGCTCCCAGGCAGAGATGAGATCTGAGTGTCAACTAGAGGAGGAACAGCCGCCCGAGAGCCGGCGCAGGGAAGGCGTGTCGTGGGTCTCCCGGCACTGCCGTCACACAGCACCGCGAACTAGGAAGCTCGCGACAGCGCACGTTGATTATGCGATGCTTCGAAGGCCACGTGTCGGCGGGTCTGCGTGCCTCCCGCAGGAGGCTCTGGCCCTCTCGAGCCTCTGCAGGCTGCCTCTTAACCCCTTCCTCCCTCTGCAGGGCCAGCGGGGGCCCGGGGAGCCTTTCTCCTGCCACCCCACTCTGGCCGTGACACTCCGAGGTCCCTTTTGCCACTTAAGGTAACAGGTTCTCAGTTTCCGGGTGTAGGAGGTGGAGATGTTTGGAGCCATTGTTTTGCCCATCACAAAGGCGTGCTAGCCGCGTTCTGCTGCTGTGTAATTAACTACCACCAAACTTAACTGCCTCAAAACGGCAAGTGTTTATGTTTTCACGGTTCGTCAGGATCAGGAATTTGGGAGTGACTTAGCCGGGTGGTTCTGGCTCAGGGTCTTTCGTGAGGGTTGCAGCCACGATGTCAGCCAGGGCTCCTGTCATCGTCCAAAGGCCGGACGGGCCCTGAAGGGTCCCCTCTTTGCTCACTCACGTGGCTGTGGGCGGGAGGCCTCAGTTCCTCTCTGCATGGCTCTCCTTAGGGCTGCTGGAGTGTCCTCACAGGGTAGTTGGTTTCCTTAGAGCAAAGGACTGATGGGAGAGGAGAGAGGGAGAGAGCACACGCACGTGTGCAGAGGGAGCCACCGTGCCTTTTGTGACCTCGTCTCGGGGAGCATGACCGTCCCTTCTGCTGTATCCCATCTCGTAGAAGCAAGTCGCTGAGCCCAGCCCACACTCAGGGCATGGAGTTAAGCCGCCTCCCGTAAAGGGAGGGATGTCAAAGAATTTGTGGCTGTGCTTTTAAATCGCCACGGGGGAGCGCCCGGAGGCGAGAGAGTGCAGGGCGTGTTGGGGGAGCCTTCACTGGATTGGGGAGCAAAGGCAGAGTTTGTGGGTAAAGGGTCTGGGAGGGTAAGTGAGGACGCAGTCCCACCTTCCGGGGAGGTGGCAGGCGGTGGGCACTGAGGCTGGTCTCCGCGTCCCCTCGCTCCTAGGTGGACACCCCGCCGCCGATTCAAAGGACCAAATGTTCATATTCACAGCGATGCTACGTTTGAGTAGAACGTTAACCTCGTTAACACGGAGGTTGGTTTGTGTGCCGTGGTCGAAAAACACTCATCACAGTCGTGTTGCAGCCGCCTGCGGGCGCCGCTCTGGGTTAGCGTGGTGGCCCCCGCGGAGAGGCGGCCGGCACAGCCAGTGGCCGGGCTTCGCCGTTTCCTCGTCTCCTTTTAACGTCTTCGTGTGCTCTCCCTGCACGCACACGAAGGCGGAGGGGGTGCCGTGAACCCCACGGGCCCCTCACTCCGCTTCGGCGGTCGGCAGCCCCGGGCTCTTCTCACCGTCCACCTCTTCTCTCCTGGCGTTTTCCCATCCAGACTGGAAATGGGCTCCCGTCTGGAGGAAATGCCCGTGGCTGCTGCCGCCTTCAGTCTGCCTCAGCCGTTAACCCACCGGAGGTCCCTCGTCACCGGGGGGCGGCGGAATCCTGGTCAGTGCCTCTGTCGCGGGGCGACACGAACCACTCATCTGTCTCCATCACTGACCCCCCAGCGGGCCACTGACCTCGGCGACCCCATCTCCACAGCTTCTGCTCTCTGCTGGGCCTCAGTTTCCCTCTTTTATAAATCGAGAGCTTTTTTTTTTAACTGGATGGAGCTCATAGCTCTAAAACTATGGCTTAGAAACATTTCCTGTTACTAAGCGAAACATGAAACGGCCAGTTATTAAACCACCCGGGCGCCGTCTAACTGCGCTTTATTTTAAGCAGAGGCTTCCACCGGCCTAGCTGCTGCTGTGGTATCGCTGGAGGGTTTGTCATTGCCACTGTCCTGACGTTACATGGTGGCTCCACTGGGGCAGCGGACACGCAGCGGAGAGCCCCTCTGATGCCTCACGCTTCTCTCCGTGGGGTTGGGCCGGGGGCGGGGGAGGATGTCAGCCGAGACGTTGCCTCTGGCGTGGAACTGAAATTGTGTCTTCCACCTGTATTTTGGAGTGCCATCGTAAGCGTAAGGCTCCACTGCCCTTAGCGGGCCATGGGCTGGTGCCTCCGAGACTGAGAATGTGCAGCCAGCCTGGTGTCACCTACCGGTGACAGCGGATGAGATGGCGGCGACGTCACACGCGTCTCTCACCCCCTTAGTGACGGCTTTGGTACCGCTTCCTTTCTCCACTGCGGCCTTTGGGAAGGGGGACCCTGCTCTGTGCACCCAGGCAGCAGCTGTCACTCCTGGTCGCCCCCACCCCGCCCCGAGCGATCGTCAGACTCTAGGAAAATGGCAAATGACTTGGCGTCAGGAACTGGACCTCGTCTCGCTTTTAGGCACCACAAGTTAGTGGAGAATGCCAAGCAAGGGGGGCACGTGGGAGCGGCAGCCGCCCTTGTCTGGGGCCCAGCTGGCCGACTCTGAATCCCACGTGTTCCCCCCTTCTCCCCCCGGTGCCCACACTTCTCAAAGGCTCATTCACCGTGGGTTCTCTCCAGGCCTCTCATGTGGTCCAGGAGCCCTGGGGGTAGCTAAGGACTCAGCACGTGAACTCTGGGTACCCCCGGGGTTCCGTAACTGAGGGTGTTGACCGGGGCCGGCTTTTCTCCTCTCCCTTGTCCCCAAATACATCGTCTGTTCCAGGAAGTCCTCCAAACAGAAATAAACCAATCTGTTGTCGCCATGAGCCTGTGAGTCACCTTCGAAACGCATGACCGTTTTTTACTGTGGTGGAAACTGGGAACAAAAGTGCCTCGTGGGGGCCGGGCGGGGGGAGGGGCCGGGACCTCACGCGGCCCGTCTCGTCCCCGCAGCCCAGCCCGTGCTGTACTGGTGCGCCCGCAACATGTCCTTCTGGAGCAGCATCTCGTTCAACCTGGCCGTGCTCATGAACCTGCTCGTGGCCTTCTTCTACCCGTTCCGAGGAGTCCGCGGAGGTACCTATCTTTAATTTCGGGGAAACTCCTGGAAGCCGCGGGGAGGCTGTGACCTGTACCTTCAAGGTGACCGCTGGACATCCCAGGGCGATCTGTGGGGTCCCAGTCATCCCCTTCAGACGAGACGAGGTGGTCACTGTCTCCGTGGGTTTCGTTTTAAATCTAACTTAGAATAACACGAAGTTTCCGTTCGTGTTTCTTGAAAGAAGGACGCTGTGCGCCGTGAAACCCGTGAGGCGTCGTCTCGGCCTCCTCGCGTCTGCTGGGCAAGTGTGGCTCAGAGAGGCTGAGAGCTCGCCCAGGTCACACAGCCCGTCCGGGGCGGAGCTAGCCCGAGAAAGCAGATAGTCTGAGGCCCAGGCCACTGGATTTTTTTCCCCACATCATATTTCTGGAGTCGATTTCAGACTACAGAATTTGTAAGAAATCTCTGGAATTTGGGAGTGGCGGGGGGGCGGGGCACAGGGCTTCAATAGCTGCAGACCATTTGTCCTAGGAGCTCAGTCTTAAGGGCGACATGCCGTTATTCCCATGCCAGCCTGTCCATGTTCTGCACGGGCCACCCGTCCCCTGCTTCCGGTCACCCGTGTGCACGTTCTCCACGCCCTGCTGAGGACAGGCTCGGTGCGGGAGGGCCACCTGCATGCCGGCTCCCACACCCCCCTCGCCCTTGCCCACGGCCGCCTCCTGGGGGCGACTCCTCAGCTCGCCTTCCCCTGAGTCTCCTGGCACGTCAGCTCACGTGCGTGTGGGACAGCCACCGGGCGCCCCCTCATGAGGCCCGAGTGGGATCGAGGCCCCGGAGTGAGACGCACGAGCCGTGCAGGAGCGAGGCGCAGGCCGAGCTCGCGAGCCTGGCAGTGTGGTGTGCGCCCGTGTGACGGAGCATGCAGCCGCCGGATGACGGCGACATGTCACGTGAGGCGTGCGTCTCTAACTTACCCATTCGAGGAGTTAGCTTTTCTGTTTGGTGTCGGGTTACACTGGAAGCTCTATGTGAGTGATTTTCTTCCCCAAAAGCACTATCTAAACACAAGTCCGGGAGATCTTCGTTTGAAGTGCCGCGCCAGGAATAAGTGTTCGGGCTGAAGGACGTGGCAGGCCCACCAGGCGGCCGGCTTTTCCCTGAGGGCACGTCTGCCCCAGCCGAGCGGCCATCCAACAGAGCAAGAGCAGGCGGCCGTGGGCCAAGGGCTCGGTCAGGGGTGACGGAACCCAGGCCCCCTTCCACCTCGGGACTCGTCACGTGCATCCCAGCAGATTCTTCAGACGTGGTTTTGGATGTGCTTTCATTTACCTCCGTTTCTTTAAAAACATTTCAAAGCGATTTTTGTTACACACCTTGACCATTGTCTTCACCAGTCGCTCTGTCAGCCTCGAGGCCCATGTCTGGGGACAGTTAGTGGACAGCCCCCTCCCCGTCAGTGATGAGCCTGGCCCAGCGGGTCCCTGGACTTAGAGAGTCCGGCCTGGACGTCCAGGCCCAGGCGAGGCCCCTTGGCCCTCCTCACCCTCTCTGCACGGTGCCCACAGTAGGCCAGCATTGTGACACCTCCGTGCAGACTCGGAGACTCCTGTGGCGTCCGGGGAAGAACAGCCGCTGACCCAGCCAGGACCTCTGGGGCATCCCGATCGTCACCCATCCAAGTCCAAGACCCACTGAATGGCGCGGCTGGTCCAGGTCCTTCCAGCTCTGCGGCGGCGGCTCCGTGGTGACATCCGCTCCGGCTGGGCTATAGGAGTCCCGGCCTCGGCTCTGGCAGTGTGGGCCTTGGGACTCGCTGCCGAGGGACTGGGCAGGAAGCACGGGGGACCTCCTGGGAGAACAGGACGTCGGTCTGACCCCAGGAAGCCCTTTCTGCTGACCAGTCACTGCGATGGGCACCAGCACATCGCTCCCTTGCCGGAGGAGGCATCTTTTTCTTTTGTGAGACATCGTGGGGGCATCTTCTACCCTCACTGCTAACCATCCAGAGAGGGTTTCGTTAGCCCTGCCGAGAAATGAGATCTGCGTGGTTACCTGAAATTATCCTCGGAGATCAGCATTCTTGTCGAATCCTAACACAAGGGTTTCTAAAACGCCTCCCTGGGCTGTGTGTGACGACCTCCTTAGGTGCACGGATGTGGCCCTGGGGCTCACGAGGCCTGTGGCTGCCAGCAGCACTGGTGGCCTTAAAAGCTCCTACTAACAGAATCATGGCCCCACCTCGCTTCAGAAGGGAAAAGTCACACAGTCTTTCAAAAGCATGAAACTTGAGCAACTTCATATTTCTTACTGAATTTGTGGGCATGTCATGTAATTAAAGCCAATTCAGGACTACTTTTTAAACTTTCTCATTGAAACGTTTAAATATATATGAAAGTAGGAAGAACAATATAAAAAACTGCCACATACCCATCAGCCCAGGCTGAGCACGTACCAGTTTCTGCCAGTCTGGTTGCATCCATCCCCCTCCTGTGTTTTCTGAAACATTTTAAAGAAGTCGACATCTTGTTGTCTTGCACGTAAATATTTCATTGTACATCTCTAACTCATAAGGATATTTTTAAAGGCGTACAATCACCATACCACTATCCTACCTAACGAAAGTAAAAGTGAGTCATGTAATAGCCTAGCCATTTTCACATTTCTCCATTTGTCCCAAAGAAGTCTTTCTATAGTCAGTTTGGGTGGGGCATGTTTTGTTTTTGGAATCTAGCATTATTTTTTCACACTTCTTTTATAGTGGGGACACAGCAGGTTTTGTACTGGCCCCTTCAGGATTTGAGTACATGCATCGTACTGGTCACACTTATTATACTGGGATCTTAAGAGGCAGTTCAAGATGGCAATTAAGCACTTAAGAAAATGAAAGGCAAGCCACAGACTGAGAAAAAAATTACAAAACGTGTATCCGACAAAAGAATACATAAAGAACTCTTACAACTCAGTAATGAAAAGGCTACTCAATGGGCAAAAGACTTCACCAGACACTTCACAAAAGATCTACAAATGGCCAATAAGCACATGAAAAGGTATTCAGTGTCACTAGTTACCAGGGAAACGCAAATGAAAACCACAACGGAGCAGCACTACAAACCTGCTGGAGTGGCTCATGACGTGGAGCTTCCGTGTGTCCCCCACAAGGACACGCCACAGTCATTTTGCGAGACTGCATGGCCGTGTCTCATAGAATCAAACATACACCTAGGATTCCAAACTCTACCTCCATGTACGTGCCCAAGAGAAGTGAAAATGCGCCCACGACGAGGTTCGTACTTGAATAATGCCAAACATCCACCTGTTCACTGCTGAGCGGCCTGTAGGTAAAAGGCGGGCTGTCCACACTGCCGAGTACGTCTCAGCTATAGAAGGAAGAGTATCGATACACACGGTAACCCGAGTGAATGTTAAAAACTTGAAAAAATTTAAAAGACTACCTAGTGATATGGTTATTTTTTCCATTTTTGTGAAATCCTGGAAAATGCAAAGCTGCGATGTTAGGAAGCAGGTCAGTGGTTGCCCGTGGGTGAAGACAGGGCAAGGTGCCAGCGTCCGGGGCTCAAGGAAACCCTTTTGATGACAAAAACGTTCTGCATCTTGCTCATGCTGGCAGTTACATGTGGCGGTTACGGGACAGTGTAGATGGCACTTAAAATGGAGAGATGTTGCTTTTGCTTTTTAAAAAATGGTGGTTAAGGGCCACAGACCTCAGAGGCAAGTAGACTCCGGCCATTTGCTGTGTCGCCTCAGGCAAGCTGTGCAACCCAAGACTCGGTCTGCTCTAGAGGCAGATGGAGCCAGTAGTACCGACCTCACGGGTGGCGCGAGGAGTAAATAACCGATAATCAGCGCAGGCGGCTCATGCGACAGCTGCCGGCCGTCGCATGCACAGGAGGCAACACACACCTCGGTGCCCCCCTCTTCCCGCGTCCTGAAGGCCGCTGACTCTGCCCGTTTCTAATCAGGTCGCCTGCAGGAAGTCAGAAGGGGAGGGGCAGGCAGCTGGGGTCAGGGGAACGGTTTTTGGGGAGAGAGTGAGTCTCGGTTGGCGTGAACGCGACAGACGAGGGCAGCCGGCAGGTTGGGGAAGGGCTGTCACCTGCCCAGGCGTCTGCTTCCTGGGTGGTGCTGGGGAGAAGTGACAGTCCTTTATGTAAGTGGCCTCAATCAGGGAGCGCTGCTTGTTTACATCTGAAGGAGACTCAAAATGTGACAGCATTTGAAGTAGGGGTGTTTTTTTTTTTTTAATGAATGTTTTACAGAACTATATTTTTAGCCATTTTGGCTCACGTTATATAACCAAGCCTCTTGTGGGACACTCTAAATAGAACTTGCAATAGCAAGAGATGACAAAAACCAGTGTCAGCACTTCGACTGCACAGATAATCTAATTGTAGATGATGCTAATGATATGGATGTTGCCGTCCCCCTTCCCTGGAAGACATCGATTCCGACGGGGGACCTGAGCTTCTCCCTCACATGTTTTTAATAGGCGTTAGAAGTTGAGGCTTCCAGTTTGCCTTCCCTACGAGTGAAGTGCGACACGTGCATGAGCTTTATTCATTGCACGAGCATTTGACGGGTGCCTACGGGGTGTCAGGTGACCGGGGGACACAGAGAACTCAGAGCAGGAAGGAACACTGGACGTGTGTTTGAAAGGAAGCAGGGGGTGCAGGAGGCTTCCCGGAAGAGGTGACACTGAAGCTAGGATGTAAGGTGACTAGGGAAGGGAGAGGAGTGTCTCAGGTAGAAAGAACACGTGAGGATTTGGAGGTGGGAACGTGGGTGTGACTTGGTATGTCCAGGACAGTGACGTGGAGAGGAAAGTGGGGACAGATACAAGGCCAGGGAGGTGACGGAAGGAAGCGCGATTAAGCCCGCGTTGGTCCGTCCCCTGTGCTCTGTGACGCCCGCCCTGTCTTCCCAGGGACCCTGGAGCCGCACTGGTCGGGGCTGCTGTGGACGGCCATGCTCGTCTCTCTGGCCATCGTCGTTGCCCTCCCCAAGCCCCACGGCGTCCGCGCCTTAATCGCCTCCACAATCCTACGGCTCATATTTTCGGTCGGGCTGCAGCCCACGTTGTTCCTCCTGGGAGCTTTCAACGTGAGTACGGACCCCTTCGCCGCTGCCCGTTCGTGAC
>CM053507.1:151162553-151183966 GCA_028627145.1 Eidolon dupreanum | reverse complement strand
CCGCCCACGAAGGTGGCCCGGATGCTGAGTGCATTTGTAAATACTCGGTTCTATACTGTGTGTATATGATCACTACCCTAAAGGTTTGGATATATGTATTGTAATTAGAATTCCTGGCATGATGAAATTTCATTTGTGCCAAAAATATTAAAAATGCTTTTTTTGGAAGGACTAAAGAAAGCACTTGATTTGCACTTGAACCAGATTATAGATTTAAAACTCTGACATGTATTTTGTATTTAAAACTAGAATAGCAGGTATTTATGTTTTTTATAAAACTGTGCAATACGGATTATGCAATCACAACAAATCTGTAGCTCCTGTCCCAAGGGAGTGTTCGTCTTTGAAGCTGGTGTGTGAAAGCTGTGTGATAAATGGTTAAATATCAAATGATGCTGCTGCCAAAACCCCATTAATAGCGAGTTTCAGGCCCCCGGGCACTCCGTACCATATAGTTATCCTGTGGTGACACTGTTTCTCATCGCTAGCGGCATTAATGCCTCTGTCTTATAGTGACAACGCTCCAAGTCTATGAACTGTCAAGTCAGCATTCATTTTAAGAAAAGCAACTTTAGTTTTGAAGATACTTTAAAGCTTCTGAATTGATCATTTAAACTATTTCTTTGAGCTAAATCAGAGGCTCGGACTTTAGCTTGTGAAGTTAATGAATTTTTTTTAAAGGGAACTTTTTATGCAGCGTTTGGGGTAAATGCATTACTGCTGGCCAATCAATGTCATCTCCTAGGTGAATTTTGGTGACACATTGTAAAGAGATGAATAATTGATGGTCTCTAGATTACTTAGTCCAGAGTTGATTTTTTTCTTCATCCAAACATGCTACAGTAGCTAAGAAGTATTAATAAGATAGGATGAAACATGATCTAGCCCATTAGAACTCAGAGTTGAACACGGACATGGTATTCTTGTGAAAAAACCATATTTTGGTTTTATTTCTTTGTCACACGATTTCTTTCATTGATGGATGAAAAGTATGAAAGGAAACTTTTATATCTGTTGCCTAGTTTTGTATATGGATCTCATTTTACAAGAGAACGTCTCTGCAAAAAAAAAGTTTAAAAATGTATTGAAAGCAGAGTTCCGAAATGCGTACTTCAAGTTTGTAAACGTATATATAAAAATATTTAATAAATGATGCAGAATAATACGCAGTGACCAACCGGTAGCTTTTGTTTCGGCTTTTCTTGGTGCGTGAATGGCTACGCCGGTTATGTACTTTCTTTTAGGACCAACGTGAAGCACAACTGGTTTGGGTAGCAGGTTAATTCAGAAAACGCTCACCTGGTTAACGGTAACTGGAGGAGGACAGCCTGAGCAAACATCGGCCGTTTGGGGCCGCAGCGCTGGCCTGGCGGGGGGTTTCAGGGTCCCCCTGCAGGCTTCGGAACTGTGGACAAAGCTCCCTGCTCCGCCAGAGGCAGTAAAGGCGGTGCCCGCCCCCGCCCCCGCCCGGTCCCCTTCCCCCCGCCAGGCCACAGTAGATGATAATTATCACCCCAGTGGGGAACTAGGTCAGGACTACAGTCCAGTTAAATGACTAGTTTCACTTTATCCATATGAAAACTTAAAAAGGCAAGCGGTGCGGTGCACCCCGTCCTCGCCGTCGGGCAGGCCCCGCACGCACGCCGCCCCCGCGCCCAGCCCGCGAGGACCTGCGCGCGCCGCGCCGTGGCGGGGCGTGTGGTGGCTCCCAGGGCCCAGTTCCCTGCCAAGCTCCGTACTGACATGTTCGGGCTGCAGCTTTTTCAGGTTTGTCGTGTTTCGCTTGAATCCTGTCACTTAAGACATAAATCTTCAATCAGTTCACAGCTTCGAGCAGAGAATAAATGGAAGTGGAACGCCGCCCCACCCGCATGACACACGGCATCCCACCCTGGGAGCCGGTGTGAACACAGAGCTCCTGCAACTGAGGCGTAAAACGGGAAGTTTAAGCTCCTGTGGCCTTTGATGTGTAACCGATTTCACCCCTCTCCACAAGTGGCCTTTTCAACTCTTCCATTTCGAGGACTGAGGTCCAAGTCACCTTCCAAGTCACCTGCCGGGAAGCAGAATTAGTGCTATCAGGCTGAGCAATAAACCAGGTAGCACGGTTCAAATGTGCAAGGCTGTCTTTGGGGCTTTGATGAAAGTTTGCTATAGCGCCAGTTCCAGCTTTGAGATTTTGCCCATTTCCTCAACTGAATCATTCATTAAATAAAAGGGTCTGGGAGCTACCAATTCCACTTTTTCAACGTTTGTATGTCTTGCCCTTTTCTACTTCTGTCCCTAACATTACGTCATGATAAACCTCCTTCTCCTACAAAGAAAGCCTGCATTCTTGGTTTGCGGGGTCTTACAGCTGCCAACGGCAGCCCACACTGTACTTTTCTTAGAACTGTATCTGTCTCCACTCCCCTCACCCCCCCCATTACACACAAAATGCAACTTCTCTTATTTCATTCTTTAAAAATTTGATTCAACTTCATTTGTTACCAAGTTCACATTCCTTATTCCCTGTTCTTCATTTAGTCAATTTTTATCCGGTTGTTATTTTGGAAAATGGATAGATTTTGCTCCTGTAGAGATGGCTCTTTCTTGGGTTAACTGTTGCTGACATAAATTCTAAAGCAAGCCTACTCAGTTCGTGGACGCCGAGCAGCAGCCCAGTCTGTGTAGCAGCAAACTAAACAAAGCTTTCCCTCGGTGCTGGTGGGAAATCATCGAGATCTTCACAGTAAACTAAGGAATTAACTTGTTGAAAACTCACCTGAAACATAAAATGGGAAGCTGAAGCTCTGGATCCTTCTGCTACGGATGGTTTGGGTCATGCGTTCATGACAAACAGCCAGAAAGTTTCTGAGACGGGCAGAGCTCGGAGGCACTGCGGGGTCGGTTCCAGACCGCCGCAGTAAAGCGAGTTGTCTTTTTACGGATGGAGGGTCTTGCCTTCGATTTGTAAAAAACACAACATCCGTGAAGCATGATAAAGCCATGTGCTTAAAGGCAAGGAATGCCTTTGGTTACTTTAAGGCTCAACATGAGACCATCGCTCTGACTTCTGGGCTGCACGAACGGAAATTCAAACATATTAAATACAAAAGGAGTCACGGCCACGCCACCCTCAACAAGCCTGATGTGATCTGATCTCGGAAGCAAAGCAGGGTCGGGCCTGGTTAATATTTGGATGGGAGACCACCTAGGAAGACCAGGTGCTGTAGGCATAAAAAATAAGGGATTGTAAGCTGACAAGGTCCTTGAGACCGACCGAGGTTGCCTCGCCTAAAAATAAATAAATAAATGCAAAAGGAGTATGGACTACACACTTACAGAGTAAGTTTTTGCTAAAATAATGTTCTTACAGATTTCGAAAAACAAAACATGTGCCTGAAAAGCGGCTTAAATTACACATGATGATAAAAGTCGCCTTTACATAAAACAGGCTGTAACAACCAGACTCCTACTGCAGGCTCTTGAGGTGACATGCTCTGCCTGCCAATCACTCGGCAGGAGTGAAACTCGAATTTTAAAGATAAGGAATTGAGCCTTAGAGAGGTAAAGTCACTGGCCCAAGAATAAACAAAGGTCTCCTGACTTAGCCGAATGGGAGCGCGCGCTTCCCACCTCAGCAGACCTGTGCTTCATCCTACAGCACATTGATTTGCTTTTCTTTTCAAACCTTTTCCCTAAGAGGATCTGCAGATTAGAACGCATTGAATACGAATACTTTGTCAAGACCAAAACTTGTGCGGCAAAGGTAAGAAGCCCCTACAATCTCTACCCTTTACAGCTGCAAACCTCGCGCCAACACCTCTCACTGCGTGTTTCAAAAGGAGGCTGCCCTCCCCTCCCGGGGGACGCGGCGTTCTCCAGCTGCGACGGGCAGCCCAGCGCCCACGGGACACGTTTCATCAGCAAACTCTGCTCTGCTCTTCTTCGTTGCACTGATCGTTTGTTAACAATCAACGACGAGGCTGGAAAACCCCCATGAAGATTTCGATTTTACAGAAAGTACCCAAAATTCCGCCAGTTTTGCATCACAAAGTGGTTGTTAAAAGTTGTGAGTGAAATGCCATGTGTGTGGTTTCTGTGGGTGGCTGTAGCTCGGAACTGACTCCCCGCCTCCCGGGTGAACCCGCAGAGGAGCTGCGAGGCGACTGCACACAAGCGGGGGATCGTCATCGTCACAAACGTCCTTCCGCCTTGGGGACTGTGCGCCGCATTCGGCAACCCTGAAACCTAAAGGCTCATCGGAAGCACAGCCGGCCTTCGTGTCTGCACCCCAAAACACACCAAAATGAAGACAGCAGGAAGGCCAACCACGGGCCGCTTTTCGCACGTGGGCAGTGCAGGACGCCCGCGGGCTGCGGGCTCTCCAGCTGCTGCATTTTCAGCTCGCTGGGTGAAGCAAAGCCCTAGCTTACCCGGTACTTCCATTTTTTTTTTTTTTTTTTTTTTTTAATTACCAAAGAAGACACTTACGATACTGAAAATGCTTTAAGGTCATGACGAACCAGAGTGAACGAAAATCCCAACACCTCGACGGGGAACTGCACACAGCCTGGAAAGGAAAAGCGAGCTAGAAGCCACTCTCGGGCACGCCCCGCAGCTTGAGAAAACCCTCCGGTGGGCTCCGGGCCACGGCGACAGCCCGCGACGCGCACAGTGCACAGGGGGCGCAGGCGGGGGGCGGGGCGCGGGCGGGGGAGGGTCTGCGTGTCTGTGCCCGACCTCACGGCCCCCCCAAGGTGGCCGCCCCCCGCCAGGAGTTCACCCCTCACCCATTCGCTCTGGGACAGAAGCAGGCTATTTTGTTCCTTTTTTCACACACTTGTCCCCTTCAGCACCTCGTAAGTCGGAAGCTTTCTGCACTACTGAGTGTACTGAAAGAAAAGCAATTCAGCCTTGGAAGGAAATGGGGACAAGGACAGCAGACCCACACGAGGCCAGGGTGCTGGTGGCCGTTTCCTTCGCAGGCCACACAGAGGGACAGGGGGGACCTGGACCTCGGAGTGGCTCAGACCTCACACCAGCTCTCCCACGTGGTGCCATGGCTGAGCGCGGTCTTGACTCCATCACTGTCGCCGCCCACGTAAAGAGAGGAGAGGCCGGGCGGCCGCGGGCCGTAACCACGGCTCGGGCACACGCTGAGGCGGGGGCCAGCAGCCCCTCCGCACGCCAGCCCCATCTCAGCTCAACACGCGTGGCCAGGGCCGCTTTCTGCCCCCCCCCCCCGTGGGGGCCAGGTGTCATCACTGGGGGTCCCGTGTCCCCGTGCCTTGACGCAGCGCATTTGGGTCGTACCGAGTCTTTTTTAAAACCATATCTCTAGCATCCTAATTAGGTTCTGACAATCAGTTTGAACCGAGTTCATGAAGCGAGAAAGCGACCACACAGCTTGTGACTTCCAGATAACGACTCTCGTATTGTGATTAGTGTCAAATTCAGATGTGACTTCTTTTTTAAAAAATATTCATGAAAAGATGTTTCATCTTAGGGACGACGCTGTATCTCCTTGGTTTACGCTGTGCTCTCGTTTAAACCTCCCAACCCTGCTGGGGAGACACTGCCCCTGACGTGCGCATGGTCCTGAAGTGTACCACCTTTCATTAACAACCACATGCAAATTTTAGGCCACAGCTCACATCACTAGTAAGCCCAGGACTCTCCTGACTAATTTCAAGGGCCCTAAGAGGGTGCTTACCACTTCCTAATGATGCCCTGTCACTTTTTTATCCTAAATCTGACCGAACCCAGCGCTCATCACCTCCCCTCTCTCTCCCCTTCAGCCCTGGTGTAAACACAGCCCTCTCTACTGTCCCCAAAACATTAACATCTGGGTTTTCAGAAGAACAGATCTTTACTGGAGGAAGATTATAACAACCAACAGGAAATTACTTAAAAGTGACAATCTGACATCAAAACTCCCTGCCCCCTTTCCTCTCTGCCACAGCAGTAGCTGTTTCTTGTCTGGTCTCCAGTCTAATGCTACGGCCCACTCCCTCCCTGCCCCTGCCCAAACAAAAGTAAAGTAAAAATCCCCCTCACCCTCACCCCCGCACCGCTTCAGGTGAAAACTACCTCTTCTGTCTTAATCATGCAGAGCAATTTTAGCCCCGGTCCCAGCTGCTCCCTAGGTTAGCCCTTTACCTTGACCCCACTATAACTCAATGTCTTATCTTCCAACTCAAAGTGCAACCAGCTGTTACAATAGCATTTTTTCTTCCTTCCTGATACATCTTATAGAAGAAAAAAATCAATTCAGGAAGGTGAGGTGACTCGGCCAAACTAGACCCTCAGGCCTGGGATTCAAAGGCAGCTTATCGGATCCTGTGTCACATTCTCCCCCACGCCAGTGCCTCACTGCGCCAGGTCCCAGCCTGCCCATCAGCGGCTGGGGCCTCCACCTCCGGCCTGCCCACCTGTCTGGGGAAGATGTGCAAATGTCGGATCAAGCTCTAGGAAATGCAGAGGAGAGCCTGAGTTCTTCAGGGTAAGGGCTGCCCCTGGTTCATTCCGGTGCCTGGCGCCTAGCACAGTTCCTGCCAGTAAGGGGCTCAGTACATCTGCGGGGGGGGAATGGGGGTGGGAGGTGATTCTTTGCAAACCTTCACTTAATCTACATGAGGGCTTTGGAGCCACAGCCAACCAGGAGCCTTTCATTAAGGGAGAGGTGTCTAGCAGCGACCCAAAGGAGCCACATGTAGAACAAGGGGCCAGGGAGTCCTCTTCTTGCCACTGACCATTCAGTCCTATAACTAACCGTCCATCATAACGCCTCCGGCCAGTCACCCTGCTTCACGACTCAAAGCCATCGCCGTTGCTCCCTCTGACCAAGTGACCCCAATGTCTCTCTCCCTTCTTGCAATTCCTGTGACAGACGAAGCTGGTGTCTCCACGGACATGAGTTCCGACCACGCGCACCTCCGTGCTCTGGCCACCCCAGCTCCTTGTCTAGCGATGCTAAAGGGCACTCCCTCCACAGCCCACGGAGGGTCACGGCAGTTCTCAGATTGTTCCCCAAGAGACAGAACACATTTTAGGTAGTATAAGGATATCGTGGCCATTTGGGGTAATAAAGAATTATGGTTCATTTACATATGAACAAAGATACAACAGAGATGAATTTCAAAATCATTGTGTGAAGAAGTAAATGAAGTCAGATTCAAAAGGCCACAGACCGTGTCAGTCCGTAGATAAGACATTGTGAACAAGGTAAACTGTGGGGACAGCAATCAGATCAGTGGGTGCCGGAGACAGGAGCATTCAAAGATTTATCACAAAGGACTAGGGAAATGTTTTGGTGACGGAAATATCTTCAGGTGTTGGTGGTTACCTGGCGATATTAAGTTCTCGAAATTCACAGAACTGTAACCTTAGAAGGGTAAGTTTACAATATGTAAATTATACCTCAGTAAACTCGACTTTAAAAACAAATTTTTTTTAGTGAGAGGGTACAGGGCCAGTCCCAAGACCTTGCCTTGTTAACCTGCTCCCAGGTAATTCTGATGCACCCCTCCTGTCGGAGTTGTGTCACGATACCTTTATCCTTTTAGCTCACGCTGTGAGCTGAGTGTCATCGCAGAAACGGGCAGGTGGGTGGGTAAGGGCAAACGGCCCGCTCACCAGGGACCCCCGTCGGGGCTGGCAATGAGACTTCTTTTTCCAAGGATTTTTTAAAAATTCTGTTTTAGAACCTGCAGATAGGACAGTCCTGAGATACGATGCATTCGTTTTCTATTGCTGCCAGAATAAATAACCAAAAATTCAGTGGCCTAAAACAAATGTGTCATCTTACACTTCCGGCCAAGTCTGAAGCGGGCTGGGGAGCTGCATTCCCCCTGGGGGCCGCAGGGAGGATCCACCCCGGCACCTTCGTCAGCTTCCAGAGGCTGCCTGCGTCCTGTGGCTTGTGGCCGCCCCCATCTTCAGAGCCAGTCACCCCGGTTCTGAGGCTTCTGCCCCGTTCCTTCCCTTCTTAAGACCTTTGTGATGACATTAGTCCCCCCGGATAATCCAGGCAATCTCCCGACCCCCAAACCCGTAAGGTAGTCACATCAGCAACATTCCTTTAGCCGTGTAGGGCAAACCAGCCACAGGGCTCGGGCACCCAGGTGGGACGGCTTTCTGAAGGCTGCTGTTCTGCCTGCCACGTGTGCCTGAGATGACCCTCGGCAGGGACTTCAAGACAAAACAAATCACCTGTTTTCAAGTTGGACTGATTTAAAGAGAATTAGGAAGGTCGGGCCTTCTTACGGCCCAAACAGGCTGAACACGGCAGCTCATGAGCACGGGCACAAACCGACAGAGCCATCGGTGACTGCCCGAGACCGCCCTGCTTCCCTCTCCCTTCACCACTGACTCTTGGACGACCAGAAACAACGAAAAACGACGTGTTTGCTTTTCAGACACACACACATCACCTTCTCCTCGGGTTTTACCTGGGAGAATGAGCGCTTTAAAATGAAGTTAAGGCCAGGTGAGGTCAAAGAAAGCGAAAGCAGACCATAAAGTTTCCAGAGATCCCTTGTTGAAAAAAAAAAAGCCATTACATGTGCAAGACTAGAAAATTGAAGTAATATGCCATCCACATCTCTTGTTTGGTGAAGTGTCTATTTAAATTTTTTGCTCACTCTTTTATTTTTGTTATTATTCAATTTTGAAAGTTTTGTTTTTTCATCCGGTTGCCAGTTCTTTATCAAACACGTGTTTTGCAAATATTTGTTTTCCTGCTCTATGGCTCACTGTTTCATTTTCTTAGCAGAGTTTTTCAAATACCGAAAGGTTTTCATTTTGATGAAGCCCAATTTATCATTTTTTTTCTTTTATGGTTTATGTTTTTTGTATCCAAGCAATCTCTGCCTAACAAGATTTTCTCCTAGGTTTCCTTCTAGGACTGCGGTGTGCAAGGGCTTTCTGCAGCATGCAAATGTGCCACGTGTGACCCAGGCTGAGCCACGTGTGGCTGGAAACACAAGAGGTGAATTTTAAATTGTCTTTAGTATTTAAGTATTTAAATTTAAAAAGCCATATGTGGCTACCTAGGGACAGGAAGTTCTAGAAGTGTTATAATTTAGATTTTACATTTTGGTCTATGATACATTTTAATTTTTGTATATACATATGAGGTGTGAGTCAGGGTTCAGGTTTTGAAATATGACATCAAATTATTATTTGTGCCCCAATGAGTTATCTTGGCACACTGTCCAAAATTAAATGACACGTTTATGACTATTACTCTGTACTCTGTTCCACTGGTCTATGTGTCTGTCCGCTATGTGATATCCACCAACGTGACACTGTCTTCACACAAGGTCGACTGATCTCCAACAAGGGCACCAAGACCACACAACGGGGAAGGGATGGTCTCTTCAACAAACGGTATTAGGAAAACGTGCAAAACAACGTAACCCAACCTTTGTCTTACACCAGTCACAAAAATCAACTCAAAGTGAATTAAAAACTTAAACGTAAGACCTGAAACTGTAAAACTGCAAGGAAATTTATAGGGGAAAAGTTTCATGGGCAATGATTTCTTGTATCTGACACACCAAAAGGATAAGCAACAAGAGCAAAACTAGACAAGTTGTGACTACATCAAACTAAAAAGCTTTTGCACAGCAAAGGAAGGAAATAGTAGAGTGAAAAAGCAACCTATAGAAAGAAAATATTTGCAAACTGATAAGGGGTTAACATCCAAACAATGCAATGAACGCCTACAACTCAACAACAAAAAACATAACCTTATTAAAAATGGGCAAAAGATTTGAATAGATATAGTTCTCCAAAGAAGACAGATGGAGATGGCGAACAGACACATGAAAAGATGCTCAACATCACTAAACATCAGGAAAATGCAAATCGAAACCACCATGAATGATCAGCTCACACCTGTTAAGATGACTATTACCAAGAAAACAGAAAATATCAAGTGTTGATGAGGATGTGGAGGAACTAGAACCCTTGTCCCCTGCTGATGGGAATGTGAAATAGTGCAGGCGCTAGGGAGAACGGTATGGAATGGAAGTCCCTCAGAAAGTCAAAAGTATAAGCACCACAGGACGCAGCGCCCCCTGTCCTGGGCACGTGTCCAAAAGAACCGAAGTCAGGGTCTCAGAGATGATGGCGCTCCCACGGTCACCGCAGCGTCGCTCGCGACAGCCAGCGCATGGAAGTGGCCCGAGTGTCTGCCAGCAGTGGAATGGATAAAGAAAATGTGGTATATGCATATCGTAGAAAATTGTTCAGTCGTAAAAAAGGAAGGAAATCTTGTTCTATGCTACAAAATGGATGACATTTGAGAACAAGTGAAATAAGCCGTCACGGAAGAGTAGATATTGCATAATTCCACTTCTATGAGGCAGCTAAGTAGTCAGTCATCAAAGCAGAAAGTAGGATAGAGGCTGCCCGGGGCTGAGGGACAGGGAGATGGGGAGTGGCCATTCAATGGGTACAAAGTTCCAGGCACACAGATCAGAAAGTTCTAGAAGCCTGTACGGCACTGCACTTGGAGTGACAATACTGTACTGTACACTTAAAATTTACTGAGAGGGTCGATCTCCCGTCATGTGTTTTTACCATAGTTTCTTAAAGTTACTGTCTTGACTACTGTAACTTTACAGTAAGTCTTGAAATCGGGTAGTATGAGTCCTCCAACTTCTTTTTCACATTTGTTTTGGCTGTTCTAACTTCTTTGCTTCTCTATATAAATTTTAGCAATAGCCTGAATGGTTCTGCAAAGACGACAGCTAAGGTTGGGGCTGTAATTTCATTGTATCTATATATCGGGAGGGTAAGAAATGGCATTTTGACAATATTGAGTCTTCCAACCCGTAAACACAAACAAACTTCTTTGATTTCTCTCAACAGTGTTGTAGTTTCCAGGACACGAATCTTATTCCATTTATCCCGAAGTATTTAAATTGTAGCACTGTCTCTCTCCTCTCGGCAGCGCCGACCTTCTGCCGGGACGGAGACGCCGGCATTGCTCTCTTCTCCCTTCACCCAACCCGCCAGCGTCCCCTGTTCATCCTCCTCGCACACACTTTCCCAGATACCTCCCCTCTCCCTCCCCCGTCTCATCTGCAAGGCCACTACCCTGCTCCAGGCAGCCATCATCTTTCCGGGACGTCTGCGAGTCTCCAATGGCTGTCCCTCCTCCCTGCGGTCTTGAGGCTTCTACACTCTCCTACCCTGCCCTCCAAAACCTTCGTTCACAGCCCCCTTTGCCTCCTTCTTCCTTAAGCAGCCTCATCCCTAACAACTCTGTCCTTCACGGAAGCCCCTGCCCCCAACACGCACACGCACGCCTGCGGCAGCGGATGCTCTCTTCTGCATCATGCCTTTCACGTGCTGTTCCTTCACTTAGAACGCCCATCTCTTCCTCCCTTCACTTGGCTTTTCTTTACCCTTCAGGTCCTAATTAAAGCACCCTTTTTCTGGGAAGCTTTACGTGACACCCTAATCTGAGTTATGTGTCCTTAATCCCTTTAGCATGTAGCACACAGGAATCATTTCTCCTCTGTAGCTCCCTCTGCACTGTAACCTCCGTGAGCGCTGCGGCTGCTTCTCGTCTTGCTCATCACGCTTTTCCTGAAATCCTTACTTTAGGATGAACAGAAACAGGTGCAAATCAGAACAGAGGAGCCAGGGGCAGAGGAGGAACCATAATGGTAGGTCTGCCGACCGCACTGAGCGTGAGCTCAGTCAAAAATGTTCAATGCCCGTCGTGTCTTATTACTGTGTGAGCATTAGACTCAAGACCTTGGGCAATTCCCTTCACCTCTGCAATCTTTGCTGCATTTCTTACGGGTTAGCAATACGCGTATCATAGTATTAGAGAAGAATTAGATGAGAGGAGATAGTGAAAGCATTTTTGTAAATTGAACACTGGTACACATACGTACATACCATTACGTCATATGCATATATGTGTATCATTAAATCATGGTGCCCAAAGTCTAATGACTTATTTTCACCCATCAGTGCTCTCTACTACTAATTTTCTACCTTTTAAAATTTATTTTTACTTTAATAAAGTACAGAATAAACACAAATCAACCTTTCCTGTTCTGAAGTCCAAAACCCTTGTTTTAAAACACTCATCATCTAATATCAACTTCAGGGGTAGATTTTAAGTACTTGCTATGTGTTAAATTAAAATTCTTGATCCCTTTAATAAAGTAAGAAACGATCGGCTCTGGCAAAGAGCCATACTAACATTGTAAGATTTACTTATCTCATCTGAAACTTATTTCATGTGAAAAATAAATTAAAATGTTAAAGGAAACTAGTATTTCTCAGTAGATCATTATATATATCTAGGATTTCTATTACCAAAAAAAAAAAAAAAAAAAAAGGCGTAACCTTTCAGGAAGATTCTGTTCTCTTAAAAAAAATAGAGCAGACAATGTCATAAATATACTAAGAGGAAGAACATAAACACTGTTCTATTCCCCTGTGCCCAATATAGCAATATGAAATAATGGATATCAATGACATATAAATATAGTAAATATAAATGGTACCTGCTTGACAAACATTATGATCGTTGCAAATTGGTTAGCATTCTCTGTTAAATAATGTATACTGAACTGAAATTGTGATTGAGACCAAGGACAGCTAGCTCTTTTAAGCCAATTTCAAGGAACTGGAACATCAGCAGGTAAACTCTACAACTGTTTAAAATATTGAAATTAAAAATAACTGAAAATAATGAAAAAGTCAAACCGCAGAATCTCTCGTATGCTTTCAATGATATATTTTGTTATTGTTCATTATTTGTTATTGTTATGCTAATAATCAAAGGGCTACCTTGTTCAACAAGGAGCTTTGTGTGCACAGAGTGCTGACTTTAGCAAACACCTGCCAGTCACTCACAGGGTCAGAATCAACCAGTCCTTCCTCCGTATTTTCCACGTACTGTGTGTAGTCACGGCAGGCTAACAAAAAGCTAGTCACATTCTGGCAAAGCATGCTGTATGATAAACAGACCACAAACAGAAACCATCACCAGCACTCAGGGACAAAATCCAGCTGGGTTTCTTTATCCCTAATCCCAGTTTCAGCTACAGGTTTTTTCCAGAATGAACAGTAGTTTGATTTACTCAACACTATGCACAAGCCAGGGTGTGGTCATCCTTCTCTAAGTAATATTACAAATGGATTTTCCCTGAACTCTTGTAGCAACAGGATCTTAAAGTGGTTACTGGTAGGAAAAGGTGAGATTAAGGTCAAGATGCAGGTCTACAAAAATAAATGATACCTTTTAAGGACCACCATAGCCACCAGAGAGGCAGGGGTATTACTAAACCCCCCAAGAAGGCGATACAGCCCACAACACGAGTATTTTTCAAGCTTTCCACGTGGAGCCACAGCAACAGCTGAAGAACATCTGGTTCTCCTGAGGACCGACTTCATCCCAAATTATTCCAGTACACCGATAACTGCCCCAATCTCTTTTCCTTCTTGATCATCGGAATGAATTCAGAAAAATCAATGAAACGTTCCCTTTAGCCTCCTAAAACTCCTAGGAACTGGGAATGTTTTGTAAAGCAGGGATAAAGGGGAATGTGCTTAATAAGTTAATAACTGCATTCCTCGTCCCTGGCTAGCCGACGACGACGTGGAAACCTACCTCTCATCTTGGGGTTCGCACCCCGGCTCGCACGCATGCCTGTGTCTGCGCTCCCCCGGGCGCCCACAGCTGTACCCAGAAGTCCTGGGCGCTGCTGGACGCCTGTAACAAGCTTATGAGGCCCCTGCGCGCCAGGGGGGATGCTTAGCACCCCGCGTTTGCATGCCCTTCGAAGAGCGCTCTAGGCCCCGAAGAGGAAAGTGAGGCCCGCGCTCACACGGGCAGTGCAGCCAAGCCCCCCGCGGCCCAGGCGGAGCCCTGGCAGGAAAGCACTGGGGAACTCGGGTCTCGCTGTGCCCGCACTGGGCGCCCGGATCCCCGAGGGCGCGGTCATGACCTAGGGGCTCTACACACGCACGAGGCAGGGCGTGATTGGGACGTGAACTCGTTTCTTCCTGTCCACTCTAGGAGAGTGGGGAAACTGAGGCCCGGGCTAAGTGACCTGCTAGGGGTGGAGACAGGCCAGGAAGGCCGGTCTTTGTGATTCTCGACGCCCGCCTGCATCACCGCCCAGCGCGTCTGCCTGGCGCGCCTGGGCCCGCGGTCCCGCAGCGGAAGGGGCCTGGGCCGGGACGCTCGCCTCCCGGAACCTTTTCCCGTCAGCAGCCTTCGTCGCCAGGGGAAAACGGCGGCCAGCCCGGCGGCCCCACCCGCCGCCAGCTGCACGGAACCCCGCCAGGCACAGGCCGCCGGTTCCCAGGCACTCCCTCCTCCGCCTTCGCCCCTTTTGCCACCTCCGCCCTCGCCCCAGCCCCGCTGCGCGCCTGCGCGCCCCGGCGTGGCGGCTCGTGGGGGCCCGCGGGCGCCTGCTGCTCACGTGGGCCTCCACATGGCCCGGCCGCGGCCAATGGCAAGGCGGGGCCGTACGCTCGCCACGCCCCTCGGTGCTCCGCCCCCTCACGGGAGCGCGGAGGGGGCGGCTCCGGGCCCGCGCATGCGCCTCCCTGCCCAGCGGCGCCATCGGCCTGGCTGCGTGCTGTGTGCGCATGCGTGCCGCCCGCAGGGGTTTGCCTGGGGTCGGCCGCGGTTGAGGCCGCTGAGGCCGCAAGTTGTGCAGTTGTGCAGTGGAAGGCGGAGGAGTCGGGGGTGTCCGGGCAGGGCTACGCGTGGGAAGGGGCCTTTCCCCGGGAAAGGAAGGAAGTGGGTGCCACCAGCTGCACACACTGCCCTTTTGACGTTGTTGGGGAAGTCAGAACTGTCCCAGGTTTTATGGCGAAATGCAAATCAGCTAAACCCGCCCTAAGGCCTCAGGGCAGGAACAGCAGTTGTTTAGGGGTCGCTGAACACCGTGCAGCCACCGCTTGAGCATCGACTGCTGTGAGCCAGGGCGCCCGTGGCTCCGAGTTGTCTCACCCCAGGTCGCCCACCTGGCCCATGGTCTGCTCCAGAGGCCAGGCTAGGGTACCCTGAGGACTTAGAGTGACACAGACTTCCTGCATCAACGTAACCCAACTCCAGGAGTTCCAGTGCAGCTTTCTCGGGGATGGTTTTATGAAGAAAAGATAGGACTTTCTCTAGGCTGCAAAATTGTATATTCTTGCACATATTCTCATGCCATGGGTCCTTCACTAAGCCACGTGTCCCTTGAGAGCAGGAAGCTTTTGTTGCTGTTTTTAACACTGCTTAGAAGGTGTCATGATGGCCTGCGGTGAAAAGGAGCAAGTACCTGAAAACAGGACTTGGCTGAACACGTGTCCCACATTTGTGTCACTGGGCACAAAGTCCTGCTCGAATTTGAGCTCCTATGGGCCGTTCTTTAGGTTGATACCCAGGTGCAAATACCATGGAAAATAGCTCCCTATCTGCTACTCTTCCCCCAGATTTTATTTTCTTGTTAATATAGAATTGTTGCTCCCTCTGCTCTTCTATCTTCCCTTAAGGTGGGTAGTTTTACTGAAGATTGTCAGAAGGTTGGAAGAAGGATAGGAGAAAGATTAAGTCACAATGAGAATTGAAGAAATAACTTGGGGGAAAAAACTTTCAGGCAGACGTCAGAGAAGTTGCAGGTTCTGTGCCAGACTACAGCAATAAAATGAGTCGAATCTTTTTACAGGTGAAAGGTCTTGCCTTTAATTTGTTAAAAAAAAAAATCTGAAGAGCAATAAAGCCAGGCGCAGTTAAAACAAGGTGTGCCTGCACTTGTCTGAGGTCCTGGAGCTCTGGTTCCTCTTTGCCACCGTCTCCCAAGAGTCCATAGAACCCAGGGACTGTTCACAGATTGATTTTAATCACATCTTCATAATTTTTGAAAGACTATCTTTCCTACATTTGTGTGGCCTAAATTGGAATCTTGACAGAATGGAAGCACTGGAAATAGGATATGGGGGAGACAGTGCCAGGGATAAGGAAAAAGGGGGTAAGAAGGTCCTGGGAAGATAATAGTGAGCACTTAGAGAAAAAGTGAAGATAGAACAACAGGGCGGTGGTACTGCAAACTGGTACGGCCACTACAGGAAGTGGTATGGAGATTCCTCAAAAACCTCAGGATTGACCTACCATATGATCCAGCAATCCCTCTACTGGGTATTTACCCCAAAGACTTGAAAACCCATATCCAAAAAGATATTTGCACGCCGATGTTCATAGCAGCATTATTCACGGTGGCCAGGACATGGAAGCAACCGAAGTGTCTGTCCTATGATAGGTGGACTAAAGAAGCTGTGGCACATATATACAATGGAATATTACTCAGCCATGAGAAGAGATGAAATACAGCCATTTGCAACAACATGGATGGACCTTGAAATAATCCTACTAAGCGAAATAAGCCAGACAGAAAAGGTTGAAAATTACACGATATCACATATGTGAGATATAAACCTAAAGGCAACAAATCAACAGGACAAACAAACAGACTCACGGACATGGACAATGGACTAGTGGTTACCAAAAGGGAGGGGAGAGGAGGAAAATAAAAAATAAATAAATAAAATGTTAAAAAAAATAAT
Source organism: Eidolon dupreanum (assembly GCA_028627145.1). Lineage (NCBI taxonomy): Eukaryota > Metazoa > Chordata > Mammalia > Chiroptera > Pteropodidae > Eidolon > Eidolon dupreanum. The sequence continues at coordinate 151,167,388 of CM053507.1, read as the reverse complement.
GTACATATAGTATGAAAAATAAATTTTTAAAAATAATGTTTTATCTGTCAAAAAAATGGCGGTGGCTGATGCAGCAGATTGTGCTACATTGTGCAAATAATGATACACTACATTCTTGATCATAAGGATTTATATACTGCTTATTGTGACCCCAAAACATTCTTACTTCATCATTTAAAGAGTCCTGAGAATTCTGGCAATAAAGTAGGAAGGACACAGGTGAACTTGATCGTTTAGTGCCAGAAAGGTAATCTGAGATCTGTAGGGCTCCGTGCACATCATATTACTGTCTCCACTCCACTCCCAAATCAGAAATCAAAGACCATGGTGAAGGGGTAAGCGGCTGAGGCACACAGGACTCTGCCGGAATTGGGGCGCCATTGCTGAAACTCCGGGAGCAGAGACAGCCAGTAAGGGCTCAAATGCTATGACTAACAGGCCCACTAATGGAAGGCACGAGGTCACTTACAGAATAATGAGGTCATGCAGAAAACCCAGGCACCTACCATAGGTCTTAAATCTGCTGAATCTCACCAAATAATGATCAGAGATCTAGTTGGGGGGGGGGGTCCTATGGCAACTTGCAGCCCTCCTAAAATAAAGGTTTTTAGAATACTTGCTGAAGGAATTGTCTATTTCAAAATTATAAAGACCACAGTTGAAGATTCTTAAAAACACACCAAAACTGTTGCATTTCACTAAAGGGGGTCTCATCTCGCAACCGACGTAGACTGTTTGGCTCAGTGTTTACAGAGGTGTTCAGTTGGCTGGATTATTTTGTCAAATCCTAGTTCAAGGACTCCTACCCCAAGCCCCTGTGGAGCCCTAGGCTTCCTGCTCCCTGTGAAAGATAGTAACTTGGTTGTAACACTGAGCAATATTTTGCTTCCCCCCCAGGAGGCTAAAGAGGAAGGAGATGAGGAAGGGGAGGAGAGATTGTATCAGGACCAAAGTCCTGAAGACAGAAGAGGCCTCAAAAGCTGAGCTCATCTGATGATTGATTAGGGAGATGTCACAAGTCAGTTAGCCAGCCCACTTTAAACACAGGCCAACAACAGCCCAAAAGAGAGCAAATGGATAATTCATTCGCTGTGTTTCTGTTTACGTTCTCCCCCCGCCCGCACCTTCTAGGCCAATGTAGGTTCTGCTGTGATTAGCAGCAAATCTGGGGAACTAGACAGGATCTTGGAGCTCATGGCTCATTCTCCTCACCTGGCACGTGAGCAAACAGGTTAAGCATTAATAAGCTAGTTAGTGGCAGACGCAGAATTAGAACCTCACTTCTAACCACATCTTCAGGGCTAATTTCTCTTCCCACATATCTATGAAGTATCGACCGATTTCTTCACACTCTGTACGTGCATGACACGCCATCCATCGGGAGGTGGAGTCTCCTTTGCCTCCCCTTGACTTGGTCTGTGACTTCATTTGACCGATAGGATGCAGCAGAAGTGATCCTAAGACTTTGAGCTCAGGCCCTCGGAGGTCCGGCAGCTTCTGGGTCCCCCTCTGGGAAGCCGGCCTCCACGCTTTAACGAAGCTCAGACTAGACGACTGAGTGACGAGACACGGCATGTGGAAGGGCAGCAGAACGTGAGGGAAGCCTTCGTGGGTGCAGCTGAGTGGGTGACCCCCGCCAAATCCCATGGAGCAGAGCGACCCATCCCAACTCCACGCCAATTCTCGACCCAGAGAATCATGAAAATTAAACAGCCAAAGGACTGCTGCATCCTCTGCCCTACTCTATTAATATGAACTTGATTATCATAATTAAGAAATCGGAACATGAAATCATGGTTAGGTTTCAGAAATCTTATTAAGGGACCTTAATAACCAACACTTTCATGTATATCAATAGCTCTTATCAGGACAAGGTGGTTTTCCGCCTTCAGTTCACTCTGATCCTAACGCTGTAATTTTAATTTATTCATTTGCTGATCAACCAACCCCACTATGGGTAGATTAATTTATACTTAGCATTTACTATAACAAAATTTTCTCCCAGTCCTCATACTCTGGTGATCTGATGCTGCCTTTCAGACCACCAGGAAATCAGTGGCTCGAGACGACGCTATGTATTTTGCTCCCCACTTTGCATTTCGGGCAGGACTCCGATGGGGCATCCGTCTCCGCTCCACTTAGCAACAGCTCAGGCTGTCGCGAAGGCGGGCTCCCTCATATCTGGAGGTTGCCAGTGGGAAGAAGACCCAGACAGGGGGCTCCTGGGGCATCGCTATGTCGATGGAGCCTGTCCACGTTGTCTCTCAAGCATGGTGGCTCGGGCCGGCTGGTCCTCTTACACGTCGGCTCAGGGATACTAAGATGTCTTCCCAAGAAAGGGATCATGGCAGAAGCTGTGTCACTCTGCGTGGCTTGGCTGTGGATGTCGGGTGGTGTTCCTTCTGCCCTGCCATCGGCCCACCCATATTCGGGGAAATGGCACATAGGTCTGGCCTCTTGATGGAGAAGGGCGATGGCACGTGCTCAGCGGAGCGTGGCAGGGTGAGGCTGGTGCTGCCATGTTTGGAAAACACAGTCCTGCCTCACCCAGCGCCCAAAATCTGCCTCTGAATTTCATGCTGGGGAAAACCTCTTGAAAAACTAATTCCAAGAGCTTTTAATGTTTTTAAAAACATTACTGCTAATTGCAACACCTGTGAAAGTTCCTTCATTTTTTTTTTTTCCCTAGCGATGGCTTGGTTTGGGGCTATGCTTTAACTCCCTCTCGCCCAGTGATTTCGATCTGAACTGAGAGGAAAGGGGAATATGAATAGTCTACTGTTATTGCTGTTTTGTAAACCTCCCTTCCCTCAAAAAAAAAAAAAAAATAGATTCACTGCTTACAGTTGAAACAAGCAGTGTATTCATAGCAAGGTTGAGACATTCTGAATTTAATCTGGCTCTGGCAACTACATATTCTAAAGAAAATTCGTTTTGTACAGTCTCTAACAAGTTTTGGATGAATACTAATCACTTACATTTCCACATGCACACGCTCGCACGACACACACCTCAGTCCCTCAGTATCTTTCATTCCCAAGGGATTTCCGGCTTTTCAGCCCAGCTTACCTGGTATCGCTTTTTTTAAACCTGGCAATGACACACCAAAGGTATGTGGTGCCTTTTTAACTGTTGCCTAGCAACCTTCAAATGCCCAGGACTCGAAGTAAAGTGTGCAGAATCTCCCCGCAATCCTGGTAGGAATCGCATTGTGCCTAAGACTTAATTAGCCAAATTGAAGTTTTTGTGTGAACAGCAAAGTCAACATTTTATCTGATTGCAAAAACGTGCCCCAGGCAGGACACATACCAATCAGAGAAGAGCTACTCTCTTTCTATAGCATTTTTTAGTTGTTTTGAAATTGTTACAAGTGAAAAAAGATATATCCGATAAAAATCAGCCATATAACCCTTGCAGGTGATTGTACCTATGTTAAATACTTCTCTATCTGTTGTCTGACCTCTAAACCTGGTTTTTCCAGCTTATTTTCCTAACCTATGTTTTCAGCATAATATTTCATAATATTTAACATCGGCTTCTCAGACTATCTGTATAGATTCCTCTTTGAACTTCACCGCATAGCTGCAGCACCAAAAACTTCGATATGTGTCAAAAGTTTGCATTTTAAATTGTCTTCTCAACAATGTGATTTCAGAGATTTTGCTGGTCAACTGACTCCTGACATTTCATGCCTGTAAATTAAATGTATCGCTAACAGACTCCATCAGCGAACAAAATATTCTTTAACAACTTGCGTATGGGGAATTTTTTGCTTCTCTGGAAGCTCAGCAACCCAAGAGTATTTTTGCAAGAAGCACAGCAACGAAACGAGGAGGGAGATTGTTCTTAGCCAAAACATTTTAATCTTTCAGTTCGTTTTAAGAGGAATGAGTGTGTTTTAAAAAGCGTTTGTTAAAAGAAAATCAGGTTACATGTCAAGGAGAAGTAAAGCGGGCTATGAGGTCACTTTAATAAGAGAGATCTAAGTGCTAAGAAGCAATCTTGAGGAACATCTTTGTCACAAGCTGACGAGCGACATGACTTTTCAAGCAGTGTAGACAGAAGAGCCCAGTCATATAAAGACACCCTGTCATCCACATGTGGCGGAATATGGCCGGGGCCAGCCAGCGCCCTGCCTCTGGGGGCCCCTTTTACAAAGCCACATTAACCAAGGATGCCGAATTTTGAAAGTAGCTGCACACTCACAGAAATCCTCAGAAAAGTCATTTTCAAGTAGAAATTAGAAAGTTACTGAAATTAATATAAATTATTTGCATCATCCTCTTCCCCCGCCCCCTAGAGAGGTGAAGATTTAAAGCTGCCTTGTTGATGTTCAGCTGGAAGCGAGCTGTAGGCCCTCAGCTCTGTGACTCTGTAGACTATCAGGCAGTGTCACATCTTCGGGGTTTCTGTGAACCCCATGAGTGTGGTTCAGCGGGTGTTTTGAGTTCCCTGGGGAGAGGTCGCTGTGAACTCACCCGGTAGCCCTTTCCAGTCCTGGTATTCAGACTGCAAGTAAAGCTCGGTTTAAAAACTAAAGAACCACCTGCCATTTCACCTTACCTCTCCGAAAACGGTGTGTCTCTTGAGTTAAAGGAAGGCAATGCCCCACGCTCCTCCACTTCACGGGAGTGTCGTGGGGAGAAGAAAGGGTCGGAAAAGAAGTGGTGTGGCTCAAACACTTCCCACGATCTGGACTCCCTCAGCACATTCTACGCACTGTGCCACCAAACCCTCCTCGTAACTATGACATAGGTACAGAGACCAGCGCCTTGCCCAAGCCATACCTGGGACGTGGCAGAGGCGAGACTGGGCTTGTCTGATTTCCAACCACT
>CM053507.1:151146031-151162053 GCA_028627145.1 Eidolon dupreanum | reverse complement strand
ATCGAATTTCTTCTTGCATTCACCAGCTGCGATCAAACCAGTAGAGAAGATTCACCCTGATAATTATCAAGATGAGTCATTGGTGGCCACAGAGTGCCAGGGTCACACTCAGGGCTTCGTGGTTTCGAGCTGCTGCCCTCCCAACGAGATAGCGAAGTGGAGATCGACCTGTTTCGACCTGTCTCTCCTAGGCCAAGAGGTGTTAAAGAAAGAAAGGAAAGAGAGAGAGAAAGAGAGCGAGGGGGAGGAAGGGAGGGGCAGGGGAGGAGGGAGAGGAGGAAGAGAGACAAGGAGAAAAAAGGCAAGCGCTGTTGGCGGGATCCTAAGAAACATCTCCCCCCCGCCAGGCCCCTAAGAGCGGATCAAAGGCCTTCTCCGCAGGAGTCTGCTCCAGGTGGGGTGAGGGCACAGGTCCAGGTCGGCTCTCCAACTTCCTTTAGAAAGTTCGGGGTCTCCCTCAGCCTCCCAAGGGCCAGTGACAGATTGCTAGCTGTGGCGATGGCCCCGGCACGGTCCCCGTCCGGGACACAGCGCGAAGGTCCGAGAAGGACCGGTGAGTGGCGAGAGGGCGTTTTCCGTCCGCACCTGCGCGCGGGACAGCGCAGCACGCGAGGGCCCCGCGCTCCGCAGGCGCCGAACCGCGGCCACGTGCGGCCGCCCGTCGCCTTTGCCACATCCTCTCCCGCCACCAAACCACGACGACGAGTGTCCCACCGTGAAGTTGGGGACCGCCGTCGCAGATCCTGCCGGTGGCTTGTGGGCGCCGGTAGCAACCGGCTGGCCCCGCGTCATCCACCCGCAATCATTTCAGCTTTGCAAAGCTCTTGGCTCTTAGAAGCTGTAAACGGCGCCCTAATTTAATGTTGAAAATCGGATTTTTCCCTTCAACTCCTCCCCCCACACCCCGCACCCCACACCCCAACCCCCCCACACCCCGCACCCCACACCCCACACCCCACAGAGTTTCCAGGAACACTTATCTCGAAAGCCTCTGGCAGACGTTTATTATTTATTACCCTTTGTCACACTCCCATGAGGTGGCTAACGTCTGTTATCCTCGTTTTATTGCCAAGGAAACTGAGATAGGGAGCCGAGCGCTTTGCCGAAGGTCATGCCCCGGGTCAGGCAAGAGCATAGGCAGGACCGGCCGTGCCCTGTGGCCCCGCCACCCGCCACCCGCCACTCCGGGCCGCGCCTGTCTCAACTGCCTTCAGAGCAGGACTTTCGAGAACCGTGAGAGCCACGTGGAAGCCCACATTGCTTCAGCCGGTAAAGGTGACTCGGCACCTGCACACGTTCACGTTATTCGCTGACTTTCTGCCAGAGCCATTCATGGACTCAACCTGAAAGGAGCTATCTCCTTAATTTCTCACTGATTATAATCCAACGCTTCCCTGTAGCTCTGCGAGAGGGTGTTTACATCAGACGCCAAACTACGAGCATGAGTGGTTGTACTTTAGGCCTCTCGGAGAATGAACTTGTCCCTCTGCATGAACTCTCCATCATGGCCTCCATTATATAACTGTCCCCTGACGCAGAGGTCACCCAGGTGCTTCTGAAAATGAATCACCCACTGGTTCCAGAACATAGCCCTGCGTTCTCCCCAGCCCCTCTTCACTCCGCCCACCTCTATCCTTCAAAATCTCCTGTTATCGTCAAGTTTCATCTTAAGACATCACTTCTCTAATAGGCCACATCCTACTCACTCCGGCTCTCTTTCTTTGAAGCCCTTATCTGATGCCATCTTCTCTTAGGTCTAGCTGACTGGCCTTCTGCCCCTTCTGGGTAAGATTATCAACTGTTATTTACAGGCAGGGAAGGTCTTACTCATCTTTGCGTGATCTGAGATGGAAAATGCAGCTCCCTTCCCCGAGGATGGGGCGCTCGCTACCGGATGGGAAAGCTGTTTCTGCCAAGGGCAGTTTAGTAAATAGTTTAGGCTTTGCCAGGCACGAACGGTCCTTGAGGATTCTTTGCTTGCTTTGTTTCAACCCTTTGAAAATACAAAACACGATCCTTAGCTCCCAGGTCACCTAAGGATGGATTTTTGGCCCCGCCATTTGACCCTCAGGCCCTAGTCTGCCTGACCTCTCCGGCTTAGTAACTATTTCTTGAATTGTCATCAGTGGTCTTGAATTATGTTGGAAATCACTTGTGTGTATTTACAGAAAGTTTAGCATAATTGATGACTTTTGTACCGGTTAAAAAATAGCAGTATTCGTATTCTCTAATACTGTGAAAGACCACTGTGGCACAAGGGCCAAAGGAATTTTATAACTGTTAACTTTTTTGTACTTTTAAGAGAAATTACATTCTATAGTATCTGTATTTATCGTATTTTAAAAGTCCAAACAGTTGAAACGTAGGTGAAAGCCAGCATTTATGCACGTGAAAGCATAAACTTGCAAAATCCATGCATCGTTTTGCATCATTCAAAGGGCCAAATCCCGTCACCTTTGCAAAGCTGCCAGAGCAATGGGGCCACGTGGCATTTTTAGAAGGTGGGATGGTAAAACGAGCTCTGCAACACTGATAGGATTGTTTTTTTAAGGTGTTGCAAAATCTTCCATTTGTTCCGTCCATGATTGCTCTGGGACGTGATCTGGAACAAGTTAATATTTATCAATGCCTGAAACTCAAGGAAGGACAAAGAAATAGTCCCTTCTAGGTCTCGCCGACCTGGATCCCCGTTCAGTGCCCACACAAGGCCATTGTCCCCACCTCTCTGGCCCCAGGAATACTGCAAAGTAATAAACATTAAATGTTTAGTCATTTCCTGCGTCACGTTTGCGAGACATCGTAGTTTCCTCATCAGCATATCTAACCGAGTGATAGTTCAAACAGCCGGTTTCCATATCAGCAGCTGTTTGGTTTAATGTCTTTTCAGCAAAGATGCCATTGGGAGCCTTTCAGAAAACCTGATGGCACCATTTCAGCCTGTTTTCCTGAGGATGCAGCTGAGAAGAGCGCTGACTACTCTCGCTGAGAATTTGCCAGCGTGTGATTAGTGAAACTTCTGCAAATGACATTGCCTTAAAGATGTCACGTCTGAAAACCTCTGAACTTCCGTGAAATTTAACCGTGTGTCGAAGGCACGCCTTGCCCTTATTAGCATGCCGAAGGTCCTTCGTCTGTCTCGGGAGAGTGCACACACGCCATAAAGGACGGCCACTCCTATACAAAAGACGGACCGACAGTGTAATCACTCAGCCCTGAGACGGCACCGCTCGCACTGTACTGACCTCTCCCTTTTCGGCAGAGAGGACATAATGTTTCAAATAGAAAGTTCTGTTAGTTAGGTGACTGATGAGGGAAGCTGAAGACAGCAAGAAGGAAGGTATAAAATGTTCTTATAAAAATACTCTTCGAAATTTGAGCTATTTAACACATGATAAGAATATATAGTCTAAGACAGGAGAGAATTTTATTTCAAAAAAACTTGTCCTGTAAAAGAAACTCTGATCTATGGTAAACTTTAAAGTATCTTTGTCTTCTTAAAAGATCGTGGGTTTTCATGCTAGAAATAGCCACAATTTTTTAAAAATAAATCATTTGATGCTTACTTATATTTTATATTTAGAAAATGCCTTTTCCTATATCTAAATTAGCTTTTGAAGGTAGAAAACGCAACAAACTGAAATTGTGCTGAACGAATTGTACTTTCTAAACTTTGAACAACTCTGGTTTATCACTCTTTCCTATTCTAGTGTTTAATTTTTGTTATATGTTTGTTTTATACATTTTGGAAGTGGGTGAGGGAAAATGGTGGAAAACACATTGTCTGCTTGGGCTTTTAATTCTTAGGCTGGATGTGTCTGGATTCAGAGTCTATCTAGTGGAATCACGTGAAATTGCCATGTCAAAAATCACCAAATACTGGCAATTTCATGTAAGTGGCTGCTGGCTACCACAGTAGTTTCTTGGACCCTTGTCTTGGACCCTTGTCAGTTGGCCATGGGTACAGGATAAAAAATTTATTCTTGCATAGTAGAATAATAGATAATAATAGATACTACATAACAGATAGAAATAGATCCTGACAGATGATAGATATATAAATGATAATATACAGATAATAATAGATATACTACATGATAGAATCTGTGTGCCTACAGAAGACTATTTTAACCCTTGCAACATTTTGGAAGAAACAATAGAAACTTTCTCTTTTTCAAAGTAAACACCGTATTACAAGCATTCTCTCAACCTGCCGCAAGTGAGGGGTTTTGAAGTTCTCCTTTTTTTTTCTTTATGAGTTGATAACATCAGGTGACATTTATTGAATACCTATGAAGTGTCAGTGTCTGTAATAAGGGCTTTACTTTTCTTATTTGCTCTTTGAAACAACCCTATGAGGCTAAGTGTTAGTATTATAATCCCCATTGTACAGATGGAAGTTTAGGGGGAGCAAGACAGCTCAAAACTTGTCTTCGAGCCTACATTGTATTCAATTAAGTGGAAGGAAGACCAGAGAAATAGAGAAAAACCTTAGCCAGTTGACCTGATATCTTATGTCAAATAAACACAGCCTGGGTGTCAAAATCTGGGAATCTCTATTGGTATGGATTGGTAGCAAATCATATTTCTGATCCTTGAGACTGAACTTTAAAATCTTACTTTGGAGCATGGCGATATAACCCCACTTAGCCTCTCAAGTACATCATTATCCTTATCTATAAAATAACCTGAGGTTATCTACCTCACAGGCATTGAGATTTCCACTGATGTTTGACACCCTCTGATGAAGATGAATACAAAGTGGTATAACCTATTTCAAAACTGGAAAGAATCACTCTGGTTATTCTAACTTCAGAGTAATTGCTATTTCTCATTTGTAAGTTTGTGGCAACAGATGGATGAAAAAAATTAGAATCCATAGAAAACATTCCGACAGATATCAGTTTTATAGATTTATAGTTTCTTTTCCTGCATTGTGTTGTTCAACAAAAATAACAGAAATATTTTGAGTAGGAGATGCATTTTAAAGGTACAGAGAACTTTAGAAATGGATAGCTCCTGTATGTCCCCACACTTTATATTACAAAGACTAGAAAAGAAAAACAGATGGAATTACTGCCACTCTCTGAAGGGCATATGTTCATGGGAACCTTGCTACAAAATCTGATTAGCCACAGGAAAATCATTTCCTTCTCTGAAAACTTCACATGAGTCAACAGCACCACTAGACAATGTTGGCTTAATCCTCCAGGTTGCAGGATTATCCAAAGAAAAGAGAGCTGATTTTTAAAATGATAGCTAAAGACAGCTTTGAAGACAGTTGACTCTGGGTTGGCAAGGCAAAATCAAACAGCAGATTAAAACAAGAGAAGAAAACTGTGACTAAAATAAAAGTGATGATATATTCATGTAATTTAAACATTCCAGTCTGTGTAAATGAATTAAAGAATTTTCTTTGAAAGGGTCTGGTAATTTCTCACCAGCTGTTTGATAGACCAAATAGTTTGAAACGATCTGTAGAGGTTGAATTAAGGTCCTGATTTTAAAAACAGTATTAAGGCGGAAGATGACTTAAAATAAAAATGGCCACAAAGTAAGAGTTATGGACACAGTTAACTCGAGCTGCACAACTCATATTGCTCATTCTTTGCCTACTTTGTGTATCTTAATCTCACTCCCAGGTGTGCCTATTGTCCTGTCAGTTCATAATACTATCAACCAGGAACCAAGTTGTTTATATAGTGCCGCTGTCAAAAAGAAACCTGGAAAGGGAAGTCACTGCGGAGGGATGGGAGGCGAGGACAAAGACCCGTTCCTAAAATTCTGCAGCCACTTGTGTCATTCACCTGTACAACTCGACTCCAAATTAGAGAAGCGCTTTTCACAAAGCCATTATATTGTGACCATTTAAACACTTGTTTTTTCCAAATCAGCTAACTCACTTTTCTTCAGATTAGCTAGTTGACAGAAGAATATAATTGATTAATGAGAAGACAGACTTGATTAATGAGTGAGCTATGAGAATAGGTTTCTGGGCATCTGAGAAGCATTAACTCATACAAATAAGTCAGAACAATGACTCCAGCTGGGAAGAGAACAGAGCTGGAACAAGCTATTGCCTTGAGCGGTGACCTACCTAGCTAGGGTAGCAGACTGACCGAGTAAGTGGCTGGCGGTGGGGCGGGGGGAGTGAGCGGCAGACACAGACTTTGAATTTGGGGATTCGCACCTCACCTGGGCTAGGCGAAGTGGATAATCGGGTCCTCACTGGAGAAGTTAAGCAGCCACTCCAGTGGGATCAGTGGGTGGATGACAGATGGATGTTTTAAAAGTGGATATTCAGAATTCAGGGTGCAATTTAATGCTTTCACTCGTAGGGGCGCAGGGCTCTGGCTGTTCGCCCTTCTGCCTCCCGTCCAGCCCAGCACAGACTGCTGAGTGTAAGCCAGATGCCAGTTACCAGGTAGCAAGAGCTTGACTTTGCTCTGGCCTTTAGGAGGCATAGAGTCTTTCTTTTTCCTTTTCTTCTCTTTTTTATTTTTCCCCACTTCTGGCCACCGAGTTGGGCTATGGAGCATATACATCCGGCGGTTTATCACACTTCGTTACCCACCTATTTTTCTCTTTCATGAAACTCACTCCACTTTATTTTATGCTTGGACAGAGCTTATATTTGTATGAACTGCTTCAGGTCCCTCTGCGGAATGTGGCAAACAGACAAACACATAGAGTATAGAAAAAAATGTTTGTTTGATAGATCGTAAGATCTCTGAGTCCTTTTGGCTAAGCAGAGGCCTCACTCTTTAAGCTGTTCACTCTGGAGACTCTCGCTAAGTGCGTACGAATACCTCATGCACTCAAGTCACTGGGCTAGCAAACTCAGGGAAAAGGAGAATCTAGAAAAGGTCTAGAAGGGAGACTGGTTTGGTGGGTGGCTATAATACTAAAGCAAATCCACAAGGCATAGTTTCCATTTCTTCATCGAACATCTTACTCATTCTCTGAGCGTTTTTCTTTTCGTTAGCTAAAAAGCAAAATAGTGCTGGAAACTGCTTTTAAAATGGGCTTCATCTGGCTAAACTCTTCAGACCGATCTCTCCTGGCATTTTATATAATGTTTGATTACATTTGGAGCATCATTTTAAGAGAGCTGGTATAATCCACTGTTCATCTCCAGAGGCTGTCAAATCTACAAATCTTTTTGTGGCATTTTGAATGTAATTTGGCATCTCTCTACTGCACCCTTCTCAGGAAAGGTAGGGCTACCTGTCTCTAACACACCTGAAGAAATCCCTTGGCTGCTCCTGGCTCCTGATCTTGAAACCGAGGGGCATAAGTCGGCCATAATGATAGGGCTGTAGGATTCACCCTCTGCTTTCACAGTCGGTAGCTCTTTTGATCTCCACAGCACCTTGAAAAGTAGGCAGGGCGGTTGTTAACAGGTAAGGAGATGAAGGTGCAGAGACATGTGTTTGAGATCTTAGAGCAGTTCAAGTAGAGCACCTGAGGCCAGAATACCGTTCTAGATCCAGACCCATTTTATTGCACATAATTATTTCACCAGAAGACAGTAAGTTCTTCTGGAATCTCCGGCCTCGCTGAGCACGTGTAAGAATAAATAGAAAAGCGTCCGTGGGCACCGACGTTAGGGAGACACCAGGGTGAACGCTCTGCTGGGCCGACCCCTCCTGGGTGGGTTTCCGATCTTGGAAAAGGATGTACCGTCCGGCTCTAGTGGGAGTAGCTGACTGACAGCTCGGGGGGGTCACAGGCGTGGGTGAGAATGGGCTGCACCAGCTTGCTTTAGGCGGGGCGCTTAGCGACACTGCTACCCAGGTGGTTCCACACTGTAGCATATGCTCAACCTTTCAGTAAAGGCCACGGTCTTATTTAAAAACAAAATAATCCAAAATTTCTATTATGAGCTTCCTAAATCCCCGTTAAATGAAAATGCGGTATTTTCCTCACTCTTCTTCCTAGGCTGACATTTTTAAATACCATTTTCCTATTTCATTTCCTATCTTGAGAGAGGAAACGCGATGCGATGGAAAGAACCCCGTTTGGAATTCGAGAAAACAGGGTGCTCGACCTTGTTTGACTCAGTGCTGTGGCTACGGGCAAGCGACTTCACTCCTGGGGGCCTATTTCTGCACAGGAAATCTAGGGGTTTTCCTATCTAAGCCTTGAGATCTCTTCGAACTCGCAAACTCTATGAATCATCTCTAACTGAGGTTTCTCTTATTTAATGTTTGCTACTTGTTCTGTTGGGTGTCAATTGATTCTTGTCAGCCTAGTTTGATTTCTAATTGATAATATTTTTATTACTGCACTCCACAATTACATCAGGATCCAGTCCCGGATGGAGCCTGCTTTGTTCTTTCTGTAAACTTTACATAATTTATCATATTCCGACAAGTGTTGTAACTATCAATGTGCTTCTCACCTGCATTCGCTAGAGAAAAGCCAACTCATATGGCCTTGAACAATAAAAAAGATCTATCAACTCATATAACTAGAATTAAGTTAGGTAGATCAGGCAAAGCTTAATCGGGATCTCCATCTATTTCTCTGTGATTTTGTTGATGGCTTCCAAACTTCGTTCACTACTTTGAGCCTCAGACAAACAGCAAGAGACCGCGGCGATGCTGGGCCTCTTGGAAGAATAACCAACTCTGTTTTAGGAGTCAGGGAACTTTCCCAGGAACCCTCAGAAAACTCTCTTGTGTGTCCCATTGGCCTAACTGAGTCACATAACCATTCCTGAACCAACCACTGAGGCCTATTTCAGGCTTAGACCTGGGCGTCTGGACCAGTCATTGGGGAGGGGGTGGGCTACCATGGCAGGCTCAGACCAATCAGAGCCCAGGCTGGAACTGAAGTCCAAGCCCTAAACTACACTGTGGGCTCCTATGGTGCCGGGGAGGATGCTGGGGAGTCAGTCCTGCTGGTCCGTTCCGCCCTGCCTGTTCACGTGTAAGCACGTGGGGCCGAGGTTGCGTGTCCTGACCTCTGCGTGCCAGGCACCCAGTGAATGTTTGTTAAACCAAACTGAATTTCAGGTAGTAGAGAAGCTATGAACCAAAACAGAAACGACACACAGTTCTCCTTACCTCTTCCTCTTTCTTCTATTCTCGTAATGGCTGCTGTTCATGCTCCCTAACTTTTCCCACTATTTATATTTTACCCCTCTTATTTTTAGCCATCGTTTTACTTAGTCTGATGATAACCAAATATTTCCTGAATAATAAGTCTCTGAATATGCATATTCTCTAAATATGAATATAAGCTTATTTGCAAATCTAGCACTTACATTTAGAGTGTTGTTGGCAGGACTCTGAAAACCAGTTTTTCTTTCTTTTTTTTTTTTTAATGGAAAAATGTACTACAGCAGAAGGATTTGTTTTCCACCAAGCAGAACCAACTTTTTGATTTCAGTGGTTTTGATAGTTCCATATATTCTTATATATCCATAAAATATTAAATAGGTAAGTAACAAATCAGGCCTTACTAATTAAATAATCCTTTGCCACTAGAGACTGAATTGAGGATGGATAGGTCCACTTCAGAAAAGAGAAAGCGTCCTAGGAGGGGGTAGGCATGGATTTTTTTTTTAACCCTGGTGTCAATCAAGCCGGGAGCACCTGAGTTCACTCAGCCCGCCCCCACCCTGCCCCCATTCCAGGCCATCAGGCAGCCCATCCTCACCGAAGGCGCATAGGGTACTGGCGTGTGGCAGGAGTTAACTCTGGAATAGGTAAATGACAAGGAATGGGAGGCCCCCACGTGGGTTTAGGTTGTGCCCGTCTTCCAAGCAAGCCTACGGCACCCGGCTGACGAAGGCAGGACACCAGAGAGTGCAGTGTGCAAAGCCACTGACTTCAACAGCTCAGCTCAGTCCTTTGTGAGATTTTCCTGAGCACATACATCTGTCAAGTTCAGCCTTATAAGATACAGACCCGCCTCTGAGGAGGAGAAGTAGACGAGGACATAGGCAGGTGTCATTCAGGGGGGAAAGTCGGCAGAAGCAGTGAGCCCAGGGTGCTGTGATGGCACAGAGGGGGGCACGTGGGGAGGGCTCTTCATTGCCTCAGCTCCTGGAGGCAGCATCCGCTTAAAATACAACGGAAACAGCACCCCACAATTGTGCAACGCAGCAGCCCTGACCCAAGCCTTGTCTTAGGCTGGGTGAGAAAAGATTCCCAGCAGAAGGGACACTCAAGCCGAGATGGATGGATGGAAGGAAGGAAGGAAGGAAGGAAGGAAGGAAGGACGAACGGACGGAAGGAAGAAAGGAAATAATGGGACATTTGGACACTCCACACCAGGTTCCGAAGGATGTGTGCACACACACACTGTAAGCATCACCTAATCCTCAAAGAGAAGTGCAGGAAGCACGTCCCCAGGTGAGTAGATGGGAGAGGAGCACCCCGTCCTGCCCTCTCCGATTGCTGGGTGAGACGAACGACATGGTTATGGGCCGTTTGGATGTACAGAAGCCTGGGGCCTTTGGGGTGTCAGCCACTACTTTATCAACGATTGTCATCCTGCGTCCCATCATGCCTGCTAACACTGGAGAGTTTAGGGGAAGAAGAGTCCAAGAAGAGTCCAAACTCAGAGTGCGTCTTGGGGTGTCTTAAGACAGATTGTCTTCATGAACAAAACAGGGACAATTGACTGTGTTAAACAGTAAATCCTTCCCCCGGCTCTGAAGTCTCAATGAGCTTGCGTTTGGCAGCCCAGACTGCTTCTAAAATAATAAAAGTAATGGATTAGCAAATATCAAATAATTGTGTTTGCCAAGTGTGTGAACTTCGAGAGGCTCCCTGTCATCATTCAAGAACCCTACATTGCGCAGGTTTTAATAGAAGCAGTTGGATCTCGGCAAAATCAAATCAGTGGAACAATGGTCAGGGACCCCGATGGATGTCTTGAATAACCCAGCTGACGGATCGGCGATGAGAACATTAGAAACGTTTGGCATTCTAAAAATGTATTATTTACGTAATTTTTGAAGCCAAACATTGTAATGCCATATCGTTATTAGAAAATCTGGAATCGAGTTCAATTCAATCACCAGTTATGATCATATTTGTGACATAAGTCGCAGTCCTGCTTGTCTCTCTTTGGGTTTTAAAAATGGAAATGCTGGAGTGGGGCTCTTAGGATGCACACTTGAAAAGATAAGTTATGAACTGTGGAGTCATTTCTGAAACGATTTGTGAGATAAATGCTGATAGTTCCTGAAACATGCCTAAAGAAAAGACAGTGGTTATGGAATCAATTTTATTCCTGGATGAATGCCTCCTCTGGCATTTATGAGAACTTCTGTGAGACTAGAAGGCAGAATTTTAGGATGATAGTGTCAAAAATGTGTCATTTGGGCTCATAAGAGTTCATTTCGGTTTTCATTTGTTTGTCTTTATAAAATTCTCCATCCGAAGAGGAAAATCTGAAGTCTCCATTCTCCCTCTACCACTACAGAAGTTGTGTATAAAGTCTGTGGAATGATTCTTCACTCCAAATTATGTGCCTGAGCAAACCACTCTGATTTCAACCGCAAGTGTAAGAGTTCTGTTGCAGCCGGTGGCATCTACCCTAGTCACGAACCATACAGCCCTTAGGGTGAACACGAGTTCCTCATTTATCACCCGTTTTTCCAAAACGGAATCATTTTCAACCTTTTGCAAGACGATCTTCCTCTCAGGCAGATAAGTGCATTTTGCTTAAATTTCCGCAGCGTCTTAACTACAGACATGCAGATATATGGGAACTTCTACTCACCATAAGTATAAAAATCCCATTAATGTCCCTTTTCTGTTCATGCCCATCTGCTCTCTGGTTCTGTACTCTGTTTTTACTATAGCATGAATCAAAGACATGGACAGTTTAGTTTTTTATAGCAAAAGCCAGACTCGTTTGTTAGGTTTGCGAGATGATTTTGCCGTTAAAAATCACCAACGAAGCTTTATGTCAGAATGGCAACCTTAAAAGGTCATATTGGAAAAATTCATGCTAGCACCGTCTACTCAGGCCATTCTTGATGTTAGACTGGTAGCATTTTATAAATGGTAGGGACCGTGCTAGTCATCGGGACATCGGTGAGGCGATTATTCCAAAGCACAATTTACATGGTTCGAATGGGTAAAGCAATGCTCATAAAACTACCAGAGCCACACGGCTTCCTAAAGCCACTCTTCCAAACCAAACAAAAGCATTTTTGCACCCGTGTGCTCTTTAAACTGTCTATCAAAGTATAATGTGTACTGAGAGTTCCCCATTCTAAAATGATGGCAAAACTTAGAAATGAATGGAAATTTGTACCAGTTCTTCTCTATTCTTCAGAGGTATTTCCTGCTTAACTGAGCCCTTTACATCTTTCTGTGGTTATCTTGCTGTATATCCATTGAGGAAGTATGAGCAGTTATTGAGATATTTTTCTCAAAAGTCTGATTATGATTTTATTGTCTTGTAGGCATGACCACATGTGCACTAAAATAACTAAGATGCTGAAACTTTGTGAGAAACTGATGAGTTCTCGTTTGTCTCCTCCGTATCAAGAGCCAACTCTATCGAAAGGATGAGGTTAGAGGTCACATACACATGCCTGAGAGCACACACACGCACATGACCATGTGCACAAGCCTGGCAGAGACACGACAGCAGCAAAGTAGCCCACGGATGGTTCCGGGAACGTGTCTGGCCTGAAAGAGAAAAATAGACCTTTGTGACCTGGTCACGGTTCTGACATCTACAGAGGAGAAAGCCTGTGATCCCTCACTTCCTCGACAGATGACTACGATTCCTCAAGGAGTCGATGACCAGGCCAGGGAGACCAGCTCTATCAGTTGGGAGGGCCGCCATGACAAAATGCCACACACCGAGTGGCTGAAACAACAGAAATGTATCGTCTCACAATTCTGGAGGCTGGAAGTCCAAGATCAAGGTGTTGACAGGGATGACTCCTTCCAAAAACGATGAGGGAGAATTTGCTCCCGTCCGCCCTCTGCCTTTGGTGGTTTGCTGGCAACTTTCGACATTTCCTGCACATAGATATGTCACCTCAATCTCTTCTTCACATGGCATTCTCCACGTGTGAGTGTCTGTATCCAAACTTCCCCTTGTTATGGGGACACCAGTCATAGTGAATGAAGACCCACCCACATGTCCTTGTTTTAACTTGATTAATTACATCTGCAATGACCCTATTTCCAAAAAAATTCACATTCTGAGGTATCGGGAGTTAGGATTTAAATGTGAATATTGTGGGAGGACACATTTCAACCCACAGGACTGAGAAAAAGTAACTTAGCTGCCCAACAATTTTCTTGGGTGACAGAAAAATAAAAGGAAACAATAAAAATAAAATAAAACATAATAATATAAACAAAATAAAAGTCCACTCATCAAAACCAGTATCCTGGTTCTCAAGAATGCTTATTGAACATCTCCATGAAGTAAGCATTCCCTAATTACAGGATTAACTGAAATTCACAAGTGTTTTGATTACTGAGAAAAATAAAAGGCCCCACACTGAGCATCTCATAAATGTAATCTATTACTTTTCACTAAGTCAAATGGAGTGAAACCATAGAATCATGAACTGTCAGAATGGCATAGAATTCTAAAAACCTTCTCAAGTCATACATGAAGAAACTGGAGCCCAGAGAAGTTACATTAGCTAAGGTCACATGGCTAGTTGGTGGCAGCTTAGAGACTGAAACCTTGATCCCTGATTTTGATTTCCCACGCAATGACCTTCCATTGACCTCTGAGTGAGAAGCTGACCATGCCCTACTCCAAGTTACAGAACATCACATGATCTATTGCAGGCCTGCTTCTAAATTTCTATTTCTGCCTAAAAGTTGCCTAAACCACTAGCTGGAGTTGAGATATATAAGGAAGAAAATAAGCGAATGGATGTCCAGCCCACTCTCCCCCAAACCCAAGTCTTGAATATTCTATCATGGTTAAAGGAGTGGCTATTTCAGAACTTGAAAGGGGTCAACGTGCCTTTTCAATGGAGAATTCTGGTGAACGCCACTTAATACAAGTGATCAAACGTAGTATCTCTAGTAGGGGAAGAAATGGATTCATATGTCTCCTGATAGGATGCAATAACTAATATAGAATCACCCACTAAGTGTTCTTCTAAAGCCATTTTAACCTGGATCTAACCAAACCTTTAGAATTAACCTCCAACTTCACAGACAGTACTAGGAATAAAAGAACAGTGTGGACAATACCATGAGGAAACAATCAGACAAATCTAGAATGTGGGACATTCTAAAAGCCAATTAGCTTAGTCTCTTCCAAAAGTCAATATTACTTTATATCTATATAACTGTTCTAGATAAAAGAGTCTTAAGAGATTACCAAAATGCAATGTGTAGACTTTGACTGAATCTTAGTTTTAAAAAAATAGCTAAAAAAGATACTTTGGAGACACATAGAAAAATTTAAATATGAACCAGATATTTGATAGTATTAAGGAATAAAAGGTTAAATTTCTGTATGATGAAGATATTGTGGTTAAGAAGGAGAATGTCCTTATTTTATGGGTGAAATGTCAAGAAATCTTCAACTTTTACATGATTCAGCAAAGCAAGTAAATATATTATCATAACGATGACAAAATGGTAACAATGATGAATCTAGGTAATTATTATTTGAGTTTCCTTGTACAATTCTTTCAGTTCTTCCGTGTGTGAAGAAATATTTCTTTCTTTCTTTTTTTTGCTAGAGTATTTCTATAACAAAAGTGAGAAAATGAAGTGAATAAATTTAGGCCCTATTTTCTTTAGTAATTCTTATTGTGTCCTACACAATAGTAAGGGTTAAATAAATCATAAGGGATAAATAAATGTTTGCTGATTTTCAATTCATATAACCAATATTGATATAGTTGGATTATCCTCCAACAGGGTATGGAATCAATAAATTATGGTCCATCCATACAATGCAAAACTAAACAACTACTTAAAAAAAAATAAGGACATTATTTAAGTACTAATTTAGAAAGATCTCCAAGATATCTTGTTAGGTGGAAAACACAAGGTAAAGACCAGTATATATAGGCTGACAGTTATGCTAAAATATATTTTCTTATATATAAATAAATTATTTCTGAAAGAACACACAAAAACCTCTGTGTTGAATCTATGAAAAACCCACAGCTAACATCATACTTAATAGTGAAAGACAAACAGCTTTCCCTAAAGATCAAGATCAAGATAAGGATGTCTGTTCTCACCACTTCTTGTCAACATTGTACTGGAAATTCTTAACTAGTGGAATTGGGCAAGAAAAAGAAATAAAAGACATTCAGATTAGA
Organism: Eidolon dupreanum; assembly: GCA_028627145.1. Lineage (NCBI taxonomy): Eukaryota > Metazoa > Chordata > Mammalia > Chiroptera > Pteropodidae > Eidolon > Eidolon dupreanum. The sequence continues at coordinate 151,146,764 of CM053507.1, read as the reverse complement.
AAGGAAGTAAAACTGTTTTTATCCACAGGTAACATGATCATATATTTTGAACCCCATAAAAAAATTCCATGAAAAAACTATTAGAGCTAATAAACAGGTTCAGCAAAGTGTTGAATACAAGTTTAATATACAAAATTTAGTAGCATTTCCATATACTAGCAGGGACCATACACCAGGAAAGCTATAAAAAAATAAAAATAAAAAAACTACAAGTGTCAGTGAGGGTGATGAGAAATTGGAACCCTCATGCATTGCTGGTTGGAGTATAAAATAGTGAGCCACTGTGGAAAACATCTTAACAATTCTTCAGAGTTAAACAGAGTTGCATTATGACCCAGCAATTCCACTCCTAGGAATACACTCAAGAGAATCAGAAACATATGTCCACACAGAAACGTGTACACAAACATTCACAGCAGCATTGTTCGTAAGAGCCAAAAAGAGGAAACAACCCAAATGTCCATCAGTGGATGGATGGACAGACACTGTGGTCTACCCGTAGAATGGAATATTATTGAGCCATAAAAAGGAATTGAGTTCTGATACGTGCTACGACATGGATGAACCTTGAAAATATTGTGCTACATGAAAAAAGATAAGAACACAAGTTGCCACATATTGTATGATTCCATTTATATGAACTGTCCAGAGTAGGCAAATCCACTGAGATAGAAAGTAGATTAGTGGTTGCTAGGGAATGGGGAGGAGGAATTGGGAAGTGTACAGGGTTTTG
>CM053507.1:151105577-151145531 GCA_028627145.1 Eidolon dupreanum | reverse complement strand
GAATATTACTCAGCCATGAGAAGAGATGAAATACTGCCATTTGCAACAACATAGATGGACCTCGAGATAATCATGCTAAGCGAAATAAGCCAGACAGAAAGAGTCAAAAATCACATGATATCACTTATATGTGGAATATAAACCTAAAAGCAACAAATGAACAGGACAAACAGAGATTCATGGACATAGACAATAGACTAGTGATTACCAGAGGGAAAGGGGGAAGGGGGAGGTAGATGGGGTAAAGGGGGTCAAATATGTGGTGACAGAAAGAAATCTAACTATGAGAGGTGAACACACAGTGTAAACATATATATGCCTTACTGTTAAAGTGTACAGCTGAAACTTACTGGATTTCATTAACCAATGTCACAATAAATAGGTAGGTAGGTAGATAGATGATAGATAGATAGATAGATAGATAGATAGATAGATGATAGATAGATGACAGATAGATGACAGATAGATAGATATCTCTTATTTTCCTAACCATACCCCGGAAAACTAAAAGTAATTTGAAGATAGGTTTCAAAATGGCCAAGCACATTTTTAGCAAACCCTGGCCACGTTATCTGTGAAGGCGTTCCCTCTCCCATCATACCGATCAGAACCGTTTAGCCATTTGAGAAACAAACGCTTCTCTGGAAGTTTAATAAACAAAATCTCTCAATCCTTTCTACCCGCCCCCAAAATGAAAACTTCATTAATACTCTTTGGGAACACCAGTTTACATGGGGACAGACATAACAGTTCAGGAAACAGAAATAATTTCAGATCCTAAATCTCACTCGGAAAAACTGAAGGAAATAAGAATTGCAATTATTGGGAAAAACTTAAATAATTATGTTTTTTTTTTAAATAGCTTTCAACACTTTAATTCCCTTTAAAATAGAGAGACTGGGAATCCTTCAAACTACAATTGTCACAGATAAAGCAAGGCATGACAGCAACATGAGGACAGGTTTTCCCTCCCATTCTGTTCCTTTCAAAGGTTCCAGCGTCGCCCCAGCAGAACACCTTTATCTTCCGGAGACCATTAAGTGTCGGACTTTATCCAAGCTGCTGATGAGGAATTTTTTACACAGTATAAAGTTCACCCCTGCCAAGTGTATGATTCAATGATTTTTAGTAACTTTACCAAGTGGAGCAGCCAGCATCATAAATCGTTTTGAGCATATATAGTGCCATCTCCCCTGGTACGATCCCTCCCGCCCATCTAAAGTCGACCCCTGCTCCAAGCCCTCACTTCGAGCAATCACAAATCCAGTTTCTGTCTTTATCAATGTGCCTTTTCTGGCTGTTTTCATGTAAATACGGTACGTGCTCGCTTGTGTGTGGCTCTTTCACTTTGCATAATGTTTCTGAGGTTCGTCTACGATGTGACAGGTGTCAGTCGTTTGTTCCTTTTGGTGCTGAAGAGGATTCTGTCACAGTGATATGCCACGTCGTGTCTCCCCATTCATCAGTCGGTGGACATTATGTTGTTTCCAGTTTGAGGCTCTTATGAGTAAAGCTTCCGTGAACACCTGTATGCAGGTCCTCCTGAGGACGCATGCTGTCACTCTCTTGGGTAGACACGTAGGGGTAGAACTGCTGGTCATATGGTAGTTTTATGTGTGACTTTTTGAAAAATTGCCAAATTATTTTCCCAAGCGTTATGGCTGGTTTTTGACACAAGAAAGATCATTTGCTTGGAAATGGTCTAAAATCCAACCACTACTTCACACACACACACACACACACACACACACACACACCACCCAGAAGCAGCAGCCTATGCTTGGGTTGGCTCCTGTCTCCAGCTAAATCATAGATGCTAGAATAAGGGACAAGCAATGGAGCCACCGCCAGAGCTTTCCTTGGTTGGGAAGACATCTATCTAGGGAGACTTTGTAAGAAAAGTCATAATGGAACACAAAGTCTGAAGGAACAGAAAACAATTCCCATATAAGGCAGCCTGCAGCAACTGTTAGCGGGGACAGAATTTCTGTTTGGGGTGATGGAAAAGTTCCGGAAGTGGATCACGGTGATGTTTATACAACATCATGAATATACTTAAAGTCCACTAAATGGTATACTTACGAAGGGTTAAAATGGTAAATTCTCTGGTATGCGAATTTTGCCGCAATTTCTTTGAAAAAGCAGAAAACAGCTTCTGGTCACAGCATTCTTTTCCATTAACCCTCCTTCGAGCAGCCGCCCCAAGCCTGTCTCGCTCTGTCCACTCTGTTTACTCCCTTCTTGGTACTTACTACAAGCAGTGATTATTTCTTACTGTTTCATGTCTGCCTTCCGCCCTGGAATTAAGCTCCACGGTGGCGAGCTCCTTCTGTTTGTTTATATTCTCTCTCCAGCACAAGCATACTGCCCAGCACAGAGCAAGCCTTTGATAAACATTTGTTAAATACGATAAATAAATAAAAAGAGCTTTCAAGTGTCAAGGAATGTGACTTAATTGCGTTTTTAACTATGTTAGGCTTGCATTTAAACATTCGTTTTGAAGTTGACTTTCTAATAAAAAAAATAATAGCTCTCATTGGCCTGGTTAGTTTCACACTAATTATCTTTACAAGACTCTTTCCCATATGTAAGTATGATATGGAAAAACATATTCTAGGGAGACTTGTTTCCCTCGTATCAATTATTACTTTCAAAAAACACTTAAAAATAAGAGTCAGACACAAAAGCTTAAGATAACTTCTTAAGCTCCTTTACACACAAATTATAAGAAACATAGATCATGGAAAAAGGAATCACACACCCTTCTGACTAAGTATTTTCCAGAGCAAAACGACTTCCTTTGCTAAAAGTCAAAAGAATGAATGCTAAATTCTAAAATTATAATGGGGAGTGAACAAAAAATTTCCCGAGAGGGATGCAAGAAAATTAAATTCACGTATTAAAATTCTGTGATCTATACGAAGCTTAAACTCTTCCATACTGGCTACATGATAAATTTATTATTTGTAACAAAAGCCACAATTTCAGAATTATGTGTCACTACATTACCCAATGGCAAAACTTCAAAATGTAAGGAATTCACTCTGAAATTCCCATTCTCTGTCCTCAGAGACCCGCCAACATGGCTGCCCAGCTGGAACTGTCTTCGAAGGCAGCATTCCGTCATCCTATCCGGCGAAAACCTACCTACCCTACGTCCAATCCTTCCAGCCACCATGACAGGCAGAATTTCTGATAAACTAAACCATAATAATGTGTCGATGGAGCCCAAAGCATCGACGGGCCAGCACAGGTTGTCCACTACCATACGTGTGAGCAGTGGCCTCTTAAAGAGAATGACTTAATGAGGTTTAGTAATGACATAGGAGGAGCACGGGAAGAGACTAAGGCTTTAGAAGAAAGAGCCACAGAGAGGGGCTGACCAGTAGGTCTTTGCACACGTGAGCCAGAAACTCAGGAGAGAGACTTGGGCTGGAAAAAATAGATTTGGGGTAAGTGGAGCCGTGGCAGCCTGTGTACCGCAGATTGTCCGGGAAAAGTGTCAGAGGGGAAGGGACGGTCACTCCCCGTGGTTTCCACTGGCTCCCTCTTCATCTGCCCCTGTCCCTGCCACCTCCATTGTCTTCTCTATTTGGAGCTAGAGTGGTCCTTTGGAGGACTTGATTCTTCTCCTCAGAACTCCTCAAAGACCCCCTCCCCCACATCAGAGAGAAAAGACAAAGTCCCAGCAGTGACCCGCCAGGCCCTGCGGGATCTGGAGCCCCTCGCGTCTGAAACCTCGTCGCCCGGGGTACCCTCCATTCCACCTCGGCGGGGCATCCTTCCTGTTCTCCAGCACCAGCCCCCTAGGCTCACACCCCTTCCCGTCTTCACACCACCGCTCCCTCTGCCTGGAACGGATTTCTAAATTTCCACTTATCAGTTCCTTTACCTTTTTTTTCAGGCTTTGCTCAAACCTCATCATCTCGAAAAGGCCTATTCTAAAAAATTCCTTAAATCCTTTATTCTTTAAATGCCTGCCTCCTCCCACCCCATGTTCCCTAACCCCCATTCTGTTTATTTTCTTTTCTAAAGCACTTATTAACTTCTGGCTTTTGAAATAATTTATTTCATTATGTATGTATTTAAAATTTTCTCCAAGGGCAGGGATTTGTGTTAGTTTTATCCAATAATATATCCCATGTAACCAGAACAGTGTCAGCCATATAGTAGGCTCAATATATATTAGTTGAAAATCAAATGAAATCTAAGAACAAATCCCAGGGAACTCTTACATGAAGTGTTAGGCAGAAGTCCGACCCCCAAGAAGAAATTCATAAAGAGCTTCCTATAAGACAAAAGAAAGTTAGGAGATTGCGGTTTAAAGGACTAAAAGGGAGATGTTTCAAGAGCAAAGAAGTCAAGTGATGACCAATGGTCAGAGAGATGACCCAGAGTTGAAAGAGATGCAGACTGAAAGACCTCCATTGGACTGAGAAGCAAAGAGGGTATTGACCTTAGTAAGAGTCTTAGACACACAGCTAAGACAGAAAAAGCCAATAGATCTTACTAAGTTAAAAGAAAAGATAAAAAGTTAAACTATCGTCAAGCTTATAAAATACAAATATCAGATTTCACAGTTTGTCACTGGATAACAAACCATCCCCAAACTTAACAATTTAAGACAGCAATCATTTGATTATTGCTCACGGTTCTGTGCGTTGACTGGATTCAGCTGGACAGTCCTTCTGCTGGGGCTTTGGTCATTTAGGACAGGAGTCTTTCCTGTAAAAAGTCAAATAGTAACTATTTTAGGCTTTGTGGCCCATAAGGTCTCTGCCATGACTGTTTGACTCTGCCATTGTAGTGAGAAAACCGCCATAGATAATATATAAAGAAACAAGCATGGCTGTGTTTCAATAAAACTTTATTTACAAAATCAGTGGCTGTCCACTTTGGGGTGAAAGCCATAGTTGGCTCGATTTAGGGGCTGAACTAGGGTAGCACATCCCACACAGCTCACCCCTGGGGTGGCTTGGTACTCATCAGTGTGGCTTCTTTGAGGGCATGGGCTGTTTACAGCATGATGGCTGGTTCTAAGAATGAAAAGCAGCAGTTGACAGGGCTTCTTAAGGTTTAGGCCTAAACTTGCATGGCATCACTTCCACCAAATTGGATTGGTTAAAATGAGTCCCAGTGCCTGCCCAGATTCAAGGAAGAGGACTATGCAAAGGTATAGATGCCAGGAGGCCTGGTTCACTGGAGGCTACCAAATGTAACAGACAACCACACAATTCTCAGGGTTTTGCTTATTAAAACTGTGTCCCATTCCACATTCTGTCTAGAGACCCTCACCTAAGGAAAAGATTCGGTGACTTGTGAAGCCATCCTTGCCCTCCAACACGACTCCTTTCAAGAGTTCTCTTTCTGTATCATCAATTGAAGGAGTATATGATTTATTATTTTAATACAACCTAAGAAATAATTTCCTTCCCGGTTCTTAAGCTATGAAGTACCATAACCCATTAAACTTAGATTATCAGTGTGACAGAAAAGGGGTTATTAGTAGTGAAATTTAAACATCCCTGTGTAACTATCTGATGATCTCTCAGAGCCATGTTACTTTGCAAAAGTAAATGAATTATAACCTATATGTAGTAGATTTGTTTATTCCTTCATCAATTTAAAGAGTATTTATTGACCATTGTTTAATTAGTAGGCCTTGTATGAGGTTGCAGTGGACACGGCCATCACCTTATTCTTAATATAGGACTGTAACGATTAAGTGACCTTGAGCCAACAGTAAGTTAGTTCTCATAAAATTATTGAAACACAAGAAAACTGAGTGTCTATAAATATTTTTTACGTTGATATTTTAGTGAACCAATATGGTTTGATTTATCTGGACTACTTTAATCAAATACTTTCATTAGATTGATAAGAAAATAATACTAGAACCATTGTGAGAAGAATTAATGCTACTCTTTAAAAAGTGCAAAACGTGGGATGTGGGTTGCATGCAACAATACACTGCCAGATGAACTTGGCACATCTGGCCAAGTTCAAAAAGTATCAATTTTACTTTAATGTTTTGTGAGGAAAAAATGTTTTAATTGATAAGTCCTTTAAAATATAATTCTTATCGCGATGCAACAAAACCACGAAATATTGTAAATTTCTTTACAGATGAAATTAAAACAATCTCTATTAAACAACACTTAAGTGGAAGTGAAAATAAAAACCACAATAGCAGTATCTCTAGAAAATAATAATAACGTAATAAGTAAGAAATAAGTTTTGATATGGAAGAAATTTTTTAAATCGTGAGAGACCATATTGTGTAATCTTACAAAAAAAAATTTGAAAATTTAAATGAAATGGATCATTTCCTAGGAAAGCAGTTTTACAAAATTGACCCCAGTAGAAAGAAAATGCTTAAACAGAGAAATTTCCATACAAGTATTAAAGAACATTTCAAAAAACTAACCCACAAAAAATCATCATACTCAGATGGTTTCATAGGGGAATTCTACCATTCAAAAATTGAATAATCTCAATGCTACATGAATTTTTCCAGAGCACAGAAAATGGAAACTTTTAAATTCTATATAAATCAAGATCAACATTCATACTTAAAATAAATATAGCACACACACAAAAACCTAAACATCACATCTGAATATTGATGCAAAAAAAAACAAACAAACCTCTAAATAAAACATTAACAAACAAGAATCCAATTTCGTAAAGTGAAATTTATATCAGGAACACAAAAATAGTTTGATATTAGGAAATCTGTTCATATAATTCACCATATTAATTAATGTAAGAACAGTCGTATGATTGTTTTAATAAATGCTGAAAAAGCTTTGTGAAAAAATGCAACACTCATTCCAGTACTAAGTAAAATAAGAAGATGGATATTTCCTTAACATAATAAAAAAAAAACCCTAAGTCCAAAACCCAGCTTTTTATTTAATTGGAAAATGTTAGTCAGCACGATTAGGCAGGAGGAAGCAATTTGAGTCACAAGAATTGGGAAAACATAAGTGAAACTATCTAGAATTGCAGATGATCTGATAGTATACCTGCAAAATCCAAGTGGTTCAAAGATAAAACTAACTCAAACAATAAAATCACTCAACGATATAGCAGTACATAAAAGTAACCCTATGGAAATCAATAGTTAGAAGGAATAAAGGGAGCTAAACTCCCACTTATAATAGCAGCAACAACTACAAAGATAAAATACTTAGGTATCAGCAAGAAATATATAAACATTATGTGAGGAAATTTCATATGAGTGTTTCTGAAATATATAAAAGTATACTTCCTGGAAAGACATCCATTATTTTTGGAAAGTGTGACCCATCACAAAGATGTCACCTCCCCTAAATTACATGTAGTGCAACTCCAATAAAAATGCCGGTAAGTTTTTGTTTCTGGACCTAGACAAGTTGATTCTAAACTTTATATGTGTTTTTAAAATTAAAGCACCCAGGAATGGTTAGAATAACCCAAAAAGAAAGGCAAAGAGGAAGGACTAAACTTATTAAAACAAACTATAAAACCTCTATCATTAAAGTTGTGGGGTATTGGAGCAGAAATAGACCAGTAGAAAAATAGGAAGTCCAGAAATAGACCCAAGTATATATGGAAATTTAGCATTAGCCTACATCTTCAAGATAAATACCCAGAAAAGAGATTGGTGGGGCAAAGGGTAAATATAGCTATTTTGAGAAATTTTGATATTTTTAGGTATTCTTGCCTGTTTCTTCATGGTCTCGCCAATGGCGTGGACTGTCGAGCTTTTGAATTTTTGTCATTTAGGTAAGTGAAAGTGGTGTCCACTGCAGTTCTGATTTACGTTCTCTCATTATGAGTGAAATTTAATGTCTTTTCATTTGTTTAAGAGCAATTTTGCATATCTTTATAGCTTTCTTTTTTATTAACGTATAATTTACATATGACAAAATGAGTGGAACTGGTAGTACCAAACCCCATACATGCGATGTTTTCTCCAGCACATACACACCTGTGATTAATTTTACCTTATAAATTAGGCCTAGTAAGAAATTAATGGCAATAACTAGTAATAAAATAGAATAATTAAAATAATACTCTCCAGGAATTTTTCTATTTTTCAGCCCAAACGCTTTCCAAATCCAGGTAACCATTCCTTACGGGCAGTGATGATTGAGGTCACGCGTTTCGGGGGGGCCCTTGCTGAAGTCTTCATACAAGCTCAATGCTTTCCGGGGGGACACGTTGCCATCAATTGAAACACGTTCTCAGTTCATGTCTCCCACCCACAAATCTCAGGCCTTTCCGTTTTCACTAAGCAGTTATCACTCACTGTGGCTGTAACTTTTGCAGTTTGTAAAACTAGCACAAATTTCTTTTTCCTTCTGCACTCTTTTCACAGATAGAAGATTCATTTTTACCGGGAAGCTTAGCGACCTCTGCACACTATTTTTTTTTTTCTTTCCTCATTAAGTAGAGAACTTTTACCTTTTCATTTAAAGGAAGCACTTATGGCTTCTCTTTGACACACCCAAATTGCCAGCATCACTATTCTTGCGATTTGGGGCCATTATTAAGTAAAATAAAGGTGACTTGAACACAAAGAGTCGATCTGATAACTGAGATGGCTCCTGAGTGACTAACGGGCTGGGAGCATCGACCACGTGGGGACACTGGGCACGGGATGGATCACGTCCTGCGCGAGACGTGGCAGGACTCGCGAGATTTCATCGCACTACTCAAAATGTGAATTATCTCTAGAAACTTCCATTTAATGTTTTCGGACCACAGTCGAGCACGGGCAACTAAAACTGCAGAAAGCAGAATCGTAGGTAAGGCGGGGGTACTGTTTCTTGGTTTCTAAACACCATCATCCTCCACGAAAAAGAGTCAGTCTCCTTGAAGAAATGGCCGACTTCAGGGCTGAGGTCGAGTACAAGGTCAGTCTGGAATAATCTCTGCCGGACGGGAAGGACCCTTTTAAAAACTAGTGTGGCTGTGTCGAAAGGACAGAGGAGCCAGCATGAAGGGACTTTCATTGGCCAAATTTCAGACAAGATGAGCATCAAAATGAATAAAAACAGGAATGGATGATAACACATTGAATATTTAAAAATCCATGAGCCTGTACTGTTCCTAAAAATAAAAGAATTAATGCTGGGTAGAGGGAAAGCTTTTTTAAAAAGAGAGTAATACTAATTAATAAATATAGAAGAAATGAGAGAAATAGAAAATGCATCACTTTACGATCACCATGGTAATAACTGACTGAGACAAAAATCATTATAAATGTGGAAGGTTGTTGGAAAACAGGATAGTCATATGATCTCATGTGAATTATTTATTAATGATACAGGAGAAATGTACTGTTAAAATACGATTTTCACAGAAATGCACCAACTGATCAAAGGGTACATTGCCAATAATCGTGCACTGAAAGTATATAGTGTTTTGTCAACTTTTCTGTAGGTTCAAAATCAAAATTTGGGGGGAAAAACATTATTTTTACATTAAATGAATACAATTCACAAAAAGTTTTTCATTTGAAACAGGAGACTTCCAAAACTGTTTAGACTGATGCCCGCTTTGAAATCTAGACCACAGGAAATAAAAACTCACTGTGTTCAAGGTTACTTCAAGGTGAAAGGTCCTTTAGGGAGAGGTTTAGGGAGTTTTGCCGGGGGATAAGATGCATCCCTTTGGGGCTGGCTGGCTGCCTTAGTTTATTAGAGCAGGTCAAGGTCATGGCTGGGAGTGGACGTGCATTTCTTCTCTACAGCCATCCTTTCCAGTTCTGGCAGCGGCCACCATTCCTTAAGGATCTGCTCGTTCCCACTCCACATGCGTCTTTGGGGTTGCCAGTCACGAGACCCTGTCCTCTGGCTAAAGGATGGGCAGGTAATGCAGGACTGGCTGACAATATACCCCAGCCTTCTGGCCACAAAGATTAGCTCAAGATGGGGTACGTGAGCTAATGACCTAAGCTGGATCTTAACCTGATTGCAAGAGAGAAGCTTTTACCTTCCTCCGGTTTCCTGGGACAGGACGATGTAAGTCTGGGACTGTCAGGAGCCGGCAGCCAGGAGTCCAGACTCATGGCCAGTAGCTGTGCTGGGCTACGGGGTGAGCCGAGCTGCAGGCAAGAGAGGAAGGGTCAGCTTTGCTCAGGGTCCTTCAAGTCACCGCAGCCCCGTGACACCAGGTCCCTCACGGTGACCTCCTGGCTCCTGCGTCACGCGGTCCTGGCCCTGTCTCATGCCATGGCCAACGCTCTGTTTTGTCGATCACATGGCACGTATGCAGGTGTGTTCACGTACCGACACACATACACAAACTTCTCTGCAAAATGTCTTCTCGTGCGCTCAAGTCCCTGCCCTCTCATAGGTCATTCGCTGTTTCACGAACGCGGCACGCCAACTGTGAGCAAGGCCTGGAGCTCAGCGCCGTGGGACCGTGTGCCCAAGCAGCCCCCTGATTGCCTAAAACCCCCCAGAAGGCTTAGAAACACAGCCCCTGGGCCCCAGTCCTAGAGATTTTTGAAGATAATCTGTATCTTTAACGAGTCACCTGAGTAATTAGAATGCCTGTCCCGGTCCGGGAAGCACGGCAGGGGTGGGAGGGGGAAAAGGTGGCTGTGGCTGGGAGCATTCTCGCGAGCAGCCTTTACATTAGTGGGGACGATGACGAGGCAGTTCAGCTAGCACCACAAAGCAGCAGGGATCAGTGAGGCATCCAGAACACAGCAGAGAGTCAGCTGAGCCGTCTAAAGCTGACCGGACCGTGGTGACACGGGTCTGCTGTCGTCACGCCTGCTTTGTGTCTCAGAACTGTGCCCTCGCGTTGGCGACAGGGGAGATCAGGCCATTTAGGGAGCTGCTGCTGGTGCCTTTTACTGGGGTCGGGGGTGAGGGAGAGGGAGGGGAGAGTGTGTGTATGTGTGTGTGTGTGCGTTGTGGTGTGTGGCACGTGTGTGGTAGGTGTATGGTGTGTAGGATCTGTGCAGTAGGTATGGTGTGTGTGTTGTGGGGTGTGTATGTGGTGTGGTGTGGTGTGATTTACATGTGTTGTGACGCGTTGTGGTATGTGTGTGTTGTGTAGTGTGTGTGTGGTATGTGTGTGGTAGGTGTATTATGTATAGTATCTGTGCAGTAGGTGTGTTGTAGCACACGCGGTGTGTGTGTTGTGGGGTGTGGATGTGGTGTAGTGTGGTGTGGCATGTGTGTTTTGTGGTATCTGTGTGTGTGGTGTGTTGTGGTGTGCGTTGTGATGCGTTGTGGTATGTGTGCATTGCGTTGTGTGTGTGTGTGTGTGTGGCCTTACTCAGGGCTCTTGGCCTGCATATTTTCACCCCAACCTTTCAAAACTATGCTCTCAGCAAGAAGAGAATGTTGATGGAACCATATAAAGTTCCAAGTGACCTTTTTGTCAAATCGGAGTGTGCCATTTATGGTAACATTGTGGATAAAAAGCACAGCATATTGTAGTCATAATAACTGTAGTTTATCAGCCACTTGTTACAGGCCAGGGAACATAAAAGCTGCTTTTTATACATTCTCGTTTAATCCTCTCAAGAACCTCATGAAATTAGTGCTATTATCCTTACTTTACAGATGGGAATACAGAAACTTAGAGGGGTTAAAACAACCTTTGGTCTAGGTTTATTTTTGAAGCGTGTTTGCAGGCAATCGGTAATAGATATTATAGCCTAGTGTACATCAATTAAGGGTTGAGATTTTCCCTCAGCTATCATCTATTTGACAAATACTTGCTGAATGTCTCTCGTGTGCATAGTTTCACTGGACACTACAGGAAAAATTGAAAAATATCATATACAGCTCTTCCTCCTAAGGAGTGGCTAATTTGGTCTGAAGGCATGACCATAAAAGGGTATTTTTATGAGCTCCTTCCTTATTCCTGTTGCTCTTTTATAGCAATTATCAAATTATCTTTGAACTTTTTGTCCGTGTTTCCACTTCTGCTTAGCCAATCAGGGGTAAGGGTCTCCACTCCACTCACCTTTGTATTTCTAGCACACAGTAGGTGCCTAATCAGTGTCGGTTGAACTGATGAACTGATCACGTGGGAGCTGGAAGGTATGATAAACACTCTCACCCTTTCCTTATTCAGATGCTGGAGGGTTTAGTGCGACTTACAAATGAAATCGAGCCCAGAATAGAAAATGGTATTATTCAACAAAGAAGAGTTTTCCAAATAATGAGTATGTTCCACACCCTACCATTGGGTGGTAGTTCTTAACCAGCTTCCCTGAATGGCCCAAGAGACGTTAACAAGTTTTTCTTAAAAAGGGAAAAAAAAAAAAAGAATTCCACAGTTAAATACATTTGGGAAATCGGAAACGCAGGGTTCAGCAGGATTAAGGACTTGGGGACAGGCAGGATTCTCAGGGTCTAGAGCGGCTGCTGCGCGCTGTTTACACGGAAGCGGAGTCGAGAGCACACTGTGCGTGATAAGCGATTTTCTCCAAATGGCTTTGACGGTGGATTCTTTGGGGAAGGAGCGGAGGGAGCCAAAACAGAAGCAATCGCAGGGCTGGAACTACGGCGAGGCCAGCGCGCAACACTGAAGAAGGCGCGCACCTGCACGAAAGCACCTGCTCGACCTTGAGAGTCGGCATCCTCCAAGTTCACAGCCCCGACGGCATCCTCCAAGTTCACAGCCCCGAGCGCCACTCGCCCCACGCCAGCCCCACCGCAGAGAGAGTCGCGATACCACCACCGAAACGAATCGTTCAAAAACGCGTTAGGCAAACGTTCTGTGGCCACCCCTCACTTGCGGGAATTAGTCCGGGGTCGTCATTCTGAAGATGACGACAAAGGTTTCCGGACCTTCATCGCCACATTTTAGAGCGATTCTGCGTCAGCGACGTGAAGCCCTTCCCTGGCCCTGCCTTGGCCACGGAGCCTTCCACGGACGTCAGCCAAGGGCGGTGGAACCCGCTGGTGTCGTCAGCACAGCCAGGGTGCCCCTCGGCGCCGGGGCGGCAAAGGGGAGCCCAAATGGAACACGTCTATCCCGCGCGCTGGAGGCCGCTGGTTGCTCCCTTTCTTTCATTCTTGAAAACAGCAGAAATTAAGAAAGGACTTTGTAATGGTCAGAACAACATCCAGCACTCAAATTGAATGAATGAATGAATGAGTAAGTGAATGAGTGAATGAATGAATGAATGAATGAATGGAAGAGGAGCCAGGGAAAGAATTACAGAGTTAACACATACAAATCAGGTAGAGTTTCACTTCCCTGCTTAGGTCTTCGCTGTTTTCCATATTCTCACAGTCTTCTTATTAGTGTCCCTCCCAAAGTAAAGTCCTGTTTGATCTTGGAGCTAATGACTGAAGCTGGGTGGGGCAGGAAGCCCGAGAACAAACTGTCCAACCAGGAAAGTCTGAACCCTCTGCAAACTCACTTTCTTCCCTCTCCCGTTTTGTTTCTTCCTGTTTCTTTAAATCCATGAAAACAACCGGCTTGCAAGTTCACAGTGGCATATACTCAGACGCACTTAGGAGACTCACGAATTCAGCGCCACTTTAACTCTTACGTCTTTTTTTTTTTTTTTTTAAGTAAAAGATCTGCGGGTAAACCCAACACAGATAAACGTAGTAAAACATATGGCCTTTAACTATCACATTGGCATGGTAACCATGCCCATTCCGATGGTATGCTGAAATATTAGATGAAAAATGAAGCTTCATTTGTTTGGTTATCAAGCTAATTAGACTCTAATACAAGAAACCAATGATATTCTATAATTCTACATTATAGTCCAGTTCATGAGCGAATGCAAAAGCAGAGAGGGCCTGTGTGCAGAATTAAAATGGTTACTGAATTCACTAAATATCTGCTTGCTCCCTGGGCAATAATTTGGGTTTCCTGAGTGTTGACATCAGGAATTCCACACCCAGCTCTAGAAAGCTGAGAGAACCATCCTGTGTTTCTCAGGGCCTGGCCTGACTCGTTGATGTAAATGGAGGCTATGCCCGCACCGTCACGAGATGATGCATTTGCATTTCCAGAACCAAACACAGAAAGGCACTTGCTGTAGACTAAATCACGTCCCCCTAAAATTTGTATGTTTTGAAGCCTTACCCCCAATATGAGGGCTTTCAGAGGTGGAGCCTTCAGGAGGTAATTAGTGTTAGGTGAGGTCATGAGGGTGGGCCACCCATGATGGGGTTAGTGTCCTCATAAGAAGAGACACCAGAGCTCTCCCTCCCTCCCTCCCTCGCCCTCTCTCCCTTGCTGCTACTTGAGGACACAGCGAGGAGGCCGCTGTCTGCAGCCCCGAAGGGAGCTCTCTCCAGAACCCAGCCATGACACCCTGATCTCAGACCTGCACAGCCTCCAGAACTGTAAGAACATAAATTTCTCTCATTTAAGACACCCAAGCAGCCTAATACAGCATTCAGTAAATCTCTCTGTTGAATGAACAAATGTATAATCTGTATGTCATCAAGAGTTAGCTACGTTTTATAATCTGAGTGGTCTTCGATGATTTTTTATAGTATAGTATAGTATTTTTTATAGTATACTGTATTTATCAGGCCATTGTGATGTGGAGTTTATTAAGCACAACTTGTCTGTTTTTCCTGGCTACTCTTATCACGAATCCCTATTATTGCTAAACTTTAATAAAAGATACATCCAGGCAAAGTCCATATGCACGGCTGGCCACCAGATCGGGTTTCCTAACTAACCAGACTTATCTGTCAGACAATTTTTATTTTATTTAAAAAAGAAAATACTGGCCAATTATTTGAATTGTTCAAAAGTTTCAGCACCATACAGGCGGAACCACAGAGCTCTCAACACCTCCATGGAACTGCACGGTTCTTTGTAGAATGAATTTATTCAAGTTAACTCTAAAAATTTCCATGGCTTTTTTAGATGCTAAGGGAAGATATTTTAAAAAGAGGTCTAATTTTTTTCAGTCATCACGATTCTTATAAACATTAAATTCATATTCCTCACAATCATCTATTTATCTTTTCATATACTTAAAAGCTAAAACTTAGGATTTTCCTTATTTATTTATTTTTATTTATTTATTTTTTAAAGAGCCTATTAGGTTATCTGGACAACTTCATGTGCTAGGGACAGGCAAATAAGGTCAAAGTCACCTTTTTCTGGGCATCAAGTTCAGGACTCTGAAGTCATTTCTTCGGTGGTCCCAAATCGCAATCTACAGTTTGTACTAAAAAAAAAAAAAAAAAAAAAATCCAGTGTTGGAACCTGAGGTCACCCTCAGTACATTTTAGATAAAATTCTGATTGTATCACTAATGTCCAAATTACATCTACATGACTGAATGCTCAGATACGCTAAGTAATTACTGGCATTCTAATAATAAATGGTATTGACAAATATTGAGTCATTACCATGTGTCAGGTACTGCGATAAATATTTTAAACACATTATATAATTTGATCCTGGCAAAGACCCTATGAGCTAGCTACTATTGTTACCCATTTTACAGCTGAGTAATTGAGCCTTTCAGTAACTCCCAGGAGGTGCTCATTCGCTCATCGCTTGTAGCCCACGGTGTCTGTCTTATAGTACCAAAACACTGGTTCTAGCTTCTCACAATATTACCCAGCTTTCTTGGACCTTGGAACCTAATTTACCAATGCCCATTTAATCTTCATTACTCTTTCAAAACGCTGTGATCATTAGCTAGCAGTCAGGCTCAAGTTTATCCAGTGAAAATGCCCTTGTTTGCAAAAAAAAAAAAGAAAAAAAAAGATTTTGAATTATTCTTATCTATGCATGAAACAGTTGCCCTAAGGGAATAACATGCAATAATCAGTTAGCCTAGTCCCAGTTACTTATATGCTTCAAAGTAACAAAACTGCTACCCACAAAACTCATAAACTCCATGAGAATACAATCATGAAAACATTCTTCATATAACATGTGTCTGGTACACAGAAAACTCTCCATAAATGTTTCTGATTGAATAAATGCTGCAAACCTTTAAGTTTTCTTTAATTAAATGTCACCAGAACTTTAGACTAGCTCCCTCTGCATGTCTTTGAGTGGTAAAGTTTCATTAAATTGAACCTTTATCTTCCGCTAGTTTATAATTACAAGACGATCGGGACCAGAATCATCCTTGAGATTAGCGCTGCATCACTGAGCACAGAAAATGAAGGACAACGTACCCTCTCTACCGCTGGCGCATTACAGAATTAGCTCTGTAAATAATGCAGGACCAGTAGCTGACATCAGAGACATAAAATTCCAATTGGTAAATCTCTTCTGCTGAAAACCAACCAACCAGCCAACCTGGTGATTGGAAGGAGAAGGGGGGAAGGTTCAGGTACTAACGTAAAGCCACTCAGTGAACGTTCTCTGCACTGGTGAGGGCCACCCAAACCCTAACCCAGCGTCATCCTCTCCCATCCTCCCCCACACCCAGTGCTACAGGATCTCAGGCAGGCTGAGAGCAGAGCCATAAGGGGCCTTGTTCCTTGTGCCAATGAACTGCCCCTGACCCCAGCTCCCAGAATGGCAGCTTCCCACTTCGAGAAAAACTTAAACTCCCACCAAAGAAGCCAGTTTGATGAATCACAGGCCTGCCTCTCAGTGGATTTCCTCAGCGCTAAAATGTCTTTTTTCTCTATACCTTGAGTGACTGTAAGACACATTCTAGCCACTTCTTGTGTGTTCTGGATTGTTGGTTTTAATTTAGTTAATTCAGTTAAAATCTTTCTGCTGTTTCCTTTTATTCTGTAAACCCACCTCAGCACAAACGATCGAGTTCCATTGCTTTTAAACATCGCTATTAGAAGATGTACGCGGGCGAACGTGCTCTAGGGCCTTGCTATTCACGTGTCATCCGCAGGATCTGGGAGCTTGTTAGAGACGCAGATTCTCAAGTCCCAGCTCAGACCTAATAAGAGAGCATTGGAACCTCCGAGCCTTAACCAGACGTCCAGGTGATTCATATGCAGAGCGAAATGTGAGCATCGCTGCCGCAGGAGACACGTAAGGGAGTGGACATCTTCCAGGCAAGAAAACGTCACACTCGACACACTCCGGTGGGCGCACTGTCCTCTCAAAATAAACGCCACTTGCTGGATGTCTTTTATTTACCTTAAGGTCCCTCTCTCTCTACGCCTGCCCCTCTGATCTGCTCTCCAGCTCCTGTTTGATGGACTACAGTGCAAACCCTTACCAATTCCTACCAGTTCCTACCAGCTGGCCGCTTCCTTCTGATCCCTTACACATCCTATCATCTCCGGTAAGAGGTAATTAATGATCTGGGGGGTTTCTGCTTCGGGTCACACGTACAGGTTTACAAGAGACTGTCGTTCTCACCCTAACAACCAAAACAGGCCAGGTAAGGCAAACTACTCATCGACGTTTAAGACTCATCTGAGAACTGAGGGCACAAAGAAACCTGGATGGATTGAACTTGAACGTGAGGAGCTCTGCGTGGAGAAGAGACCCAAGGCCATTTTCACCCCTGATGCCTAAGGAGTCTGTGACCAGCGGGGATGAGGGTCCACTCAGCTGATATGTGAAGGAACTCGTCAGGGCTGCCTGAGGGCAGAGCAGCAGCAGCCACAGGAGCACGTGCCCACCTAAAGTGACCCAGCAGCCCTCGCGGCGGGCTGGGGTGGTCCACCTGAGGCACAGCCAGAGGAAGGGCTCGGAGGACGATCTGGAGCATTCTGGGCTTTCCCAGGGACAAAGGGTGGGAGGAGATCTCCGGGGGCACAGAACGCAGGGGCAGAGGACAAAGAGGACTAAAAAAAAAAATGCCGTCAGCTGGGCAGAAAGCAGGGCGAGACCGCCCACGGTTCTCACACCTGTCAGCTTGCTTCTGCAGTGCAGGCAGATCTCAGGGATCTCAGCAGTGCTCAGACCCCAGGCTCTGCTGAAGGGAAAGTCCTAGAGCCACCCTCAAAACATCTGAAAGCCACAGGGCCCTGAATCAGACGAAAGCTGACAAAGCCGAGATCCAGACCGATTACGACGGGCTCGGCCCGCCACAGAGGGTAGGGCTTGCTCTTTTTGGAAGCAAGTGTTATTTACTTTGTATTCTACTTTTCTTTTCTACAAAAAACATTTGACATGCAATAAAATTTAAAAAAAAAAAACATTCAAAACCTATGGGAAAGTGAGAAAATGTGTCTCGTGGTTATTATAGAAAAGAAGCAATAGAAGCAGATCCAGAGATAAGTCAGAAGTTGAAATTATCGAACTGGGATGTTAAAATACAAAATACCTAAGATGTGAAAACGTTAAAAGATCTCATGGAAAGTAAGGCAGTATGCATGAAGAGATGGGGAATTTCAACAAAGTAGTCGAAACTAGAAAAAAGAACCATATGGAAATGCTAGAGATGAAAAAACACAATATCAAAAATAAATTCATTATATGACTCAACAGCAGAGGAAACTGAGCATTTGACAGGGTCTGGGCGCATTTCAAACAACCCAACATACGTGTAAACGGTGTCCCAGAAATAAGAGAAGAGGGACGCAATGGCAGAAGAAATTGTTGACGCTTTATTGGCTAAGACTTACCAAAATTGTTGAAAAATATCGACTTGCGGAACCAAGAAACTCGGCACACCCAGCAGAATAAATACAGAGAAAACCTAAAATCATAGCCAAACTGCCGGAAAGCAGCGCTAAGTGGTAAATCTGAAAAGCAGCCAGAGCGGAAAAAAAGACATAAATATAAGGGATTAATGATACAAATAAGAGGTAAATTTCCACCAGAATCAGTGGAGGCCAGAAGATGACAGAACGTCTATAAAGTGAGAAAAGAAAAATACGGCCCAACTAGAACTCCGTTCCCAGTGAAAATATACTTCAAAAACGAAGATGAAAGGAAGTCATTTTCAGACAGACCAAAGTTGGGAGAATGCACCCCCAGCAGACCAAAACTACAAGAACAATTAACGTGAGTTTTTCGGACTGAACATAAAGGATACCAGGAGGAAAACTTAGGTCTGCAAGGAGATGTGAAAGGCATTAGAAAGAGTAAATAGATGGGTCAACGTTGAAGACCTTTCAAAGTGATGTATCTACATCTATATCTCTCTCTCAGTGTGTGTAATATTTTAAAAGACTATTGATTATTTAAAGTGGCCCCCCCATATTATATTATATGGAGAAATAAAATGTAAGATAAGCACAAAGATCGAGGGGGAACAAACAGAGTCATATTGTTGTGAGGTTCTCACACACCTGTGAAGCTATACCATAGTATTTCTTAGCAGACTATTTGTAGGGAGACTGAGATAACTTAAAGATACAAAGCATAATCTCTGGAGCAGAGATTCCCAAAGCATGGTCCCCAAACATACATCAGCACTAGCATCTGATATGCAAATGTTTTAGCTTTATCATAAACCTACAGAATTAGAAATGCCGGGGGTATGGTGCAGAAATCTGTTTTAAGAAAACTTCCAGCTGTTTCTAATGCATGTTAAGTTTAAGAACCACTGTCCTAGAATAGCCACCAGAATATACCACAAAGAAGCAGAGCTAAAAACAGGAGGTAAAACGAAATGATGAAAAGTTGCAATACACCCAAAAGGAGGCAGGAAAGTAGGAGCAGAAACAAAGAGTAAATGGGATAAGTAGAAAATAAGTACCAAGATGGGAGATTTAAACCCAACCATATTAGTAATTACCTCAACCGTAAATGTATAAAACTCTCCAATGAGAGGCAGAGATCATCAGATTGATACAAAAGCAAGATCTAACAATATGCTTTTTTCAAATATACAATTCAGTTATAAAGACACTGATTGAAAGCCTAAGAGTAGAAAAAAATGTAGTATGCAAACATAAAATATAAAAAAGCAGATATGGTTATGTTAATATCAGACAAAGTAGACATCAGAAGAATATTATCAATCCTAAATGTGTATGGAACTAAGAATAGAATTCTAAAATGCATAAAGCAAAAATTGACAGGAACTGACAAAAATCTACACTCATAGTCAAAGAGATTTAAACACTCCTGCGTCAGTGATCATAGGCAAAATAGACCTCAAAAATCAGTAGATAGATATATTTGAATAGCACTGTCAACAAACTTGACCCAATAGATTTGATAAAACATCGCACCCAAGAACTGTAGAATACACAATCTTTCCAAATCCACCTGGAATGTCCATCAAGATAGACTACATTCTGAGCAACAAAAGACGTCTCAATAGATGTCAAAAAATTAAAACCTCATAGAGCGTATCTTCTGACCCAATAGTAATAAATTGGGAATCAATAATAAAAACATATCTGGCATTACACATCTATTTGGACAGCTAAAATAAAAAATAGTGACAATACCAAATGCTGGTAGGGATACAGAGAAACTAGATCTCTCACACATTGCAATTGGGAGGGTAAAATGGTACAACTGCTCTGGCAAATAATTTGTCAGTTTCTTTAAAAAACAAAACATATATTACTGACCCACGAAATTATACCCCTGGACATTAAACCCATAGAAGAAAATTTACGTCCACACAAAAACATGTACACACATGTTCACAGTAGGTTTATTTCTAAAAGCAAAAAATTAGAACAACTCAAATGTCCTTCGGTGTGTGAATAGCTAAACAAACTGTGGCACGTCTATGATGGGATACAATTCATCAATAAAAAAGAAACACATCATTGATAGATGCAATCACTTGGATGGATTTCAAGAGATTATGCTGTGTGGGAAAAAAGCCTCAGAGGTTATATACTATAAAGGTCCACTTATATAACGTTCTTAAGATGGTAATATTATAGAGATGGAGAACAGATGAGTGGTTGGCAGGCATCATGGATAGGGGAGGTGGAGGGAATGGGTACAACTATGAAGGGGTGGCATGAAGGGACTTCACAGTAACAGGACAGTTTTTCATCTTGATTGTGGTGGTGGTTACATTGATCTACACATGTCATAAATTGCATAGAAATATACACATGCATACATACATGAATGAGTGAAAATCTGAAACCTGTGAATTGTACCAACATCAATTTCCTTGTTTTGTTATTGTTATAGTCATGTAAGCTGTTACCAATGGAAAAAACTGGATGAAGGATACATAGAACTTCTCTGTATTATTTTTGTAATTTTCTGTGACTACAATTTTTTCAAAAGAAAAAGAAAAAAGTTTTGGAAAATTCACAAATATTTGGAAATTTAAGCAACACTCTGCTAAATAACCCTTGAGTCAAAGAAAAATCACAAAGACTATTAGAACCTATTTTGACCTGATTGATACTAAGGAAAATACAAAAACCAAATATTGTGGAACGCTATGAAAGCATGCTTCAAGGACATTTTTTAGCTTTAAATACTCATAATAGAAGAAAGGTTTAAATCAATGATATTACCTTGCATCACAAGAAACCAGAAAAAGCAGAGCAAATTGAATCCACAGTAACTAGAAAGAAGGAAATAAAAGAGAATGTTGAAGAAAGATAAGGTGAACAAACAATATAGAAAATCCATAAAATCCATTTTTAGATCTTTGTAAAGCTTAATAAAAATGATTAGTACCTTAGTAAAGTGATTAAGAAAATAACAAGGAAACATAGATTAACAAAAAAAATTTAAAAGAATGAAAAAGGGTTACCACTATAGATTACACAGACAATAAAAAGATAAAAACTTATACCAATATACGGACAAATTTAAATGAAATAGACAAATTTCTTAAAAAACAAAAATCACCAAAACTGACAAAAGAATAAATTAAACAATTTTTAAAGCCTGATAACTATTAAAGAAAATGTATTCATGGGGGGGGGGGGACCTCCCCCAAAGAAAAGTCCAGGGTCAGGTAGCTTCTACTATTTGAGAAAGAAACGGTAGCAACCCTATGTAAGATCTAGAAAAGAGGAGAAAGACTTTCCCAAGTTGTTTTATGGGCTTTACTCTGATAGTAAAACCTCACAAAGATCACAAGAAAAGAAAGACTACAATGTATACCCTTCACAGTCACACACATGAAAATTCTTAACAAATATTAACTAATCAAATCTAGCAATAAAAAATGCATCATGATCAAGATAGGCTTATTTCAGGCATTCAAGGCTGGTTTAACTATCAAAAAGTTGTAATTCATAATATTACCAGAATGGAAGAGAAAAAATATGATGGTCTCATTGGATGCAGAGAAAGCATTTGACAAATTCAACACCTTTCATGATGAATCCTCTCAGCAAACCAGAAATAGAAGAAAACTTCAACTAGATGGAGATATATTGCCAACACGTAACACACATGTCGACACAACTCTAGATAGTTTAACCCTACAAATGAGTGTTGTCTGCCAAATGGAGATATCGTACCAGTGAATTTGACCAGGACCAGCAGCCTTTGTAAGCACTTCGGAAGATCTTCTAGTGTGCATATGCCACGGATTTCTTGCTGGTGGAGACAAGCCAAAAGTACAACACTCTCCAGGGGAGAGCGTGTTTTCAAATTACAGGTCAGGATTCACTGGGGAGTGTGAAATCAATTCAGTAAGTCAAGACCAGAATTTTTTTTTTAAACAAAATTCATTCGACTAGACTGGAAAATATCAGAATGTATCAAGGGGAAGTATTATTTAGAGAAATTTTCACTTGAAAGACATTGTATTTACTTCTTCCTAAGTGGCTTTACTTTTTATTTTAAGTGCTCAGTGGTTACTCAGGAGTATGAAAGAGAGGGTAGTGATTGATCATAGCTATGGCCCAACAAAGCCTTCTCTGTCCTATGCTTAAATGATCTTAAAGGGTGTGTGAGTGTGTGTGTATGTGTGAAATAGCATGTATTTCTTACTGTGAGTTGTGATACAAAACTTTGAGGCTCTTTGTCATTTTACTAGGGATAGCTATGCCGCCAATGAATGTAAAAGTTATATTTGTATTTCAGAGAGTTTTATAATATATTTAACAATATTAAGCTATGTTTATTCATGTGTCTTTTCTGGAGACCTATTTTAAAGGGAAATGATTTTCCCAATTCAACTATTCTATAGATAAGATTTTAAAGGAACTAATCTTGACTTTGAAATCAAATTCTCTAAAGCTATGTCAAAATAAAATATTTTAGAGCTATACATAGAAAGCAGCCCCATGAATTCTAATAGCTGGAATAAATGTACTAGGATACACAATGTTATTTATAAAAATTTTTTAAAAGTTCACCAGATTACTACTAGCAGTAGTTTAAAATCTGAAATATTTCTCAACACTTCAACTCCTCCTCTAAAGAACCCTGTTTTATAATCAATAAATCTTCATTAGCACATGCTAATTTAACCAGTATTAGCCATTTCAGCAAATTCTAAATAGAGGGATGAAATAATAACAAGAATTATCACAACAGTGTTTGATCAGGGTATACAGAATGAGCTACATTCTCTGAGTTCACTGACAAAACCTTTAGGAAATTAAGGGGTTAAAAATTTTTTGAGGTTCCACGAACAGGCAAAAAATGATATCTGAGCGAGAGAGGTGTGGGTACACGTCGGGGGCTATAACAGCAACAGTATGGACTTCCCCAATACACAGCGTCCGCCCACCAAAATGCTGAGCCCTGCTAGGAAAGAAAAGAAAAATTTGTCCTTGCGTGGTACAAAATTAGTCTCTCTCCATACCTGTAAGACACAAGACAGAGGGAGGGCTATAAAATGCCAGGATTACCCAGTGTGGCTGCTCAGTGCTATATGCACAACTCCAGAGGGCGCTGTCACACCATCTGCAACACGGATGGCTTCCCCCCCCCCTCCTGGCCAGCTCCGTCTGAAGTTGAGCAGTGCGCAACCTGAACAACCGTACTAGGCAGCCATAAGTATAGCGATTAAGAGCACAGGCTTTGGAGCCCAACAAGCCTGGGATCTAGTTCCAGTTCTAATTCCAGACTGTACAACCTGGGGCTGGATATTTAACCTCCCTAAGCCTGAATTTGCCCAAAAAGACACATTCTATGTCCCTAGGACGTAGATGCATGCAGTGGCTCTTTGTATGTGTGATAGAAATGTAAAAATGAGCCTTGTAAGGTGATGGTGAGGAGTAAATGAAGTAACATACAAAATTTTTATGCATAGTCTAAAAACTAGCACACAATAAGCACTAAACAAATATCTACCAAAAAAATGACAAATATTGAGATTCTTCAGGATGGAAAGATGCGTGCTGGGAAGGAATTACTTTAAGAAAAATAATCATAAGCTATTGAGATAAGGAAAACATAAAAATAATACAATCATATATGATAGAACTTGGGTACAGTGAGGATAACGCTTGAAGCTCGAGAGTACAGTTGGAACAAATAAAAAGGTAAGAGATGCATATATTTTGTTATTTTCAATTGTAGGTCAGGTAATGGCAAGAAGCATTGGTAACTTCCACCAATTCTAAGAATAATATTGTCATGAGCCCTGAACCACGGAAGCGGAGAAGTCTGGGTTCACTCCTGGCATGGGGTGGGGAGGGCGGACAGGGGACAGCTGAGGGGACGTGTGTTCCTTCCTCCCCACAGCGCTGATTTCCTGGTGGAATTGTGGTTCTGACGCAGTCGTGACAACTCTTCGCCCTCAGCAAAGTAGCACAATAGGGAAGGTCACCCCAGATTGTAAGCACAAACGCAGGACGGGCTCCTGTCGCCTCCTTGGCCTGCGGTTCCGCTGCGCACCTCCCGGCAGGAAGCGGCGGTGCAGGCGTTCCCGCGGGAGCGGTGGCCGGTGACAACAGCCAGCAGAGAGAAGCACAGGGAGGGAGGGAGCGCTGAGCCCCTGAGCGAGGCCCGCCAGTCAGCAGTTCGAAAAGCAGGCATTTCTCACACTTGCTAATGAGCTTGACGCTCGTGAAACATAAACAGGAAGTGGGAGCTCTCCAAAGCGGCCCGAAGGAAATCCACTCCCAGTTCGGTCAAGGTGTGAAGCCCGGTGCTCTGGGTTGCCAAGGTCACTGCCAATCCAGACTGACCACCGCCAGCGCCCCCGCGCCCGATCCCAGCAGTGACCCCCCCCCTTTTTTTTTTTTTTTCAGTCCTTCCCCGCAGCCAGGTCACTCGGCGGCGGCGGGGTGACTGACCCAGGCGGTGGGAAAGGCTGACAGTCATCTCTCAACTCCCCCGCGGTGGCGGGGCGGGGCGGGGCAGCGCAGAGGTCAGTGAAATCCCCGCCGGGCTTTATTTTAGTCACGAATTTCCACTGGCTCCCTCCTCCGACTGCATCAGTGGGGCCACAGCCTTGGCCTTTGAGCCGTTCTCCCTGCTCCAGGCTGAGCGAGAAGGTCACAGAGGCCGGACATTTCCGGGGGAGGTGGCGGGGTGGGGGCCTGCTCCGGGCGACCTACCTTGGGGGGGTGGGGGGCGGCAGAGACCCTGGGCGCGCGGAGGGGGCCCATCTGCCCCGGGCCATTCCCCTCCTCCTCTACCCAGGCATCTCAGTTCGTATGAAACAAAATTAAAAAACAAAACCACAAAACCGCAAAAAAAAAAAAAATTTTTTTTTTTAAACCTTATCTTTTCTCTCTGCCAGCCAGTGGCCCCGATATACTTTTCTCAGGCTGCCTTCCCCTCGTTGCCCAATCTGTCTTCTTCCCAGAGGTTCCCGTAAATTCGGGGGCAGAATCTGTGTCTCTACAACTGGCACCACGCAGGGCAGGGAGCAGGGGCCGCGCGATGCGCGTGGGCCGAACCAACGCTGCGGCTCGCGGCGACCGCCGCCTAGGGCGCGCCCCTCTGCACCCCGCGCCCTGCGCGCAGCCCGCACGCGGCGCGGCTGGGGCGCGCCGCCACCCCGGCCTGGGTGCCCGGGCCGTGCCCAGGGCGGCGCAGTCGGCCGCGCCGCGGCCCGCGCCCCGGCCACGTGAAGCGTCCCGCCCCGGCCGCTGCAGGGCAGGCGTCGCCGCCACGGTTGTGTAACGCCGCAGCCGGAGGGGAGGCGACCCGGACGCCCTGTGCGGGAGGGGGCAGAGGAGGGAGGGAGCGCAGGGCGCCCCGCCCGGGGTCTCTGCGGGCGCGACTCGCGAAGAGGGTGGGGGGGCCCTCGGGGGTGCGCACGTGGGCTGCCCGCCGCCCGCGGGCCGTGCGGGCCGCCGGAGCTCGGGGGAGCCGGGGGCTGCGCCGCACACGCTCCGCGGTCAGGTGCGCGCAGCGTGCTCGCCGGCGGCCTCGGCTGCCCCTGCGCTTGGCCGCCAGCCGGCTTCCCATGGGGTGACATCCGCCCCGCCCCTCGGCCCCTCCCCACGGCGGGCAATTCCTGGACGCGGGGCCGCGGAGTGGGGGCAGGGAAGCCGGGACGGAAAGAAACCCCAGCCTCTGGGGAAGGCAGGGGGCCGGGCGACTCCCTCGGCTGCGCGCGGGTTTCTGCGCGCGGCCGGGCGGGGGAGGAGGGAGAGGGCTGGGCTGCAGCGAGCGAGGGGATATTCCTCTCCCAGCTTGAGTCAGACGCGGGCGGATCCGTCCTCCCCCGTCCCCTCCCAGGAGACGGGAACTTACTTCATTTCCCTGGGGCAGGTTCGCCCACGTTACCACCACCCCCCCGGCTCCCCTTCCAGCTTCCGCGCCCCCCGCCCAGCTGGGCAGGACCGAGGCCGCGCCGCCACCCCCTCTTCGGGGAAAGGCAGCTGCACCGCAGACACCTGGGGGCCCGGGCTGGGGGTGGGGGCCCCTCACAGCCACGGGAGCGTTGTCCAACACGTGAGGCTCATGTGATGAAGCCGGGGGAGGGCGGGCAGGTCGCTCCTTCCCTCCCCGGCCGCGGCCAGACGTGCCTGGAGTCACAGGGTAGAACACGTAGCTCCAACCCACCCACTCGCTCCCATTTAACCCAGCCCGCAGCCTCTCCATTACACCGCGCTCGTCGCCCCGCCAGCCCCCGCCCCGCCGGCCCCCCCGCGCTGCCTCCCGCCTCCCCGCCCGCCCCACTTCTCATTCACTTGGCTCGCACGGCGCAGACGGCACAGGGAGCACACACCGCCAGGCTGCGCACAGAGTCGGAGCCCGAGGCCGCGGGGACACCGTGCACGCCCCCAGCTGAAGCAGCAGCGCCTCGAAGCCGCAGCTCCCGCGGCCAGCGGATTTCAGAGAGCGCGGACTCAGAGGAAGCCTTACGGGGAGAGCTCCGGGGACCCCTCCAGGATAGTCCTCGCCCGACGCTCTCGTGCAGAAAGGAGCGCATAGTGGCCCCGGCTCGCGGTGCCATGGAGCGGATCCCCAGCGCGCAGCCGCCCCCCGCCTGCCTGTCCAAGGCGCCCGGACTGGAGCCCGGAGACCTACCGGGGTAAGTGGGCGCCCCTGGCTCCTCGAGCCTCAACAACAGCACCCCGTTTCGCGCCGCTCCTGCTCGGAGCAGCTCCCGGCGTATCCGGGGGTTCTCGCCCGCCAGGCTCCGCAGCCGGGGCGCGCGCAAACTCACGACCATTCCTGGCCCCTCTCCCTGCAGGATGGATTTTGCCCACATGTACCAAGTGTACAAGTCGAGGCGAGGGATAAAGCGGAGCGAGGACAGCAAGGTAAGAGCCCCGCGCCCCTGGGGACCCCAGCCCCTAGCTCGCGCCGAGTTTCCAAGAAAAGTTTTCTCACTCTGAGGCTGGAGGGGGTCTGCCAGGTGCGGGCTCGGCGACTCTACCGAGTGGCTTGGCGAAGAAGGGGCAGGAGGAGGTTCTGGGTGTGACTCTGCTCCGCCGCCCGGACTCCTTGAGCCGTGGGGTGGGGAGAAGAGGGGCTTCACCCGCCCCCCGCTTCCCTTGGCGCCCACCGCCTCCCCTTGCGCCTTGCAGGAGACCTACAAACTGCCGCACCGGCTCATCGAGAAAAAGAGACGTGACCGGATTAACGAGTGCATCGCGCAGCTGAAGGATCTGCTACCAGAACATCTCAAACTTACAGTAAGTGAGAAGAAGCTGGCGGCTCTCCAGGCCAGCTCCTCTTCCAGAGGGCGGGCGGGGGTCACTCGCCGCCTGCAGGGCCCGCGGGGAACTGCAGAGCAAGGGCTGGATCCGAGCCGCGGCGGCTCTGTTTGGGGGGTACGCTTCCCCGATTCCGAGATTTTCTGGAAGCCTCATGCAAACGAGGTGAGAACCGCTTGGACGTCTCCAAGTTGGCTCCAACACCAGCTGGCCTTCCTTTACAAGAGTTTTAGATTTTCCTTCCGGTGACTTTCAGGGTTCTGGAGTTTTCCTGACTTGAGCAAACCAAGCAACACAGAGATTTTATTTACCCCCCTTTCCCCTTTTTTTTTTTATTGTTTTAAATAAGACGACTTGTTTTGATGTGTGATTTTTTTACATCCTGTCCTTTCTTGGCAGTAGCCAACAAACAGTTTACTAGCTTGGCAGCCTTCGGTTGGGGAAAGGGGGAAAAAATAAATACTATGAGGAGGAAGAAAAAAGCCTGGATGAGCAGGGAGTTATGAAAGGGTGTCAGGAAAGGAACAAGGGGAAGCCTCTTGGCTGCCAGACACAGGAGAAGTCCCTCCCCGGGCTGACACCACTGCAGAGAACTGTTAACTCGATTCCCCTGAGTTAAGGTCAGCAGCGGCTGCTGGAGAAATTTATCTGTCAAATCTTTTTCCTAAGGTAGCAGCGGCTGCTTCTAAAATGCCTCCAAAGATAGGTGGCACTCATTTTTTATTTTTTAATCGGAAATATATATATGTGTGTGTGTATTTTTTAATCTATAAATTTCAAATTAAATTTAGCCAACCAGGAAAAGCTATTTTTTTGTTTCCTTTAGAGACATTTCCCACTGCTAGTCAGTATCCCAGAACTGGGACTCGTCTGAGCTCAGTGCTGACGGAGACTCTTTTGATTGCAGACTTTGGGTCACTTGGAGAAAGCCGTGGTTCTTGAACTCACCTTGAAGCATGTGAAAGCACTGACGAACCTAATCGATCAGCAGCAGCAGAAAATCATGGCCCTGCAGAACGGTTTACAAGCTGGTGAGTGCCTGCGTCTGGCTATCATCTCAAGAGAGTTCTAGCACCAATAGAGAGCCTGTGGGCTCAACATCTGCTCTAGGAAGCGTTCCTGCAACGAATCGCTTGTGCGCATTCGTTGTGGAAGATGCTGTTTTGTCGTTCCTAAAAGGTCAGGCTTTTCATTTGGGATGCCGCTGTGTGCCACCTGGCATAAACACGATTAGTCAGATGATAAAATATTTCTGTGGCATTTTGGCTGGAGAGTTTCTGGGTTCTGGGAGTCTTCTCCCCCTCCCTACCACCACCCCTTTTAAAATTTTAAAATGCCAAGGCACCTATAATTTGCATCGTGGGTGTTTTACAGTTGATCTTCTTAGCCCTCTTTCATTGGCGAATAAATGAGGGGTATGCCCCAGAGTTTTCCTGTTTCTCTACTTCCTTATGGCTCGGAGTGTGGTATGATCCTGGCAGGGTGACAGCAGGAGTTTTTCCTGCATTTCGTGTGGTTCCCTGAATAGCCACTAGGTATCTTGGTGAGTTGCACAATCCAACGAAACCACTGAAGTTTCATCATTCGTTCTACTCACTTCTAGAGAGTCACACTCACCTTCTAACCTTCTCATCTCACTGCTTCCAGATAATACTGTACAGACCGGGGGAGAAATTTTTCTACCCACTCCCTCATTCCATTCTTCTCCCCCCTCCTTTCCAAGGCTAGTGGGGTGAGAATCACAAAAACCTAGCACGTGCTGCTGTCAGGTTCCACACTGAATTTAGAAAAGTGGTTATGCCTGATTTTGGGGGGGTCGTGGATCAAATACATGGAAAAGGCTCGGAAGTAGCCCCTCTATTTAAAGATGATGGCATGATTGCAACAGGTGTAAGCCATTAAAAATAAGCTTACTTAAGGTGACATTTTTCCTTCATTTCTTTGATTTTATGACTGGTCTCTGTCCTTGCTACCATGCGATTGATCTTCTATAAATTGATTCTTTGGTTTATGAACATACTAGGATGTTCATTGCTGTGTCACTTACCATGGAAACTCGGGAACAACTCACAAATTCAACAAGAGGGGAAATAGTCCATCTACCTTAATGATGGTCTATTTCTATGATGGGATATTGTGCAGCCATTACTGTCATTTTATCTCTGGGATTATGGAGGATTTTTTATTTTATTCCTTATACTTTTCAGTGCAGTCCACATTTTCTCTGATCAGAGTACTTTTTTAGAAACAGAGGCACAAATGAACAAAGGTATTAAGAAAGGGGGAAGCCCCCAGCGCTTGGAGCGTAGGTATCCAGGTGACCCTCGGAGCCTTATGCAACCTCTTCCTTTGCGTCTGTGTTGACCCAGGTGAGCTGTCGGGGAGAAACATAGAAGCGAGTCAGGAGATGTTCTGCTCAGGGTTCCAGGCGTGTGCCCGGGAGGTGCTGCAGTACCTGGCCAAGCACGAGAACACCCGGGACCTGAAGTCCTCGCAGCTCGTCACGCACCTCCACCGGGCGGTCTCGGAGCTGCTCCAAGGCCCTACCTCCAGGAAGCCGTCGGACCCAGCTCCCAAAGCGATGGACTTCAAGGAGAAACCCAGCTCCCTGGCCAAAGGCTCCGAAGGCCCCGGGAAAAACTGTGTGCCGGTCATCCAGCGGACTTTCGCTCACTCGAGCGGGGAGCAGAGCGGCAGCGACACCGACACCGACAGCGGCTACGGCGGAGAGTCGGAGAAGGGCGACTTGCGCAGCGAGCCGCCGGCCTTCAAAAGCGATCACGGATGCAGGTTCACCGTGGGAGAAAGGATCGGTGCTATTAAGCAGGAATCCGAAGAACCTCCCACGAAAAAGAGCAGAATGCAGCTGTCAGATGACGAAGGCCATTTCTCTAGCCGTGACCTGATGGGCTCGCCCTTCCTGGGCCCACACCCGCACCAGCCTCCCCTCTGCCTGCCCTTCTATCTCATCCCACCGTCAGCGACTGCCTACCTGCCCATGCTGGAGAAGTACTGGTACCCCACCTCCGTGCCCGTGTTGTACCCCGGCCTCAACACCTCCGCCGCAGCCCTCAGCAGCTTCATGAACCCGGACAAGATCCCGGGCCCCTTGCTCATGCCCCAGAGACTCCCTTCCCCCTTGCCGGCCCACCCGTCCATGGACTCTTCTGCTCTGCTCCAGGCCTTGAAGCAGATCCCTCCTTTAAACTTAGAAACCAAAGACTAAACTACTCTGCAGGGGATCCTGCGGCTTTGCTTCCCATCCTCCCTACTTCCAAAAAAAAAAAACAAAACAGAACAAAACTGTGTTTGTGAGTGAGGCAAGGTCGATCCAGTGTGTTTGCCGAGATGGTCTGGGGTGTGGCGAGGGGAGCTGGGGTGTGTGTGCGTGTGCAGAGTGTGTTGGTTTAGGACAAGACAGCTCCTCTCAGCCTAGGGAAGACATGAAGGCTTTCCTGCCATCGGGAGGTTTGGAGTGACTGCGGCCAACCCCTGGGCCTTTCCTCGCCCAGCGAATCCGCCCCCCCACAATACAGATCGGCTGGGTTTTCAATAACTTCGAAGTCTCGGGCCGTGAGTCAGTCTACACTTTGGGAGCCGGGTCTGTGGCTTTGAGAAAAAGGTACTTTCAAATGAGGGCTTTCCAGAGGGCCGTTCCCAGCCAGCTCTCCTGACCCCACCCTCTTCCCTGTCATTGTCTCCCTGACTCACCAGACAGGGACGGGGCAGCTAGACCAGACCCGAGCTTTCTGCAGAGCGGCGAGGTAGCAGACACTGGCATGGCACGGCGGCGGCTTGGGGAGCCTTCGCAAGTCTGCTCCCCACCCCCTGCCTCGACGAATAAAGAGAATGTAGTCCCCTCCTCGGCCTTTTCCTGAGTGACTAGCTTACGAAGGAACCGAAAGGGCCTCCTGGTCCAGGCCGAGCTGCCGGGGGCCGAGGGAGAAGTCCCCGGAGACCTCTGACACCTGTTTCTGGGTATCACCTAGAAACAGTCTTGCTGTCCAGGGAACCAAACCCCAGATCTGAAAGATGCAGACACCTCAGTTCCAAGCGCCCCAAAGTGCATAAAGCTGAGTTTCGAGCAGAGCTAGACCCAGCTCGGTTCTCTCCTAAAACTCCTTTTAACCAAGCTTAGCTTCTTAAAGGCCTAACCAGCCCTTGGACAAGATCCTCTCTGCAGGCTAATTCCCCTCGCCCGGCAGCAGATGGAGCGTCCTTATTGCTGAAAAGGAGTCCATCTCCTTCAGAGAAGCTTTATTTTTGGTCCAGAGTTCTTGTTTTCTGACTCGTCCAGCTAGCCCTGCACCAGCTTTTCAAAATGCACTATGCTTGAGCACCGATTGTGTTTTAACTCTTTCTTTTCCTGTTTTTATTTTGGTATAAAGTCATTGCCTTTATTTGTAAAACTGTTATAAATATATATTATATAAATATATTAAAAAGGAAAATGTTTCAGATGTTTATTTGTATAATTAATTACTTGATCTACAAAGTGAGAAAAATGAATGTATTCCTGTTTTTGAAGAGAAGAATTTTTCTCTGGGGAGAGGTACAGTGTTTATATTTTGGAGCCTTCCTGAAGGTGTGAAATTGTAAATATTTTTATCTATGAGTCAATGTTAAGTAGTTGTTTTAAAGTACTTAATAAAATAATCCTTTTCCTGTGGAAGAGAAAGATGGTCTCCTGCATTCTTTCAAATAACTCGATCATGAGATGAGGCCGTCTCCTGTTGTCCCCAACTAGTTTAATCTCGGTGTCATTTCATTCAGCCTCTCCCATGCCTTGTATTCAGATAGAATAAGCTTAGTCAATCTAGTAGACAAATATTTGTTTTAATTTTTTTTTTAACTGATTCTTGCCAGAGTCGTAACAATCATCCCACGCCTCCTTCCACAGTTAAGCAAAAAGGATACTTCCCCCCCGCCCAGTCTGCTTTTGTCATGGTCTTTAGAAATTGACAGAAAATCAAAAAGTATGAAATTGTGAGCCTGAGTGCCTGGGGAGCTTGGTGGAGGAGCAGACACGCTGAGAAAAGATTTCTCGGATTATTACGCAAGAATAATTGATGCTGGGGTAGCAGCTCTTCACCAAGGCAGTCTATCTTTTCCTAGTGGAGCAAGGTCTAAATGGATTTGCCATATCCTGTCTTATTGCTGCTGAAGGCAACATCCCATAATTATTTTCTACATCCTTCCTGGACTTCCTCTCACTGGGTGTGTTTGTGCGTGAATGAATATTCGTGTTCCTTAGTCAAGCGGCTCTTATGAAAAAGAAAAAATTCCGTGGGAAATGACCCGGTCGAATATTTTCGCCTCGCCCCGGCTCCCTCCCAGAGGTGTCCTGATGTTTCCTGATGGCCAGTGCCGTGCCCCAGACCCCACAGCGTCTCAGCCTTCCAGAACCCTCTGTTGTCTGGGGCCCAGGCAGGAACCTGCCCCAGGCCCCCAGGGAGCAATCAGCCAGGCAAAAGCACCACCTGCCTGCCCTGGCTGTTGGCTTCACATGTCACCTTCCCCGTCTCCTGTGAGCCAGCAGGAGAGAACATCGCCTGACGTGTGTGAGAGGCAGAGTGCAGGGTTCGAAAGTCACAAATGTCTGCCACTGACCTCGATTGTCTGCCATTGACCTCTGGCAGCACCGTGTCCTGAAAGGAATCAGGAGGTGAACCCATGCACTCATCAACCAACTGATGTCTGTCACCTCCCCGGGTGGCTGAAGGAAGGGTTCCGAGCCCTCTCACATCCCCCACAGCAGGCAAGTGGCCAACGGTGTGAACTCCTCCTTCTCCCAGCACCCCGGGGCCCGGCCCTCCTGCCGGACGGGCCCCCAAATTCCTCCATGAACTGCTAGGCTTTTCCAGCCAGACTTTCTTATTGGTAAAAACTCAAGCAAGTCGAGTTTATCCTGGGGACGGAGCACGGGGTCGAAATCAAGACCGGACTCCTTTTGCACGCCCCTCTCTCCTGGCAGTGACTCAGGGAGTAGCTGTGGGGACACAGGAAGTGGTTGGAGCAAACTGAACTAAAAAAAGCTTTGAGGGTTCCACACGTAGTCAACCCAGAATCCTCCTCCTGACTTCTGCCCCTGTGAAACGCCCCAAGGAGCAGCTGCCCCGCTGTCACCTTGCCCTTGTTGCTTGCCCTTGACCTTCCTCCAGCCCCCAGTCACAGCAGGTTCCAAGTAGCTCAGAGGGAGACAGAAAGGTGGGGGTGGTGGCGTGCACCCCAGTCTTTTTGCCCACCAGAGACAAAGAGGACCTCTGTTTTAAAGGGGCGTGTGAGCGTGAGGGGGTGAGGGCTGGGCGCGGGCCCGGAGGGGCAGCCGGAGGCAGGGGCGCGGAGGCCGGGGACCTGGCCGCCCTCAGACAGGGCGGGATCGGCCGGGATGGGCTCACCCAGCGCTGACCTGCCTGCCTGTTGACACAACGTCACGTTTCCGACTGCAGCCCTTTCGTGTGCGGCCCAGGGCTAAAAGCGGCTGCCGGTTCCTGGAAGCCGACGTGCCTGGCACAGCGTCAGCAGAAACCTGATCCCCCGGGAAGCTTGGCGGCCGCGGGATCGCTCAGCTCCCGCCCCCCGCGCCCCCAGACAGGGCCTGGCAGCGGCGCCGGCAGCACCCCCTCGCGCCCGCCTGCGGGGGCGAGGGAGGGAGCTGGACGCGCGGGCTGGGCGTGGGGACAAGGGCCTAGTTAACGACAAGGTAGCAGCTTCCCACGGGTCCCCGCTCATTAATGGAGCCTAACAACCTAGCAGTGCCATTACGAGCAGGTACTCTTAGAAGTCACGTTTTGTAGATCAATAAAAGCTGGCTCAGAGAGGGGAGGGGATTTGCCCAAGATCACACAGCTTCCAAGTCACCCGAGTCATTAGTGGGATGGCGAGGATGTTGGATTGTGGCCCTCCTTAATGGCATTCACGGTGAAGGCTTTCGCAGAGTCTGGTTGTTCAATAATAACAATTATAATAATTCATAATAATACAAATACTGACATAACCATGACGAACAGCAAACACATTCATAGCACTTACTGTTTGCCCTACTCTCTTCAAAGCATTCCTCATACAATAACTCAATTTTCACAGCAACTGCATGAGGTAGACATAATTAATATTTCCCTTATATGATTAACAAAACCCAGACACAGAGAGGTTAAGTAACTGGCAGAAGGTCACACAGCCTAAGGGCCAATGGTGAATCAGAATTTAAACTAAGGTAATTTGGCTTCAGAGCCTCTGTGCTTAACTACAAAACTACACTGCCTTGCTCATTAAATGATAGTCATAGCAATCATAATAATAACAGTAGTAGTGGTAAAACTAGTAATAACTACAACTGTTACTATCAGATTTTGAGTACTTTCTCTATGCCAGGCACTATTAAGCACCTTATGCGAATTATCTCTACTTCCTATAGAAGCTGTGAAGGGTAAATATTAATATGCCCATTTTCAGAGCTCAGAGAGGGAAACTGCCTCGTCTGAGGTGACACATAGGTAAAGGACAGGGCCATGCCCTGGCTTCTAAGTGGAGCTGCCGGTGACTGAAATACACATTATCTCATTTAATCCACTAACCAGCCCTGCTGAGTGGCTGCTATGAGCACAACCCTCCGAGGAGCTAACTGAAGCTCAGAGTAAAATTCTTTGCCCAACTCTTTATTTGCTTCCTCACAAATGCCCCCCACGACATCACCACCGCACGTGACTATCGGGGCATAATGGCGGGGGCAGGGGAGACCTGTAGGTTTACCATGCTGAGAACCAGAATCCAGGTTCGAGGAAGTCCTGTATCAAACAAAGTGTCCTGGGGTGGGGCGGGGACCATGCTCTTCTCGCATCTCTCTTAAGGTTAGGGGAGCGGCAGGGAGAGGGCCTGGGCAGTAGCTACACACGGACCATGTAGGGCCAGGCCGCTCCCCAGGGCCGGGGTGGGGGGGCGGGTTGAGCAGCTGAGATTGAGTTTCAGGCTCTCTGGCTGGAAGGGAACCTGGGCCACTCAGGAGCCCAGGCCCCTGCTCCTGTCTGTCCCTCCTTGGTTCCCTCAGCCCACCCATGCCCCCGCCCAGCTGTCCGGCTGTTGGCCATCTCCCCAGGATTGGCCGGTGAGGGGTAAGCAGGGCCGGTGTCTCGGGCTGGAGCTTGACATACTGCTGGGTTTCTCCTCAGGCCTCTGGGTCCCGCTATGGCTCCCAGAGACAGAGTGTGCTGGGTCCCCAAGTGGTTTCATATGAAGACTATGTGTTAACGGGATCGGCGTGTTCCCTTGAGAAGTCCCCAAGGTGCCACGTGGCATGGAGCGGGGGAAGGCTTGGACTTCTCACCCTCTTCAGCTGGAGCAGCTCCCTTTTCCTGTCTTATATATTGTAGTGGTTTGTTTAAACAAGAGCTCCATTGCTAAAATATATATATATATTACAAACATGTTTGTAAGGCACCAAACTACAGCCCCTTCCTCAGGCATGGCCTTCACCTCAGCTTGCCTCTTTCTCCGGGATCCAGAGGGAGGCTGAGGCCACTCAAAGCCACCATCCCTCCCAGCACCACCCCCCTGTTTATCCCAAGCCATCTGTTTGGCCCGACTACCACAGCAGAACCTGAGCCGGGAGCAGCCTCTCCCATTGGCTGTGGAAGCCACTGACATGCTTGTCCCCAGCCGGGCCATCCAGTCTTGTGATGTGGCTGGATGTGGGCCCAAGGGCTTCTTCCGCTAATGACGGGGCCCTCCCTTCCTGGAGGAATCTTAGCAAAGACACTGAGGTGGGACATCAGGGGTGAGCTACCAGGCTGCTAGGGAGAGGGGTCAGCCTGATGCTGTCGCCCAAGTGATGGGGGCAACCAGCCTCGGCTACACCTGAGTCCCACCCACGCCTGCTCTCACGCCCTCCGTCCACCTTGGAGAGGGCAAAAGGAAGAAACTTGTGCTCATTTATTTGTTGGAAGAGCAAATATATTTTTTGAAACAGCATTATGGATGATGGTATATGGAGATGAGAGTTATGCAAAGGTCTCTGAGGAATTAAAGTAGGGGGAAAAGGAAGAAAAATTACTCCCTTTCCAGAAAAAAAAAAAAAAGTGGGTTTCTTAAAGTTGTTAATAAAATAGCTAAAATTTTTTTTATCTTTCTTTACTGGAGAATTTTTAAACATATACCAAAGTAGACAGAAACAACAAAACAACCCAATTTAAAAATGGTCAGAGGATCTGAATACACATTTCTCTAAAGAAGACATACAAATGGCCAAGAAGCACATGAAAAGATGCTCAACACCATTAGTCATCAGGGAAATGCAAATCAAAACCACAGCGATGTACCACTTCACACCCACTAGGGTGGCTGTAACAGAAAAAAAACAAAACGGAAAATAACGAGTGTTGTCGAGGACATGGAGAAATTGGAACCTTCGAACATGGCTGGTGGGAATGTAGAAAGCAGTTTGGAGATGCCTCAAAAAGTTAAAGACAGAATTACCACGTAACCCTACAATTCTACTCTTAGGTAGGTACCCAAAAGAATTGAAAACAGTTACCCCAGCAAACACACATAAATGCATGCTCATAATGGCATTGTCGTTATGCTCAGAAACAGCTGAAATGTTCAGCAACAGATGAATAGAAAAGCAAAAAGTGCTCTGTAGAGATAGACGAGAGGCTTAAAAACGCTACCACGTGGAAGAACCTCGCAAACATCATGCTCAGTTGAAGAAGCCAGACGTAAAAAGTCTCCTATTATGTGATTCATTTATATGAAATATTCAGAAACTGCTTCAAGGGCACAGGGCTTTCAATCTGAAGTTGTAGAAATGTTTTGGAACTAGATCAGGATGGTGGTTGCACCACATATGAATGTACTAAATGCCACTGAATTGTTCGCTTAAAAATGGTTCATTTTATGTGAATTTCACCTCAACAAATCATCTTTTCAAGTAGACAGAAGGGCTGAAGGAACCCTCTGTGCATCAGTCTCAGCTTTGACAATCGCCAATTCATGCCAGATCGCTTTCAGTGTCATCTATACACACACCTGCTTCCCCTGCTCATACATGATTCTGCAGCAAATCTGGACATCACGCAATTTCATTTGTAAATACTGCAATATATATCTCTGAAAGATAAGTATTCTTTAAAAAATTACTGCAATAGCATTTTCACACCTTAAAAAATCTAACAATATTAGAAGGCAATTTTTTAAGACTAATTTTCTGAAAAGAAGTACAGAATGGTTTCAAAATCTAAAAAAAATAGAAAAGATGATAAAGGAAAAAATTTGTACCTCTGTCCAGATTCATTCTTTCGTGCCGGTCCCTCCAGCCCCACCAAAGTCACTCACAAGTAGGCAGGCGGGCACCATTTTAGAGTTTATTAATGTTTATATGTGCAAATATGAATGTGGGCTATCATTTGTCCCCTTTTTAATCCAAAATTAAATGTTATTTACACTGCCTGCACTTCATCTTTAGCACGATATCTTAGGGAGCTTTCCCCTGAATACAGAGAAAAGTCTTTCGCTCTTTTTTTATAACTGCCTAGTATTTCATCGTCTAGACGTGTGATAATTTATTTGAGCACTTCCCTATCACGGACATTTGGATTATTTCTGATCGTTTGCTATGACCAACAGGCCCTCAGTGATTAATTTTACGCATTTGTCATTTTGCATGTGTGTGACAATATTTATGAGACAAATTCCCAGCAGTGAGATTGCTGAGTCAGCAGCATGAGCATCCGTCTTGTGCCCATGGATGTTGCCAAATCGTTGTCCAGGGGCTGTGACAGCTCCTATTTAGCAGTTCAGGAGCAGTCTGCAAGAGATGTCAGAAGTCTTGGAGCATGTGTATCGCGAGAGCAAGAGATTCCGCCTTCCAGTTGTCATCCTAAGGGGTTATTGATTAGGTTTGCAAAGATTAAGCTACCAGGATGAACATCTTTGTGTCATTCTTAGTAAAAAAAAAAAAAAAAATGAAAACGAAAATGAAAATCAGCAAAATGGCCTAGAGGAGACTGGTTGAATAATCTATGGTATATGTAAGTGCTGGAATGCTAAATAGTCATGAAAAATTATGTTGAGGAAGTATATTATTATTTATTTATTTATTGTTAAGGGGGAAAAGGTAAGTCACAAAACATTATGTTCAGATTGGTCTTATTTTTTAAATCAAGAATAATATGT
The DNA here is from genome assembly GCA_028627145.1 of Eidolon dupreanum. Lineage (NCBI taxonomy): Eukaryota > Metazoa > Chordata > Mammalia > Chiroptera > Pteropodidae > Eidolon > Eidolon dupreanum. The sequence goes on along the minus strand of CM053507.1, from coordinate 151,106,511 downwards.
ACATTTTTATACATCCTCTCTCTGCTTCAGTTGTCATGGCTATAAATTGAGGGCAGTAATATCAGCTCCCTGAGTTGTCGTGAGGATTAAATGAGTTAAAATCTCTGAGATGCTTAGACCAGTAACTGGCACAGAGGAGGCTCCATGTCAGGGTTAGCTAAAATCCATGCCATCATTATTATTATTATCATTACCATTGTCCTATTATCATTACTAATTATATTACATTTGCATAAGAAAACGTTCTGGCAGACAATTTCAACACAATTTTAACCATCTTAGCAGAATGTAGAGATACTGTTAACTTTGAGAATTTTAGCTGATCTATATTCTCCTTTCTTTTTTTTTTTACAATGAACGTGTGCTGTTTCTGTAATATGTATTATATCAGGAAGGGCCATAAAAAGGACAAGAATGGAATTCCGAGGTAGTCTTGGAAATCTGTACCCAGAAGAGGAAGTGGGAAGAAAGAGCAGCAGGCCTTTTGCTTCGCCAGCTCAGCCCTGGGCAGGGCCAGTCCTGTCCAGTGGGAAGGGGACAATACCCTCTGATAGACAATGGAGGGGTCTAGGGAAGCTGTCCTCGCCCACACGTCCAGGCTTCTATCAGGGACCTCAACAATCAGAGTGATGACGAAAGGTTATTTTACACTCTGTAGCCCATGAGGGTCTTAAGATGGGGGTCTGGCTCATTCACTGCTGTGCCCTAGTCCCCATCCTGAGACAGAGCAGAAATTCAGTCAGTGTCCCCTGAACGAATAAGTGAATCTAGGCTCTGCTGTGTGACCTTGAGAACATTCTTTCACCTCCCTGAGTCGCAGATTCCTCCTCTGCCAAGTGGAGCATCGGGGATCTGGTAGAGACTGTTGTGAGGATGAAAAGAGAAGTCTGAATGCGGAGTGCATAGCACCTCGCTCACATCCGGTCTGCGGCAG
>CM053507.1:151078029-151105077 GCA_028627145.1 Eidolon dupreanum | reverse complement strand
CGCCACCCGCAGAGCTGTCTGAACACTTCCCCTCCGGCGGCCACGGGGGACCATTGGAAACCAAGGTGGAAAGAGGGCGAAGCCCAGCCTGGGACCTGAGCCTGGCACCTGGCCCCTGCGGCCTGCTCCTTCCTTCCTCAGTGGCTCATTCGAGCGCCGCCGCCCCGGCAGCTGCTCAGGACAAGGCTGCGGAAGTCCTGCCTCGAGCGTTTAGAAACCTGTCACCCCTCTCACCGACTCCTCGACTGCTCCCTGGGCGGTGACTCCTGTTTAATTTCCCATCTCTCTTTCCGCCTCCGCCCCGCCTTCCCCTCGACTCCTTGCTGGGGAGGAAGGGACCCATGTCCCCGCCCTGTCGCCTGGCTCTCGTTTGTCACGGAGCGCTTGCCTCTTTCCTCGGCTTCGAAATAACATTCCAGGACTGTCTTCTCCCTCCGAAACACGTGTGTTTCACGTGCCTCCATCACAGACATGGGAGGGATTGCTTTTGTGGAAAGTGTATTCTAGATACCTTCCCCTTGCCAGAGAGAAAGAGGCACCATTAACCCTACTTACCTGTCAGCCTCCCGTGAAGGAGCCTGAGCCCAGCCCCATTCCCCTCTCTGCAGGCCTGTCTTCTCAAAGTCATCCACCGCCCACCCAGGCATCCCACGAGGACAGAGGCTGGGAGTGGACAGAGGGTGGCCAGTCCACTGGGCTCTGAATCTCACGGCTCCAAGCCTGGAGCCTCTTGTCCGCAGGTCCCTCCCTGAAGCGTGAAGGAGGCACAGTGCCCGGCTTGTCGGGTTTCTGCAAGCCCAGACCAAGCCGAGTTACTGAAAACAGACTCTCCCTCCATGAAAGAGCTCGTTGAGTCACGGTCAGTAAGAATGCATGAGACGAGAGGGAGAGAGAGAAGAAGGGAGAGGGAGAGAAGAAAAAGGAGGGAGAGAGACGAGGGGAGAGGTGGCAAGAGAGAGCCCAGCATGAGAGGGGGCAGGAGAAATGCAGACAAAAATAGAGAGAACACTGGAGAAGCAGCCCAGCGAGAGACACAGAGAAAGGACAGGACCAAAGGAGGGACAGCCCTGGGAAAAAGTACGAAGAACCAGAGATTTTTAGAGCCAGGAAGAATCTCAGAGTTGACTCTTGATTTCCCAGCCTGGTTCTGGTTTCTATACCAAGGCCACCTTGGTTGCTCCTGGCTGTGCAGCTGAGACGGGATACTAAGGTATTGTGCCTCAGCTTCCTCATCTGTAAAATGAAGACTATGGTCCTACCTCGTAGAGTTCTTGAAAGGACTGCATGAGTTAACACACTAAGCAGATGTTCAGAAAATACCAGCACAGTGATTGTCATTTATTAAGCTTTTGTGTGGCAGGAAGTGTGAGATGTGGGACCTAGAAATGCCCCAAACCTCTGCCCTATACAATTAGGGACATGCGTACGCCAGTCTTCCCTGGGCTGTCCAGCTGATCTGTTACTATAAACTGCATTCTCCTTTATTCACTCTCGAAAGCGTCCCGATTTAGATGATAGGCTTATATCATCACTTTATTTCTGGGGCAGAGGGTGTGGTAATGGGGCTGGGTTGGGCCTGCAGCGGGCTGAGAGCACATGCCCGCCTGAAGGTGACACTCCTGCAGGTGCAGATGGTGATGGTGGCCTGTGTTTACAGAGTCTCTGACGTTCTAAGAAAAGCTAGTAATACAAGTTTTTACGTGAAATCATGCTATTGTTTCAATGGGCTTTATTCTTTAGATATTTTTTCATAGACTTAATTTTTCCAGTGAATCATCTAACTTCCAAAGTTTAGCAAACCATTAAAATGTTTCCCAGTTGCCCATAGTCTAGCCGAAGCACACCTGCAGTTTAGGCCGGCAGGTAGTCTGCCTCCAACCTCTTGCCTAGAACAAGTGACAGTCTCTTGAGGGAGCAAAACAAGTAAACAGACAGTTACCACACAGGAGATAAGGGTGGTGGCAGAGGCGAGTCCTGGGTGAGTCAGAACCCAGGGGAGAAGCAGCTACCTTAGCTGGCAGGTGGGAATCAGGGAGGGCTTCCTGGAAGAGGAGTCAACTAACCCGATGCCTGAGAGCTGAGTGGGAACAGGTTCCAGATATGGTAAAACTGATGGCAGGGAGTTTCTCCTTGTTGCTTTCCAGGCACCGTTGACAGCTCTACAGACATCCCCTCATTCAAACGGCACGCGAACCCTGCGAATCGGGTAGCATGGTTATTCTTATTTTCCAGAAGAAACGGAGGCACAGAGAGGGTAAGTAACTTGTCCAAGGGCGCACAGCTAACACGTGCCCTGTGACCCACCGTGCATGCTTTGCAGCCCTGTCTAGAAAGCTCCATGGCACATCCAGAGACTGCCGGCAGTGTGGAGAACGAGGCTCGCTCACAGAACCGAGGCTTGGGGTGTAGCCGCGACACGGGGCCAGGATCCGGACTGCGGGTTGGGAGGCTGGAAGGCGGCAGGAACGAGACTGGGCCCTGCTCAGGAGTTTGGCTTTTTCTCGAAGACTGGAGGGAAACGCTGAGATTTACAGATCTGCACACCACCTGCTCCTCGCTCCTGCTCCACTCCCATTTTGTAAAAGAGGAAATTGAGCCCAAGGCACTTCCTTCCCTCGCTCAGGCTCACAGGGCCCAGCTCTGGGGCCAAAGCGAGACTCCGGTCAGGACAGGGCCCCACCCCAGGGAGCGACGGGTGAGACAGAAAAAAGGCCCAGAATGGTGGCTTTCAAGACTTTATACTGAAGATTAAAGAGTTATCTGAGCAAAAGAAGTTAATCTGCCGGATTCCTGCCTCTAGCATGCCCTGGGTGGACCTGGGCTATTCTTTGGGCCTCGCCCTCCCCACCCACCAGCCTCTTGGGAAGGGAGAGCACTGAGCTGACTGTTCCTTAGGAACCCCGGCCCCGGCTGCCACGGCCCAGTAACTAAGGAAAGGGGCCATGGGATGGGCTGGAGCCAGCCCTCTGAAGCCACCACGGCGGGTAAATCCAGCCCGTGGGAACCACAGCAGCCGGGTTTGTGAGAGGCCCACTGGGCGGGGCGGGCTGGCTGTGGGGCGACAAGACCTTTGGAGACAATTGCTATCTCTGCTACTGATTGATTAACGTGCAGCTGGGAGGACAACCCAGCCGAGCTGCAAGCGGCTCAGGGCTCAGGGCTCGGCTTGTCCCAGCGTGTCTGCAGGGCGGAGTGGGCCCCCTGCATTGCTCTGCAGCCCCGGACGGTGGGCCCCGGTTAATTTGCATGGACGAATTCAAACCACTCGATGGGCTCAGGCGGTTAGAGAGCCACACAGTGTGACAACAAGACGCCAGCCGTGCCTACCTCACACCAGGCACTGTGCTAGGTGCCGCGGGCAGGCCGCATCCCAGAGCTCCTGGGGCTCAGATCCAGTACAAAGGGGGACAAAGGCAACAGACAGGTAATAACATTGTTTCAGAGACGGTGGGGATGGTTCCAGGTCAGCACTTTGCAACACTTTGTCCTGGGTGATTCTCAGCTGTGAGGGGCTGTCGACGGTGGCCAGGTGTTTCCTGACAGCTCTGGCCTCTACCCATGAGATGCCAGCAGCTACCCCTTGGATCTGACAGTCAAAGGCACCTGCAGCCATTGCCTGAGACATTGGGAGGTCGCCCCGCCTGGTTGAAAACCTCTGCTCTAGGCCAGAGCCATTCGATGAAAATATAATGCAGGCCACACGCAGAATTTAAAATTTTCTCGTACATTAAAAAGTAAAGAGATGCGGATGAAATAAATTTTACAGTGTTTTTTATTTTACCCAGTATGTCTATTATCATTTCCACATGTACTTCATACAAAAAGTTATCAAAGAGATACTTTGCCTCATTTTATTCTTACTAGGTCTTCAAAATCCGGTGCGCATTTTACACCCACGTCTCACTTCTGATAGCCCAGCGCGAGGCCTCCCATCACCGGCGGCCCGAGAGGTGAATTTAAGCGGACCTGGTTCCGGTTCCGGTTCTGGGCAGCTGGGGGCAGCGGTATCGCCTGAGCAGTCCGAATGCGGGCCAGGCCCCTCCCAGACCTGCTGATTCAGAATCTGGGTGCAGTTAAAGCTGGACAAGCACTGGGCCAGGAAGTCGCAGTGCCCGTGTGACAGGCATCTCGGGGGTGACCGAGTCCCAGGAAATGGAATCCCAGTCCTGACCCCTCCCCTCGCACCTGTTCTTCCTCAGGAAGGTTCCCATGCAGGTCCGGCTCCTGCGGCTGCCCAGCCCCCCCCCCACCCGCCTAGAACCCCTCTTCATTTCTAGTTCCAATACATCCAAATTAGAGGTACTAGCTCAGGACCCCGAGGCAATCTTCACCTGGCCTCACTTCCTGTCCCTTTCTCAGGCCCCCTGTGTCAGAGGAAGGTGCCCTGACAGTCCAGCCTGCAGGTGGAGTTCAAGGGCTTGGAGGCACGAGCAGGGGCAAAGGGAGTCCCACTGGCCTTGGCTTCCCCTTCCCAGGGAACAGCCAGGGTGCTACACTGGGGTCCGTGCCATGGGTTCTCTGGGTGACAGTCACATCCCTGAGGGTAAAACAAGCCATAGTCGTGATTAGGAAATATTGCCCTGGACCAGTGGGGGCTTTAAAAAAAGGCCAAAAGAAAAGAAAAAGAAAAAGAGAGGGGAGAAAGAAAGAAGAAAGGAAGGAAGTCAGGAAGGGAGGAAGGACAGTGGGAGGGAGGGAGGGGAGAAAAAGCCAGACCGGACAAAGAGGATTGGATTTATTGCATACGTAATTTGTCGGGGGCATTTTACTCCTTTTCCTCTTTGTCTTCCTCCATCTCCTCCATCTCACACCCATTTTGCAGACAAGGAGAGTGAGGCCCAGACTTCGAAGCAGAGGACCCTGGGCAGGCGTGCCGCTTCCCAGCCTAGTGGCCTTGGGCCCGTCACTTAATTCCGCCAGGCCCCGGTTGCCTGGTCTGCAAGGTGAGTGCCTCGTGGATGACTACTTTGCAGAGCTGTCAGGTAAGTGAGATAATGCACGCGGTGCCCGGCGCACGCCTCCCGTTCAAACGCAGGTGGCGATCGGCAGGATCGCTTCTCGGTGAGTCGCTGGAGGCCACGCGGCTGGAGAAGAGCGGAAGTTTCAACTCAGATCTGCCAAGTCCAGGGCACACACGTCTCGCAGGGCCAGGCTGACTCGCTGACGAGCCAGGCGAGTGGCCTCTGAGCTACAAGCCCCCCATCCCCCGCAGGCGTACACCCACAGGAAGGGAGTGGGCACCCAGTGTTTTTGCCTGCCCAGCAACCATTGCTTTTCATTTTGGAACCAGTATTTATCTTTCTCAACCTGTGAGATATTTTTATGGAGAAAGATTTCTTTCAGGTGGGTTCCCCTGGGAGCAAAGGTCATATTTATGAAGGTGAGCGTCATACAAATGAATAAAGTCTCCATTGTGATTCGAAAATATCGCCTATGGGTGACGGGCCTACAAAGGCAGTGTTGAGAAACATGGAACGACAGATCCCTAATGCTATCTTTTGGGCACCTGGGTACAGCTGTGCCTGAAGCCCTCGTCTGGATAGTTTTCACCTCTAGCTGATTCGAATCCAGTTTCTGACCCTTGCAAAGACAAGTGCCTGACTGACTGCTCTTGGCTTGTCTGACGCTACGGCTCACATATCTTAAACCATACCTGACTGACTCAACAGCATAGAGACTAAACAGGAAAAAGGCAAAACAAATAAATCAGAAACTTTCTCTTTCTTGCTCTCTTTCATCTTTTATATATATGGTACCTCGATTAATAGTTGCTAGGTGAGTGTACAATCATGTTCAAGAAAGTCCCTCCCCTTTATCACTTATTAATATCCTGGTTACCTGCATAAGCACGATTCTCCATGTAAATACCGGAGTCGTCTACATGAAACCTGTGTCGGTTTCATGAAAATATATCAAGCTCCAACTCTGGTACCCCTCTGAGGAAACCAGAGTTACTGGAACCTAATTAAGAATGTATATTTTTCGATTCACAATTGGAAATCTTTCCTGCCCGTGGCACTCCTCCGAAGTAAGAAGCTTTCAGCAAATATTTACTGTCTCCTTCCTTGTGCCACTCTCCTGACTTGCCTTAATCGGGATAATCAAGATAAGTAAAACCATCCCATCATTTCTTAGATATTTAGCATTCCAACGAACAGAAAAAAAAAAGCCCTCTCCTCGCCCTTCCCAGGGCTGTATGTCTTCTCTCTCTTGCCGTCCAGGGTCCTGACCTCAGAGCTGGCTTTGGTTGTGGGAGGCTTTGTGAACCCATCTGCTGGGATGGTGAGTCACGGAGTCATAAAGGAGAATGTCTCCCAGCTAACGTCACACCAGAGCAGAGAGCGTTCCAGCTAAGCTGGCTGGTGACCTGGCCACCCCTGAGGGGAGAAGGCAGCAGATGTGGGAGGTGGAGGGCCCGCTCCACACAGACGGTCACCCCATGATGACCTCACCTGCCAACCAGTGACTCACGCCCACTGCTCCCGCCTCCTGGCCAGATCTTGCTCATTTGGAATACCTGAGGGGAATACCAGCCTCCTGTATTTAGCAAAAACACATGATTGCGAGCTATTTTTAAAGGTGTGATGTTTTCTTACTTTCAAGTGGAGGCAGCAACCTCTGCAAAGCCAAGAAATGGGTCTTATGTTAAAGCTGCTCCTGCTTTGACACACGAGAACCCCCCTCAGAAAGAAAAAATTGAATTCGAATAGGCAGAGGTAAGGCGGTTTCCTCTTTTTTTTCATTGTAGTAAAATATACATAAAATAAAATATATCATTTTAGCTGCCTTTGAGTGTGCAATTCAGCAGCATTGAATATATTCACGATGTTGTACATCCATCACCATCACTCATTTCTAGATCTTGTTCACCATCCCACTCTGTACCCATTAAGCACTAACTCCCCATCCTCCTCCCCCGCCCTTAGCCCCCAATAACCTCTATTCTACTTTCAGTGTCTGTAAATTTGTCGGTCCTAGGGACCTCATGTAAATGAATCAGACAAAATGTGTCCTTTCATGACTGGCTTATCTCACTTGATATAATGTCTTCAAGGTTCATCCATGTTGTAGTTTGTGTCAGAATTTTACTCCTTTTTAAGGCTCAGTAATATTCCATGATGTGTATACGCCATATTTTATTTATCCATTCATCTGTAGATAGACGTTTGGATTGTTTCCACTTTGGGCTTTTGTGGGTGATTAAAGACCGTTTTCTTTAGCCGTTAAAAAGTCCTCTCTTCCTGGAGTTCACCTGTACATTGCGGGTAAGGTAAGCAGTTCTGACGACTCCTCGTGAGAGTTGTGAAGGTGACATTAAATGCTGGTCAGGGAGGTGTTTTCTAACTCTAAAATGTCCTATAAAAATGTTCTCACCTTGTTTATACTATTTGCTTAGCAGCTTTTTTTCCCAGGGAGATGAGAGGAACCCTATCCCAGCCTGCTTCCAAAATAAAATACATTTTAGATGGAAATGGTCCAACTAGATGAGATTTTTGGGCGTGTTCGCACACACCGCCCTCTCTTCATTCTCTTCAAAGCAGAATGCATCGTCGGAATGCATACTATGGCCAGGACACGCTTCTGCCAATGACTAAGTGTCCCTCCGTTAGCTGTGGGACGTGGACAGTTCTCCTCTGTGTGCCTTCGTTTCCTCATCTGCAAAGTAGGAACCGAAGCGACAGAACCGACGTCACAGAGTTGTTGAGAATGTCCGCTGTAGTGACGATCACAGAAGGCTGAGCACGGCGCCTGGCAAGTGGTGGGCATTCGATCAGTGCCGGCTGGATGGACATCATTATTATGCATTTCTTATTCCTTCTTTAGGAGTATTTTCACCCTGACCTTCTCAATTGTTAACACAGAGTTAAAGATTAAATGTGTGGTCTCAGAGGAGTAAAAGGTTTCAAATCCAGAGACCGAGGGTCATATCTGCCATATGTTTTGAGAAGTTGCCTGGTAATAGTTCAGGACTCCAGTTTAGGACTCGGCTCTATCTGATTTTACTTCTTGGCTGGTTTCAGATGAGCTGGTATCGAGTTCCCGTCTCTGCAGAGTAGCGTAAGACCTACCTCCTCGCAGAGAAGGCTGAGTGGGTTCACGCGAGTGCAACCCCACAAGTACGTGTTTGACACCCGCTGGCTGCTCTGCTGCTGTCACCCCTCTCCCTGCCTGGTGTATTCTAGGTGCTCGGCTTCAGCCGGCCCAAGTGACTTAAACACTGCTCGGCTGGAAGCAGGTGAAGCCAGGAAATGGTCCGAGGTGAATCACAGGAAACTGCTCCAGGGAAAGAAAGATGAGCAAAAAAAACAAGCCCGTAGCGGGTTAAAAAGTCAGCTGAGGCAGGCACGTGCTGTTTGGGGGCTTCTATACTTCACAGGTTTTTTTCCAAGACCCTGGGGTGAGAGTGCTTTGGGACCTCGATGATCCTGGGCCACAAGGCAGGTGGCCGGGCAGGGCGTCCCCCGGGGAGGGTCCGGACCGCCGCCGCCCGTCTCCTTGGGCCTTCGCCCTTAGCGCCTGTGGCTTTTGGAGTGAGCCGAGCTCGGGTCACTTCTGAGGGCAGGCTGGCCTCACCCAGGCTGCCAGGATGCTGTCGTCGCCATGACAACAGAGGTGAAGCCGGGGGCTTTGCGGGCCAGCGGCGTCATCCTCCGGCTCCAGAGGCCCCCGCCCCGCCCGGCCCGGGTCCGGGCCCCGCGTCGCAGGCGGGCGGTCCCGGGCCCCTCGCGGCCACCGCGCCCGGCTCCCCGGGGGCGGAGTCCACGGCTCCCGGGTGGGTCCTCACGGAAAGGCCCAGCGGGAAAGAAACGTCTTTGCCCAAACCGGTTCTTCCCTGTGCCCTTCCCGGACCGCGGGAGAGTCCGAGCACGCCGACGCGACCGCATTGGCGTGAACGCGAAGGCCCTCGGGCTCCCCGCCGCTCCCCGGGGCCGGCCCAGGCCGCCCGGGATACCTGGTGTCGCCGGCGCCGCGGGAACCGCCCGGATCACGAGGGCGCCTGCGTCCGGCCCGCGTGGCGGCCGAGGGCCTCGGGCGCCCGGCCTGGCCCGGCCCGGCCCGGTCTCCATCGCCCTCTGCTGGGCAAACGCGGACTTGCTCGGAAGCTCCCGCCGGGACCCCCCCAAGTCGGCGGGTGCGGCGGGCTGGGGGCCCCGGGTGGGGGCTGCAGTCCTGGAGATCATCCTGGAGGCAGCCGGCTCAGACCGGGCATGGGACCTGTCCGTAGTCCCGCAGCTACCCTAGGACCAAGTCGAGAGCAGCAACGGGGGTGACCCCGGAGCGAGAAGCGCTCCCGCAGCCGGCTCCTGTCCCCGAGGTGCGCTTGCCACGCGCCCGCTGCCAGGCCTTCGTCCGCGGCTGTGCCCCACGGCCACTTCTAACCGCCGTCCAGTCCCGACCCTGACCCTTCCAGGGGCGACTCGAAGTCGAAACTATTCATAGCCATTCTCAGGGGATATTTGCCTTTTTCACGACTTCTCTCCCGCGTATGCAGTGGACCACGTGACACGCGATGCAGTTCCAGGCTGAACACAGAAGGCGACGGCAGCGTCCAGCCGTCTGCTATTAAAACAGGCATTTAAAGAGATTTGCAGAAATGTCAATGCCACTCTTACCGTTAACTCTTTGTTTTAGAAAAGACAGCCACTTTCATAAAATACGTGTTAACATGCACTGTTTGCTATTTACAGCGAATAAACAATATTTTACAAGTTTACTCGTTTTCATTTCTAATATGGCACATACTGATAGATGTAACCCCCAGAAACAAGCTCGTCGGGGTCCCCAGCACCCCTTAAGAGGTACATGGTCCGGGGACCAAAAGCTCTGAGAACAGCTGCTCTATGTAAAGTAGCTCTTCCTGGTCACAGTCATCTCTCGCTCTTCTATTTACTTCACAGTCCTTTTCACTAAAGAAATGACCTTCTTTATTTACATATATATGAGTCAACTGGGGATCTTGTTGAGATGCAGATTTGAATTCGGTAGGTCTGGGGTGGGGCTGAGAGTCTGCACCGAACAGGTTCCCAAGCACGGCGGATGCTGCAGGTCCGGTCCGGGGGCCACTCGCTGAGAACCTCAGCTCCAGCGTTCGCTCTGCTCCTTTCGGTCATGCTTGCCAGGGACCCCTCTGCGGAACACAAACCAGGCGGTTGTCAGTGTCCGCAGTGAGAGAGGATGTTTACGTAGGTAGGACCAGCTCCTCTCTGCTTGGGGCAAAGGACCATTGGAAGAAATGGAGGGTTGGCGAATTTGCAAATTAGGAGAGGTAGAAAAACAGGTGTCAGGGTTTCGGGGGAACTGGGGCTGCCTTTGAAAATGTGCACTGAGCTTCGAACAGTAAACTGAAGAGCAGTTCAATCGGTGAGCGTTAAAATCAGCTGTGCCACGGGGCAACACCCGGAAGCTGCTCATAGGGTAGAATTACGCTTCTTCAGCGACAGTTCTAGAATCATCCTCAAATCCCAAAGCACAGGGCAGATAGTGGAACCATGGGAATTTCAGTTGTCTTGAATAAACTTTCACTTTGAGAGGGGGAAGGATTCTAAGTACGCCGGGTAACATTTCTGCATTGGGGTGGAAAATATATTTAAAACCAAACTGCGTGTAACTGCTTCTGCTGTCTAATTTGGGGTGGAAGTAGAATTCACATCAGTGGAAAAATGAATCTATGCTGGGTCTTTCCACTTTCAGAAGGGAAGAAAGAAGACTGACGTAAAAGCTCTCCCAGCTGGGTCACACCGCCAGAGAAGAAGGGCTTACAAACTCAGAAGCTCCCAGAGGCCGGATGAGTCACACCTCCCGGGAGCCAGGTGGGTCCTGGTCGAGAGGGGTGGCCTCGCCCGCCCAAGGGGCAGCCGTGGCTTCACTCCAGCTTGTCGCTGCCACGTGCGATTGAGGACCCCTCGTTGTTGAATCTTCCCATTTCTTGGAGAGAAGCCTTGAAACCAGGGTTTTATGTGAAATGTATCTGTCGTTTTTAAGTTCAAGAAAGAAAATAAAATTAAACACATAATCAAACAAATTTGAGGGGCTGGGCCAAACCGAGCACCTCCTCCGGCTCTGAGGTGAACGAAGCCAGGGCTGGGTCTTGTGGGGTTGGGTCATGGGGGTCTCTCTCTCTCTCTCTGGCTGAGCACAGAGCCCCAGGGTGGAGGGCGTGGGGTGGCACTCCAGGAAAGGGAGCTGAGTGGGCAGAAGTTACCAGCTGCCTGGGGCAAGTGCAACTGAGATAAATGCCAAGAACACAGAGCCCCAGGAACTGCCAGGCCGCCCTGGACTCACCTGTGGGGGTGGGGGGGCCTCCGCTCACGCTTGGGTCCAGGGAGCAGGCACCACCCCAGTTGGGCACCAAACCTGGTGCCACCGTTCGCCTTCTCTGTGATTTGGGTGAAGTCGTGTAGCTTCTCGGGGCCTCGGCCTCCTTTTAAGATGGGTCATAATAAGGTCTGTGTCACCTCCCTGCAAGGTTCCCACGAGGGGCAGCTGAGGCGCTACGTGAGAAACGCTTTGTGAGGAGAAGAGAACCAGGCGCATGGTGGTCTCGGTGACAGGATACTCAGCTGGTCTAAGTGACAATGCTACTTATCTGATTAAAACTTCACAATGATGGACTGGCACAGTCCCCACGATACAGGAAAATTTAGCCGGCAATTGAGAATCGGGTCTGAATGACCCTAAGTATTAGATTCTCAACTACTATGTGACTTGGTATTTTAATAATCATTCTTAACTTTATGCTGGCTGCATATCGGAGCGTATTAATCGTGTGCGCTTCTTTTCCTTTGTAATACGTTAGTATTAGTGAGTACTACGTACCAGGACTGTGAAGTACCATCTTGGTCATTCATTCAAACACGGATCTAGTGAAAACCTATGAAGGGCGAGGCTTGGTGCTACGTATTAGGAATCCACCGTGAACAACAGAAGGTCTCTCTCCATCATGAACTTACAAGGTAACAGGAGAGGAAAAGTATTAGATCATTCAGTACCGGATGCCAAAAGGAAGCCTCAGGTCTGCGGGAGGAGGAGACATTCTTAGTCTAGCGAGTCAGGAGGCGTTAACTGAGGGATGACGCAGGGCGAGCCACGTCCCAGGCAGAGGCAACAAGAGCCAGCGAGAACGCCAGGAGGTGAGGGAGTGCAGGCAGCACTGGAGGAAGTGAATGACCTTCTGCGGCCCAAATGGAGGCTTAAGGGACCAAGGGTGAGAAATAATGCCAGGGAGGGGGTCAAGGTCCAGATCACAGAGGTCCCGGTGAGTCGTGTTAACGCATAGAGAAATATCTATATATCTGATGCACAGATATGTGCATTTGTTTCTATGTTTTAATTTAAAAGACAAACCAAGTCTCCGGCCATGCCACCCTGAACACGCCCGCTCCTGTCTGATCCCAGAAGCTAAGCAGGGTCGGGCCTGGTGAGTACTTGGATGGGAGACCACCTAGGAAGACCAGATGCTGTAGGTGTAAAAAATAAAAAAAATAAATAAGGGATTGTAAGCTGACCAAGGTCCTTGCAATCTGTGAGGTCAACCAAGGGTTGCCTTGCCTAAAAACAAAGAAAATAAAAAAGACAAACCAGAATCTCGCCTAATACTGTCTTTAAACCTTGATTGATTGAGATATAATTGACATACGATCAACTACGTGCGTTTAGAGTATACCGTTTGGTGAGTTTTGACATTCTTACGTACCTGAGAAAGCCTCACCACCATCAAGAGAGTCAATTCCGTCCCCCTCTGAGGTTACCCGAGCGTCATAAGCCCCGGTCCTGCCCCTCCCCACCCTGGCAGCCACAGGTCTGCTTTCTGTCACTGTCTCTCGGTCTGATTGTGGAGAATTTTGTCAGTGGAATGGCTCATGTCAATGAAATCACACGGCATGTCCACTTTGACCTAGTTTCGCTCACTCAGCGGAACTATTGGGAGATTCTTCCTTGTTTCACGTAACAACGGGTTTGTTCCTTTCCATTGCTGAGTCGTATTCTGTACTGCTCTGAAATCTGCCTCTTTCACTTAACGCATCAAAAAGGTCACACTGCCAGGAGTTCAACGATCAGCCCCGCCTCTGACAAACGGATAACCCTGGGCAATGACCTTCAGTCCGTTTCCGGTCCTCCCAGCCCTCAAGACCATGCCTATTAAAATGAGACCACAGCAGCGCCCGCTGGGGCCTGCTGTGTGGGTCAGATGTCTCACGTGCCTGCGCTTCGTAATTGCTCAATAAAAGGCATCGGGACTGCTATTGCTATTATTACTGTTGTGGTTCACGCCTGGCGCATTTTAAGAACCCGTCAGACACAGCCGTGGAACCCTGACATGACCTTGAAGCTCTCGAGCAGGGAACAGAGACCAAGTTTCCTCTCTGGTGACACCTCAGGTTCCAAGGTGGGACGAAACTGGTTCCTTCAGCTCTTTGTTTCTCAGATTCTCTCGTGAGCACAGAGGCCTCCAGCAGCGCGGTTCGGGTCGGATAAGAACTGAAAGAGTCTCTACAGGCGGGAGAAAAGGGAAGCTGGGTGAACTGCAATGCATTCGGTCACGCAGACACTCACGCCTCTTCACCCCAACCCCAGAGACCCGTGTCTTCCTGGATGCTCACTCAAATGACAGACAGGATCATCTGCGACATGCAATGGCCGTGCGATGTTCAACAGGACGTTTCTCCAAGGTTTACCTGCCAAGGAGCTGTGGCTGCTTTGTGTCCCAACCACTGTGGTGTGAATTTTGCAAAAAAATTATCTGCCTCGATGCTACCTACCCTCAGAGTGCCTGAGTTTTGTCCTCTCCAGGGGCTAGATGCTCAGTAGCAGAGACAGCCTTGTCTTCTCATAGAAACCAGCTTTGGAGTCATGTGAGCTCTGGGTTCAAACGCCAGTCCTTCCACTGATGAGCTCTTGAATTTGAGCCAGCTATGTTAACTCTTCTGGGCCTCATCTTTCAAATGGGGCTAAAAATAATCCCTAAATCCCTGGTGTGTTGTGAGGACGAAAAGAGAAAGAAGAGATGCCTACAGCCCCAGCTCAGAGCCCGGCACAGGCGAAATGCCACGCATGGGAAGTAACAGGGCTACCCCAAATCTCTGCGTGTTTTAAGTAAACGCTTCCCCGAAGTCTTTTGTCTTTATGTCCCTCCTTAAATCACACCTTGTGCAGAAGTCTGCCTATTTTAGGCATCTCACCAGCTGGACGGGAGGCCCCAGAAGGAACAGTCAGAAGGAACTGAGGCTGCATAAGCCGAGCACTAAGTGGGGCATGAGGGCTGCCTTCAGGAAGGGCTGTCGTAGGAAAGGCGTGTTTAATCCGCTCTGTTCCACCCCAGAGGGCTCTGACCCACCGGTGGGCGAGTGTCACCAGGAGATGAGGAGGAACTGTGTTGCTCTCAGAACCAGCTGCAGAAGGAAGTGGGCGCCTCGGGGCTTGTCAGCTGCCCCTGGTGGGCGTGCGCGATTGAGGCTGCTGAGCAGGTGTCAGAGATGCGGCCCAGGTGATTCCAGGCGTAGGAAGCTGGACCAGCTGATCCACTTTCAGGAGGATGCAGGGTGGGCGGGTGGAAGCAGGAGGCGGTGGGCAGGACTGGGGGTCTCCCACACTTTGACGGCTCCAACAGCATTTACTCTTTTATGTTTTATATATTCGGGTTCCTAAAGATTCAAAAAGAAGATTTTGCTACTGAAAACCAAAGTGTTGTGTGTTTGTTTGATTGTTTGTTTGTTTGTTTTTCTAAGCCACCATCCTGGATGACCTTCTGAGGCCTCTTTGAACTTGGGGGCTCTAGGTCGATGATTCAGAATTGCCTGTGGCCCTGACAAACACATGATTCGTCAGAACTCTTTTGGCTCCAAGTGTCAAGCCTTCTCTCAACTTGGCTCAGGCAGGGCCGGCAGTTAGCGACTTGAGAAACTTGCACGGCTGTTGCGGTAGTTCCCAGAACTGGAAAAAAAAAAAAAAAAAAAAAGAGCTATGCCACCCACAGCCTCGGGGACTCGGAGCAGAGACTCAGTGCTGTCCCCAAGCTCCCTCTCTGTTCATCTGACCCTCAGCTCTGCCTCTCTCGTTTCTCCTGCCCCTTGGCCTCCGGGGAACGTGGAGGCAGCAGCCTCAGCTGTGGGGAAGGGGGAGCTTCTCCCTCTCGGCACCTGCATGTGGATCCCAGGCGAGGATTATAATCCAGCCCTGGATGGGAGGGGGGCTGTGGTCATCGGGTCTGGGTCACACACTCCTCCCTACAGGTGGAATTAAAAAACGCTCACTGGAAACCCAGAAATGGTGGCTAGGGCCAGCTGTGGAAGCCCTTGAGGAAACATGCACAGAAAACTTCAGCAGAACCTTTGACACCCCCCCACACCCTCCTCCAGAGAAGGGCGTTCCGATCAAAGGAGTTCCTATTGATTATTGATTTGAGGGCAAACATATTACATGTCTTGTTCTTTTAAAATTTTCATAACAATGATCTGAGGTGGGCTTTTATTATTATTATTATCATTATTATTATTATTATTATTATATTATCATTTTACAGATGAGAAACCAAGGCTCAGAGAGTAACTTCCCCCAGGACGCACAGCTAGAGACAAGAGCCGGGTCGGGCACGGGCCACAGAGCGGGTCTGTGCTTTGCGGGGTCCTTCGCCCTGACGCGGAGGCGGGTAAAGGGGTCCAGGGGCAAACGGGGCAGGTACCTCAAATGCAAACAGTGAGGCCAGGGCGCACGCTCTGAGGCTGCTGGGAAAGGGGACCGGACGGGGAAACGGACCCGAGTCCGAGGCCCAGCTCTGCCTCTGCAGCTGACTAGCCGTCCACCAGAAGTGCCTTTAAAAAAAAAAAAACCTCAGAAACAGACGACAGAATGGTGGTTGCCAGAGGGGAGGGAGAGGAAGGAGAACAAATAGGGTAAAGGGGGTCAGATATAGGGAGATGCAAGGAAACCAGACTTGGGATGGTGAGCAAGCGACGGAGGTTATAGACGTTGTGTTGCAGATTCGTACACCTGAAATTTGGATAGTGTTAGTAGCCCCTGTTACCCCAGTAAATTTAATTTTTAAAAATGCAGATCTGATGGGGTCATTTTTGTGGCTTAAAATGCTCCTGTAGCCTCTGGAGAGCGTTCGAATCTCCCCCTAAGGCCAAGGGGCCCCCCCTGAGGAGCCCCTCCGTGTCTGCCTCTCCCCGGAGCTGCTGGGCTCCTCTGTTCCCCTCACGACACCAACAGTGTCTTACGGGTCTCAGGCTTCTTTCGTGAATGCTGCCCCCTGGGTTTGCAAGAGCTGTTTCCTCCTCCCACTTTGAGCCAGCACCTACTTTTCCTTCCCGTTGCAGCTTTGACGCATCACCTCCTACACGAAGGCCTCCCTGATTGCCTCTGATAAACACCCTCAATCACCCTTACTCCATTTTCAGAGCCCCTCTCAGTGAACAGGCATGATCCTATTTTGGCTGGCCACCGGGCCGTAGCCCCGTGAGGAATCAGGAACCCCTGCTGCCAAGTTCATCTGTACCCACGAACCCAGCGGGATGCCCAGTAAGTATTTATTGAAGGGCTCAATGAAAGTCTGAACACTCGCTCCGGGCCTCCCCGTCCCAGTGGGAAATGTCAGGTTGTGTAGGTGTCAAATTCTATGACTTCAGGAGCACCTGGGTAAAGAGGGAGTTGTGTCAGTGGGTGGAATTTGGTTAAATCTCGGAGGATGTTGCATTTTATTTGAAGCCTGTGAAAGAAAAGGCTAGCTGGGGCCATCTGGCCTGGTAACAGGTGCACTCGGAATTGAAGGGAAGTTCACTGGAAAAGCAGCCCTGCCTGTGACAAACACGCTCCTTCTCAGAAGAAGGCTGTCTGTCACTCGGCTTCTCTCTCTGGCTCTGACATATGCTTCCATCCCTCGCTCCTAAATGTGCTTGATATTCAGAGTTTGCTGCCTGCCACGTGAGGGGAGCTGCCGTGGGAACGGAAAACGGCTTCATGACAGCAGTGAGCGGCAGGAAGCATTCGGCGTTGCCCGCAGGCCCGGAGCCCTTGCACGGGGTGTCACGGGCTCAGACCTGGATGCCGGGGCCTCGGAGCAAGGCAGCAGCTCCAGCTGTGTCGCAGAGGGACAGGGTCTACGAAGGCTCCGCTTAGCTGTCACAAAGAGCCTACGTCTGCTGTGCATGGCTCATCTGCCAGACAAACTCTGGTGCAGAGCTTCCCTGAAATCCTACCTCTGCCCCTCACCAGCTCCGCATCGTGGGCAAGCTGCTGAATCTTTTGGGTTCTGCCGCTTACAGACATTTTCAGGCCTCTGTCTAACTCTAGCAAAGTTAGAGAGTTGGCTTTGATGATCCACATCATCCCTTTTCACTGGAAGATGCTATAGTCCTGGGTATTGCTACACCAGAACGAATTCTTCAAGGGAACTCTCATTTGCACAGGCCTGTCTTTTCCCAAACGATATTGACCTCAATGAGTAATTTCCCAGGATGAGTTCTTAGGAAGCAAAGACCGTTGTTTGCTCATTACTCACCATGCCAAGCACTGTCCTAGCCCTTAGCATAGATGACTTCATCTGGCTTTCTTGGCAATTCTGAGACATCGTGTGGGACACAAAACAGCAACACTCCAACGCTGTCCACGTCTTACTGCTGCTCCCTGGAAAGTGACTGTGTTAGGTTGGCGGAGAGGAATCAAGGTTGCGATGGAATTATGGTCGCTCATCAGCTGACCTTGAGAAGGGAGATGACCCCGGATGACCCCCCGTGGGATCACAGAGGTCCTCGGATATGAAGGAGCGAGATAGAAGGTCGACGTAATGCAACTGCTGGATTTAAAAATGGAAAGGGGCCATGCCCCAAGGAATGCAGGTGGCCTCTGGAGCAAGAAACGGTCTCCCTTGGGGCCCCCAGAGGGACCGCAGCACTGCACACACCCGGAATTTATCCCGCGGAGACTAAGTTTGAGTTTCATTCCTCCAAAACTATGAAACATTTGTGGGTTTTTTTAAATTGAGATATAATTGGTATATAACATCATATTAGTTTCAGCTGTACAATATGATTCAGTATTTGTATATTCTGCCAAGTGATTACCACAATAAGTCTAACCATCCCTCACCATACAAGGTTACAAAATTTTATGTTTGTGTGTGCTGAGAACTTTTAAGATTTACTCTCTTGGCAACTTTCAAATATACGATGCAGTATTATTAACTATAGTCGCCATGCTGTGCCTTCTCCTCCAAGACATTTACGTTATAGCTGGACATTTGTACCTCTTAACGCCCTTCGCCCACTTCGCCCAACCCCCAACCTCCCTCCCCTCTGGTAACCGCCACTCTGTTCTCCGCATTTGAGTTTTGTTTTGTTTTTCGGATTCCACATATGAGTGAAATCATATGGTATTTGTCTTTCTCTGACCTATTTCACTTAGCATCGTGCTCTCAAGTTCCATCCATGTTGTTACAAGTGGCAAAATTTCCTTCTTTTTTGTGGCTGAGTAATACTCCATTGTGTATATACGGACAACATCTTCTTTATCCAGTCATCCATTGATGGGCACTTAGGTTGCTTCCACAGCTCGGCTATTGTAAATAATGCTGCAGTGAACATAGGCACACATGTGTCTTTTGTGTTGTGTTAAGCTACTAAATCTGTGGTCATTTGCTGCAGCAGCCATAGGTAACTAACATAAGTAGGAGCTTTAAACCTAGTTTACTGAGGAGGACGCAGTCATAGAAAATTTCAGTGACTTGCCCGAGCTGTCATTTTAGTGATAGCTACTAAATGGCAAAGTCGGAATTTCGACTTGAGTATATTTGGCTTGGAAGCCCACGCTCCTAACCACTTCACCTTGAACTTATAAGGTAGTTGTTCCCGTCCCATTTCACAGATGAGAAACGAGGCGTTAGCTACACCTAAATCCATCTGCCTCCGAAGTCCTGCTTGTTCCACTGGCCCGGCTGTTTAGCTATCTAGTACAATTTCAGAGTGGAATGTCAGGATTCGTTTTTTAAAAAACCCTTTGAGGAAAGCAGAGGAGGAAGAGGTGAATCCAGCTTTTAATCAACCATTAGCCCTGGTACAAAAAGTATTTCCATGATCAAATTGGCTAGTCTCCGAATTCCCTTACTGACGTCAACCCGAGATCCCTTTTTTAACTAGGGACAGTGCCCACTTTGTGGCAAGGGAAAAAGAGCAGGTGTGTGGATCCGCGACTTTATCCAGGACTAAATTTACCTAGGAAAGGAATGTGGCCGGGCTGTCTTGGAAGCACCTGCAGTGAGGCCAGTCCGCTGCGACTTTCCTTTCCGCTCACGCCCACGACTTTTCCATCGGCCTCATCTCCATAAGAAAAGTTGTCATTGATTTAAAGTTCAGCCCCTCCCCCAGCCTTTGCTGATAATGTCCTAAGAGCCCAAGTCTGAGAATCCAGTAGGAGCGGGAGAGGTGGGACAAGCAGCTCTTTGGAGGGCTCCGGGGTAGAGCACGGACACAGGGCAGTGACCTCCACGTTGGGCCCACAGCCTGCCCTGAGTTGCTTGCTGGCCAACTCCAGGCCGGGCAGCCAACTTCAAACCTCTGGCCAGAAGCCTGACAGGTGACACCACCCTCTGGGAGGCCCCGCTAGGGGCCAGGCACTGAACCCTGCACGTAGCTTACCATCGCATGTGTGCTCACCCCAGCCCTCAGCCACAGGTGGCTTTCCTGTGGATGAGGAAACAGCAGCTCAAGGGAGCTGAGTGACCTGTCCAAAGTCACAAGGAGATGGCCGAACTGAGATGGCATCTCACATCTGCTTGCGAACGCAATGCCTTAACTGCTCTGCCCACTTCCTCTTCTCGCTTGAAGAAGTGCGGACTTGGTTACGATCCCTATGAAAAGTCCACCAAGCTGTGACCATCCACATCGGTTCAGAGAAGTTACATAAACTTCGCCCCAATCTTTATAATAGGGAATTGCCACATTTTAAAAAATCACACACACACACACACACACACACACACACACACACACACACACACACACAGGATTAGGTTTGACGTTGCAAGCTGGGTTTGAGAGATATGCACGTGTGATTTCCCCTCTATATGAAACGTTTTCTCAAGGAGGCTTCTGCCGTTAGAAATGCACCATCCATTTTCCCGAGGTCCCTTCAGGTCAGCGTATTTAAAAAAAGAAAGACCTGAACTTGTCACCCAGCTCTCACTGTGTGAATCATAACAGGACTCTACGTGGGGGGACAGCCTAGTTCTAGGAACCCGTAATAGAAGCTGGATTTGTCACCTTCACAGTGCATCTCAAATCCCACTCGGGTGCCTGTTCGGGGCCCACGTGATGGTGCATCCTTGACCTAGGGGGCACTGAGCACTTGGGCTGTAGGCCACCTCAGCTGATAGATGCCCGAGTCACACACACTCCTCTGTGACCAGACCCCAGGCATAGGCCAAAGAGCCGAGAAGACAATAGCTAATGTTCATCAAATACTTCTCTTTGATGATTCTCATTGGTGTTGCTATTGTTGCACCATTAATAAATGTAACCATCACAGCTCCCTGTAAGTAGCAATTATTCTTGTAAAAAGGGGCGGTGCTTAAGCAATCAGGCCACATCTGACGATCGCAGTCACCTCTTGCTGATCACGTGAGCCTGCGAAGTGACTACGTACGACTCGCTGAGCCTCAGGTTCCCTCATCTGTAAAATGGAGGTGGTAATAGTGTCTGCCACTCGGTGCTGCTGAGAGGCTGAAACAGGATCGGGTGTGGAAGGCACGTAATAGCGCAGCTGATGCTCAGACCGAGGGCCCCAGCTCCATCGACGGGACGGTCTGCCTGGCGTGGCTGACGGCGTCCTGCCTTACGGCGGGGAGGGACACCAGTCAGAGTTTGCTCCCACAGCCTGTGGGTTGGAGAAAGGGGATGACATGAACCGCTGCTCTGAGCCAGGCCTAGAAATAGGGTGCGCACGGGCTGCAAAGTGCATATTCGGTCAGCAATGTCGGTGGCCTGGTTCTAACTGGATGTCAGACTCTCAAGAGCTGAGTTTGTCTGTGGATCTGATCATCTTTTAGAGGCGACTCAGTCACCTTGCTCTGTGCCTCGGGACCCCTTCCCCTGCCCATCCACTTCCTTTCCACTGGCATCTATGGAGGTTCGACCCTGCACCAGGCACATAGCAGCGGGTTCGGGGCGACGGCCACCACCTCCCGTCCGCCCTCGGGAGCGTCCGGTCCAGTGGGAGAGACAGACACGGAGCAGATTCTGGCATCGACATTCATGGTCATCGCGATAGACGCTAAGAAGGCAAAGGCCGGAGCCCGTAAGGGCGCCAGGTGACAGCAGGAGGGCGCCGCCCTAGTCAGTTTTCAGGGGCAGCCTCTCTGAGGAAGTGATGTGGGAACCAGAAATGAGCCAGGCCAAGTGGGTGGTGGGGACGTCGGTGGTCGGGATGTAGGTGGAGGAGCTTAGCATTTTCGAGAAACAAGGAAATGGCCAGTGTGGCTAAAGCTCAGAATGCCAAGGGGACGTGACATGGCGCTGTGAGGGGAAGGAGGGGGCTGGCCTACTTTCCTCTCGCTTTGCACGGCTGCTGGTGTTTGCCTCTGATGCCTGCAGTTCCTGGGGGGGGGGGCGGGCAGGCCCGCCTACTTGTCACACCTGCAGCCCAGCAGGGCGCCCCTCGGGGTCTGGCCGGGGCCCCCTGCCGGCGCACTGCAGTGCCCTGGCTGTGTGTCCCCTCAGCTCCACGGCCGCCCAGCGCCGAGGCCAGTCCTGTCCCCCCTGAGAGACTCGGGCAGCTGGGCTCGGTTACTCAGGTGACCTGGCGTGCTCTTCCTGTGACTGGGGATGCCTGGGATCTTGGGTCCCAGTAAAGAAACCAAGTCGCCACTTCCGACCCCAGCTCCACTCCCCGGTTCCTTCCCTCATCCGTCCTGGTGAGAATGGAGGCCTCCCACGGGCCCTTCTGAGTGGGCTCGTTCAGCTCGGCTTGACCCGTGGCCGCTCAGTGCCAAGGACGCCGGGGTACAAAGGGGAGCAGAACTTCATAGGGTCCCACTCTTGAGAGGCTGGCAGGCCCCCGAGGCACCATGCCAAGCACCTTACCTGTGATCCCCCCTCATCCCCAGAGTGCCCCAAGGGGTAGGGACTGTCATCAGTGCCCACTTCATAGACGAGGAGACTGAGTCAAGGAGAAGCTAAGCAGCTGGCCCAAGGCCACATCCCAGCAGCTGGCAAGGCCGTTCCTTCCTCCGGCTCTCTCTCATCTCTCTCTCTCCTTCCAAGTTTCTGGAGCTGTCCTTTTAGCTGTGATTCTTCTCCAACGGGGCCCCTGTCCTCCCGTCCTGCGGGCGGACCGCTCTGCACGCCATGCTCTCCTGTGACTGCGGCTCACCTTCCTCTTTTTACCGGCCCCGCTGTGTCACGCAAGGCCCCTGTGTCCCTGTCATCTGGTGGCCTAGTTTCCCCATCACAGCACAATGTGCCTCGTGGAGCTGGAGTTTCACCCACTGCCTGAGGTTCAGCCTGTCACTCAGTCCGCTCCGCCCTCCTGCCACCACCCCTTGCATGCCCAGCGGGGCGATGGGGCAATGGGGTACGGAGCAGGCACTGCAGTGACCCAAAAAGTGAGTGCAAGACCCGAAGTTCTCCTGAGAGCTGTGACTTTCGGGAAGTGTTTCTCAAAGGCGAGGGCTCCCCTCTGTGACAGTACTTTTGCCTCTTACAAGGACTGCAGGGGTGCTGGGCTGGCGGTGGGGACGTCTCCAGTCCTGCTGGCTCGGGGGGCCAGTGTGAGACAAGCCTGCAGGGCGAAGAGTTGTCTCGTGCCCACTCAAGGTTTGACATGTCCCACCCAACATTTGTACAAACGCGATCCATTTCTTATTTTTTGAGCACAGATCCTAATTGTTTTCTTTACATAAACGCAAACCTCAGCAGGGTTTTAACAGCCACCGAGCTTCCCAGAAATGCCACTACCGTAAGGACGGAAGGAAGCCTCTAGCACTTGACCAAGAGTCGTTCACCATTTTGGAAAATGATGTCCTTAATGGCGGGGCCGCCTGAGGGGTCTGAGTCACCAGTGCCACGTGGATGCGTAAGTCTTCACTTATAGCTATTCACTCATGGCCGTTTTATGCATGCCTATTTAGCCCATACTGGAAATAGCAAAGACAAAGCAAAATTCGGTAGAAATGCTGTCTCACTCTGAAATCCAGATGCAGCCATTAAAAGTCAGCACGAACATCAGATGACTTACTGTCTTCTCGAATCCTCTGCGCACTTTCGTGTGGGAATACATATCGTACTGTACACTTTATCTTTTATTTCTCCCATATATGACATTTACAACAATGTATTGGTTTTTAGAAATTATTTGCCCGTAGATGACACTATCTGTGAATTTCGATTCAGGGTAGTAAAGGTAATGTTACAAACATATTTATTTTAAGAAAAAGGGGTTGTGGGGGACTAAGAACTACAATCTTAAGGAAATGAGAATAACTTTTTGTTCCTGCCGGAATTTACACACCAAATAAATGATAGTCCCACCTAAGCCACCTTAGCAACCAAGGACTTATATTATTGGCCATTTTTGCTCCAAAGACGTTTGGTATTCTTTTCTTGGAAATACTTTCAGAATGGGATTTTATTTGTCCCCTCCCGAGAAATTTCTAGAATTGTGCTCATCGAGAAAAATTTTGATTTTTGAAAAGAACCTACAGTTTTTCAGAGCAAGTTGTCGTGAACAAGGTCGCCAATCGAGCTGAACGAGGAGATTCTCAGTCACGGACTCTGAGGCTGGGGGGACAGGATTGCGTTGTGTCCACCTTTGCTTCTCCAGCACTTCGTACACGACACACAGTAGGTGCCCCGTATGGAGTTGAGCCAAATTCGATCAAATACGCGACGTGAGCGTGGGACGGAAGCAGTGGATCATGCACCTGGATCACGCTGAACTTAAATCGCACAGAAACATGTGCTATGGCAGAAAATGAAACGTTCTCCTCCGGGTGTCTAAAAGGTGGTATGGCCTGGGCACGGTCCACTCGGTCCCCTAGGAGTGGCACGGCTGTGACTGGGGGGTAAGCCCGCGCTGGCGTGCTCCAGTGGAAAATTACCCCAGCTCCTTCCTGCCCGTTCCCTGGGGAAGCCCGCTCCCCGGAGGTAGCTGTTAGGAGCAATGGCGGGTTTGGAAAGTTCTCTCAACATCATGAATCTCCTTCCAGACTTAAAACGGACCCTCGGAAGGCATACGCAGCCCACGTAGAACCACTGCGTGACCAAGCGTTTTGAGTAGTTTGGCTCAGAAGGAAATTTCAAGGAATGCCGAAGGTGTTTGAGGATAGGAAGCAAGAGCACAGTTTTAACGGCAAGGACGCTTCCCGACACGTGAGTTCTTACGAATGCATTTCGGACTTGGCAGAGTACGTTCAAACAAGAGCTTATATTCTAGTGCAGGAGACCAGCACTAAAAAGGTGAGCAAACAGGGAAATGGCATCACCATCATTTACAACCAGGGGAGGGGTTCTGAAGGATAGAAATAGTGTTTAGAGGCTGGAAGAAGGTCTTTACATAGAGTCGTCAGGAGGTTGACCCCTGAATCCAGACCAGAGATCACGCAAAGGCCCTGAGGTAGCAGAGGGCTTGGCGTGTTCGAGGTGCGAAAGCTAGTGACCAAGCAGGAAAGTCCTAGGAGGCGGGGTCCGAGAGGCAGGGAGGGGCCAGACCTTGTAGGGTCTGGGAGGGCTGTAAGAACTCCATGAGAAGGAGTCTGTATCTAATTCTAAAGGGAGTGACTTGTTCTGATTTGGTTTTAGATGACCTCTCTGGACAATAAGTTAGAGGAAGACAAGGGTCTAAGCGTGGAGACCAGTTAGGAGCCATTATAACTGTCCAGGCAGGAGGAAGATGGCTTGGACGAGGGCGATGCCGTGGCCGTGGGAAGAAGTAAGCGGGTTCGAGATCCCTTTCTGAGGTCGGCCCAGCAGGATTTGCTGATGGAGCGATGCGGAGTGTGTGTGTGCATGTGTGTGTGTACACATGTGTGTGTGTACAAAAGGGATCACTAAAGGACCAACGTCCAGGGCTGGGACCTGGCTGACTTCGGGGGACAGAGGGGTCGGGAAAATGAGAATCTTTTTTGGTCAAATTCATTTTGAAATGGCTCTTTGACACCCGAGTGGGGTACCGAGCAGGCGACTGGGTAAACACGGTTAGAGTTGCAGGGATGGGTCTGTCCGGAGATGTACATTTCATCCTGTTTAAAGCCGAAGGAGCTGACATTGGAAGGTGGCTGTATTTTCCAGTCTTTAAACATCTTTACTGCAAAGTTTCTGAGAGATAATAAAAAGAACTTTGAGAAGGAGAAGGGAAGGGAGAGAGGGAACATAATTCCAGTTTTATCTCTGGGCTCTGTCTTGCAACCAAACAAGTTTTTGGCTTTCACACGCTCTTCTCGAGATGGTGCACTTCTGTGAGATGTGAGACACGCACACCACCTACTGGCCATTTCTTAGCATTTTCCAACACGCCCTTCAGGGCAGGAAGAAGTTTTTAGTTCAAGGGTAAAATAAGCTGCCGTGGGAAGACCAGGAACATCGGGGTCAGAGTCAGGGTCAGGGTTGCTGCCTCCGCAGCTAACAGCCTCACTGGAAGATGGCAGGAGCCACAGGTATGCTGTGTGCTGGGACGGTGGGGAGAAGCTGGGTTTGGGGTGAAGAGAGCAGATTTGAGTCTCGCCTTTGCTTAGACCCTGCAGCGGTGTGTCCGATAAAACTTTCTGTGATGACGGAAGTGTGCCGTATGAAGGAGCCACGGGGGGCTGGTGGGCACTTGAAATGTGGCTGGTTGGGACCGAGGAGCTGACTTTTGACATTTCATTGACTTTCAATCTAAATAGTCAACCGAGGCTAGTGACCAAAACATCGGGCAATGTGGTTCTAAAGCCTCGATTTCCTCATCTGTACACCTACCCGTGGGTTTCATGCAAGGTAAACGACATCACTTGGGGAAAACTTCTAGGTAGTGCATGGCTTACAACAGCAGTTAGGATGCTGTTTGGATATACACGCAGTCGAATCCGTAGAACCTTCCACCCACACGCCTCCACCCACCGCTAAATTTTTCATCAATCTCCTGCTGCGAATTCAGAAGGAAAAACGGGGGGTGGTCATTAGCACCACGGGTCTGTCTCTCCTAAAAACAATCTGCTTGGAATGAATCAGTGTGGTGCTTGGTGCTCTCGCCGCTCTTTCTGAGACGAGAGACTGCATCGGCTGAGAAAGCCGTCCAGTCAGTGAATAATCAAAGGCAGAGCCAAGCAGATGGTATAGACCTTGGCCTCTGGTCCTGCGAAGCCACCCACCACGCACGTCGAATAAATCTGTTCCGCCTTAGCATATTTTTCAGGGTAACTGGTTGTAGTTTTCTCAGACTCTGTGATTGGCTAGCCTTCTCTTGGGCCTCTTCCAAGTGAATGAAACAGAGAATGAAGTAAGTTCTGATGTTGGCTCAGGTTTCAGGGAGGGACCATCATGAGCCTGGATGCTGCTGGGAGCAAGACAAATGTTTGTTCGTGCTTCTCTACCCTGAGTGTGGGCAACCTCTGGGCTTCTGTTTTCCCAGATGGTTCCCTTCTCACCAGAGAAGGCTGCAGGTGACTGAGGGAGAACACCGCGGAACACCGTGTAATTAAACTAATTACAGCTCTGTTGATGCAGGAGTTTCACATTTTGAACCGCAGGGTTATATAAAGCTGCGAAGAAAAACAAGAGGCACTCTCTAGAAGTGGTTAACTACGTCGGCTTAGAGGCGAGACGCGGGTTCAAGTTCGAGCGTCTCCACTTGCCCACTGCGTGGCCCTGAGTGAGTGCTAAGACCCCGAGCCTGTCTTCTCGTCAGTAAAGTGGGCACGATGTCGCCTGTCTCGGCAGATGGTTGTGAGGAGAAATGAGCGTGGTGCCTGCGAAGCACCAGCCCGGAGCCTGGAGTGTCGCGGGCACTCAAAACACATGCACTAGTGTTATGTCACCCGAGGGTGGAGCCATCCTTCCGAGAGAAAAACCTATGACGTAGCCTTCT
>CM053507.1:151048522-151077529 GCA_028627145.1 Eidolon dupreanum | reverse complement strand
TTTCCTTATTTTGTTTTCCTTCATAGCTATGGTTTTAGCAGTATAAAAAATATATATCTTTTTTTGTCTTTAATAGGCCTTGGGAGGCCAAACACTATGATTGGTTGACTGGAAGCCTTGGCGAACTAACGCGCACACACACAGGTTTTCAAAATGGAACAAAAACAATCTGAGTGAAAGAAGAGGAATAAAATAATTTAGCGAAGAGCATATTTTGGTCAATCACACACAAAGAATTTTGAAGTTCTGGGCTGAAAATTGAGAGAGGAAGTAGCATTCAACACGAAGGAAAGCAAGGTTCAAGTGTGCAAGGCCTCGTCTATTTCGTTTTATTTTAGTAAGAACACTTAACACGAGACCTATCCCCTTAGCAAATTTTAAGTGAACAGTACGTAATTGCTGACCATAGTGCTGTCCAGCGGATCCCTGGAGGTTATTCATCTTAATTAACTGGAGTTTTATGCCTGTTAATTGATAACTACCCGTTTCCTTTGCCTCCAGGCCCCGGTACCCACCACTCCAGTCTTGGATTTTATGAATTTAACTATTTTCGATACCTCATAGAAGTGGAATCGCGCGAGAATTATCTTTCTGTGACTGGCTTATTTCACTTAACCTAATGTCCTCAAGGTCCACCCATGTTGTCACACATTGAAAATTTCCCTTTATAAAAGCTAAATTATATTTCATTGTAGGGTATATACCACATAGCCCCTAGTCAATGGACAAGTCAAGAGGCTTCCACAAACCTTCAAGAGTCCACTTTGTTTTTAGCTCCCAGGGGGTTTTTCTGAGAGTCAACTTATAATCAGAAAAATCATCTCACGTCTTGGCCGCATCCCATTGAATCACAGGTGATACCAGACCGTCTGAGAACGAGCAACTTCACTCTCAGAGGCTGCGTGGGGCATGAAGCTGTTCAGAAGAGGCATTCCACTTCACATGGTGGAGGACTGACCCAATCATAGCCCCTTTCATAGTTAACTTAGATCCTAAACGGAGAAACGTAAAGCTGGGTACTCAACTCAGGCTATCTCCTGAGCCTCAAGTCCCCACGAACACCCATCGAAGAAGCACCGGGAGGCAGAGGGACTGTGTGGCAGCTGGGGAGATGTTCCACATCACCCCTAATTCCCTTGGATCTTTGCAACAACCTCCGATCTCAAAATGGGTCTCTGGGCATGTTTGCCATCGATGACTTGAAGGAACTAGGCTAATAGAGTGAAAAGTAACAGCCAAACTTATAGTTTATAATGTACTTCTCTGCTCAGCATCGGAGCTTGGGAGAAGGCAGCACGCTGTCAGCTGTTGTTGCTTTGCAAAACACAAGGTGATTTACAAATGCAGCAGAAGCGCTGGCCCCCTGACACCTGCACTGAATTCCCCTGTTGAGAAAAAACATCTCATTTAAAATACAAATAGCTGCTCCCCCACTGGAGCACACCGACACTCAAAAACTGCTGTAATAGTACCTTTCTTCAAAAAGTGTGTGTGTGTGTGTGTGTGTGTGTGTGTGTGTGTGTGTGTGTAGAGCAGATGCACGATCTGTATGTATGATCTCAAGGGTTTCGGGGGCAGCCATTCTTGGAAGAGGTGGAGTCGACGCCACTACCCAGAAAGGACGGTGAAATCAGCCTTTTATAGCCGGAAGCTTAAAAAACACTCTGGGAAGGAGAGGGAGACAAGGGCTGTCATGAAGGAATTCATGCTGGTTAAATAAGCACAAGGAACGGTTATTTTTATTAAGTTCCCAGGATGCCACAGAAGGGTCGTTGTGTTACTAAAAACAGATAGGGAACTGTGGTTTTCCTGACCCATTTGAAGTTCTGACTACTAGAATGGACACTCCAAGAGGGTTTTGTTTGTTTGTTTGTTTTGTTTACTGATGTTATCCTCAATGCCTGGGACAGTGCCTGACACATAGTAGGAGCTTGATAAATGCTTGTTGAATAAAACTACAATTGCAAAGGATTCCCAGTTTGTTGTTTTGTTTAAGCAGAGGGAAGAGGAAATGAACAGGAGATATCAAATCCATTTTCTACATGGAAGCATCCAGAATCTCTGCCCCTGGCAATGGTGGTAATCTCCGCTGAAACTTATGAATCAGTGGTTTCAATTTGCAACCTCTGTTCTCGAGGACAACTTCAATTTCCTGTTTACTGAAGGAGAAGAACCCTGAACACTGGACAAAAAAATCAGTGTGTCCATCTTATTCCAGGTTGTACCTGAGCTCTGTGACAGAGGCTCTCATTAAAGGCTCACCAGGTGACAGGCTTAGGGCAGACCTCATCCAAGCCTTTGGACTTGACCCCCCATTGTCAGGGTTCTTCCTGGGATTTCACTTGTCTGGCATTCTCTGTTTGCTTCTCTGAGCCTCACCAGACAAGTCCTTAAACACTCATCCCCCCTCCTTTTTTCCCCCTCTTCTTTCTAAGCAACAGCCAAATCCTCAAAGCCCAACACCCAGAGAGAATGAGCAGGGCATTTAAATTCAGTAGATTCTAGTTGTATTAGGACAATCACATTAAATCAAAACAGAACAGTAATACTCCTTTAATGGCAGTCCTCTTAAACATTGCCTAGTAATGCTAATTGTGATATTAATGTTGCGATTTCTTGAGCACCTACTATGTGTCAGCCAAGTGCTTCACAGACATAGGTTATATGTCATGTCAACAACAGGGACATGAGCTTTAGAGAGACTGTCTCGCTCAGTGAAACGAGGCAGGGTCATAAATCCTGATATAAAGTGCCTATACTATTTTCAGGGCAACAAGACAAGTTTCACGACAGCGTGTTATACTTAATCTCATTAATAGAAAATATACACAAACACATGCATATGCACGCGCGTAACACGTGTTTGTAAATACATGAGAAGACTATGCAGAAAACTTTGCGAACAAGCAAGTTACTTACCCTTCCTAAGCCTTGGTCTTTACATCTGTAAAGCAAGAGTAGTAAAAAATATCCATCACAGAAAATTTGCAAGAATTAAATGAAACAGTCTATAAAAAGCATTTAGCACAGTATCAGACACAAAAATGAGTCCCGATTCATTTTTTTGCTATTATTATTACTAAAGATAACTCACCAAACTGTCAACAGTGATTGCCTCTAGGAAGTGCAGCTGGGGTGAGACAGGGGGCGGCGATGCGTATTTTTCACTTTATATTCATGTGGGTTGGTCGAAGTATTTATATCAACCAGATGCTACTTTTGTTATATATATATCACATAAATTATTTTATTAAAAATTCTCTCATACATACATTTATTTCCCCAAATGCGTTTATCTTCTCCTACAAGCTAGCAGTAAAATAATACTGAACTCTTCTTTTTTTAAAAAATGAAAGGTCCACTCGGGTGTCTCTTCTGTAGCATATTTTTGGCCCCAACGCAGTGTGCGGAGCCCGATGTTCCGGACACCCTGAATCTGTCTTCCGCCTCCCTCCCTCCCAACCTCCCACCCCCGCACATCCACAGAGCAGACCACCTGCCTAGGCCAGGTCAACGCCGCGGGTATTCTGGACTGACGCATCTATCCCGGAAGCTTCCAGGCCGCCCTTGAACTTGGCCTGGCAGCGGATGAAAACCTCTCGCGCATCCCCAGGATCCCGCGGCTCTCGGAGCGCCCTTCCGGCCCCCGGCTGCCGGGATCCGCCTGCGCTGTGCGCCCCGCGGCCGCCAGGGGGAGCTCCGAGGCGGCGGCGCGGGCTCGCGGATCGGGATGTCACTGGCTACCCTCACCAGCCCACCGGCGGAAACGACAAGCATCCTTTCGGATGCAAGGCAGAAAATGACTTACGTCGCACGTTTCTATGCCAGTCCCTTCATTCCATCGTCAAAGGGGTTTAATAAAACCCATCTGAACAGTTGTCAAAGGAGAAGAACCCCAATATTTGAAGACAGGCGCACCTGGGCGTTGTTGCTACGTTCACTGGGAAACAGTTCCAGCCGCCCCTATGAGATGTCAGAATGGAGTCAGGCGCCAGGATGCCAAGTTGAGTAAGACAATCTCTGCCTTCAGAGGGCCTCAGTCTGGCTAATAATAATAGGACAAAACTAGTGATTGCAATGAAACCGATTCGTTCTGCTTTGGGCTGAAGCGCCAAAGTAATAGATGTCACACGTCAACGTAATCTCCACGCAGGGCTTGCAAAAGGGATGCTGAACCCTTCACCCCACTGAGGAAAGGGACCCAGAGAGAAATTTTTTTTTAAAAAAGGTAGTGTTTGCAGAGAGCCGCTCATGAGTCACATTAAAACTAGGAAAAGGAACTTTAATAAAGGGATCCCCTTAGAGAGGCTGGGAGGCACAGTGGACTCCTGCCTAAGTGATCTAAAATGTGGCGCTGGGGCTGACTGAGGGACAAAAAGACATGAATGACCACAGGGAGGCAGTCTTGTCCCCATGGTTTATGGGGACAACTTATGGCATTTCCAGGTGGCGAGACGTGGCTCACCTGCCAGAGGGAGCTGGGGTCGGGCTGTTTTAGGGCTTCTCCAGGCGGGGTGAAGAGACCTCAGCAGAAAAAAGAACAATGTCGGTGTTTAAAAAGCCCCCCTGTCTGAGCGGCTGCTCCCGTGCTCCCACCTATTGGTACCCTTTGCCCTAGAGTGGGTTTAAAAGACAAGACAGTGGGAAATAAATAAATATATATTTCTAATCCAATTGTCTTCAACTGGGGACAATTTTGCCCCCCAGGGACATCTGGCAATATCTGGGGACATTTTTGGTTGTCAGAACTGAGGGCAAGGGTGTGCTACTGACACCTAGTGGACACAGGCTGCAGATGCTGCTAAAGATGCCCAGGGAGGCTGTCCACCACACAACCATTCAGTCCCGAAGGCCAACAGTGCTGAGCTTGAGAAACCTGGCCTTGACATCGCAACCACAAGATTGCTAGTGTGCTCCTAGATGCCAGCGAGGACAGCCCAGAGAGGACTCCCAGGACACGTAGTAGCAGACTGCAAGCCCTCAGAAAAGGGGGAGTATGCTTGTCATTTTCTGGGTAGCATGGCTGTCACAGGAACACAGCCTAGGGGATTTGCACAGGAGGCATTGGAATCTGGGATGTCAGGAGTGAGAACGATGCCGTTTAGCAAGCACTTTCTATAGCAGAGCGCTGGGCTGAGACTTGGTTATGTCGTCACATTTGACTCTTATGACAGCCCTGAGAGATAGGTATTATTATCACAATTGTAGGCTCAGAGAGGTAAAGTAACTTGCCAAAAGTCAGAAATGAGAGAAGTGGAATGCAAACCCACACCTCTGGACTCTACAATGCCTGCTTTCCCCATCAAGCCATGCACTGCCTACTCACCAAATGCCCCCAGAAAGCAATGACAACCTGGATGAAGGAGAGACACGCTTCAAAAAAAAAAAAAAAAAAAAAAAAAAGATTCTTCTATCCTGTGTTCCTTTCTTTATCTATCATCCCCTCTACTTTGTTGCATTTTCTTTCATTTCTCTACCTTTCCTCATTGCTTTCATAGATAAACTTCTTGTTGTTGTTGTTTTGATTCTTACCAGAGCATTTGACAAAAACTGACTGAAAGAGAGAGAGATTGGTCATCTCACATAATTGAAAAATTCAGAGCAACTTTGGGCCTGGCTGAGTGGGGTGCACCAACAAATGAAAATCCTGCAAACCCTTTTCTCCTCTGTCAAGTGGTCACGTGGATGTTTCTGAGTCCGCTGAGTTTCCTTTTTTCTCAGTTGTGTGTGTGTGTGTGTGTGTGTGTGTGTGTGTGCCATTCGATGTTTCTTTGTTTCTTCTAAATGTTTAAAATCATGGACAATCAGGATGTGGTTCCATAGTGTGGCAGTTAGCACGTCTGTTTTACACGCAAACGGTCCTAGGTTCACACCCCAGGGGAGCCACAGTCCATGGTCTATGGCCATGCCACCCTGAACAAGCCCAATGTCTGATCTGGGATGCTAAGCAGGGTCGGGCCTGGTTAGTACTTGGATGGGAGACCACCTAGGAAGACCAGGTGCTGTAGGCATAAAAAATAATAAAGTAAAAAGAAAAAATCATGGACAATCAAAGTTGAAAATGGTATCTTTGGGATGAATAGTCAGAGCATAGAGGATTTCTAGGGCATGCTGTATGCCCTATTTTGTTTGCTGCAGCAAGGGTGGATACATGATATCATGCATTTGTCAAAACCCATAGAATGTACAATATGAAGAGAGAACCCTGATGTAAACTATGGGCTTCGGTTACTAATAGCATAGCAATGTTGGTTCATAAACTATAACAAATGGAACAAATGTAATTAGGAAACCTATGCGGGCAGGGGCAGGGTTATGAGAACTCTGTACTGGCTGCTCGATTTCCTGTGAACCTCCAAGGCCTCTAAAAAAATTAAAGCTATTAGAAAAAATAATTTCTTTTCCCATGCCGGAATCCATTCCTGAACATTTCAGTCAGGCTGCTATGAAATCATAAGGTTTCAGATATAGGAAGTTCTTAAATTTTATCTTATCCAGACCCTTTACTTTATAGACAGGGAAAGTGAAGCCCAGAGGAAGGGAAGTGACTTGTCCAAGGTCACACAGCTACTCCACTTTTAAAGCCAGGATAGGAAATTTTTATTCACGATAAGGCTTTTCCTTCCTAGCAAAGTGCTCCTGGCGCTACACCAAGCTGCTCCGAGTATTTATTTTCTACCTTTCAAAAAATATTTTTAGTTTCTTATATTTTTCTTAACATCTTTTTTTTTTTCTTAAAATGGGGTTGACTACCTCAGTTTTAGAATAAAAAGGTGTGTTCCTTCTAAAGATGACTCTCTAACTGGTTCGTGCTTCACTTTTCCCCCCGAGGCCAACACTCTTCCCTTTAAAAGACAGAGCTGACATTCTAGCCCCTGCACATTTAGGCTGGTTATCTGTAGGACCTGGAGTGACATCCATGGCTAATGAAAAATTCCGGCTCCAGGACTGACTTGACCAAAATGCAGAAATGTCCTGTGGCTGAGGCCCAGGTGCTGTCATTTTCAGATGCTATGAGGCTGGTAATCAGGCCAGTCAGAACTTATGGAATGTGTCACACTCATTTCACTCTTTGTCCGAAACTATCTACCCATTAGACAAAACAAATGCCTAAGAGATGAGATTTCCGGGTCCCCATACGGACTGCTCATTTACTCAAAATGACTTTATTGATTTATGTAGAAATGGTCCTTGTCCTTAAGAAGATCCCGCTTTATAATCAGGTTCCTAACAGATGTTTCCACCTCTGCACCCCAGCTTTCTGATAGCTGGCAGCTGCAACGCCTCCTCTCCGCCTGTTGTCGCCTGGCCTTCTCCCCTCCTGCGTCTGTTCTCTTATAAGAACACCGGTCATTTTGGATTAAAGGCCTACCCTCCTCCAGGATGACTGTCATATCTGATTATACCTGCAAGGTCACATTCTGAGGTTCTGGGGTTAGGACTTCTTTGCTTTTGGGGGAACACAATTCAACTCATAAAGGCTTCCTAGAATGAATTCTCCATGCAGCTGACCCAAACTAAAACAGAGGCCAGCCCTGTCTCCTGCTGTTCAACTCTCTTCATAAAACTCAGTATTACCATATATTTTTAAATTATATAGGTATCTCCTCACTAGAATGTAAGCTCCATGAGGGTAGGAATATTTTTTTCTTATTTTTTACGCCTACAGCACCTCGTCTTCCTGGGTGGTCTCCCACGTAAGTACTAATCAGGCCCGACCCTGCTTAGCTTCCGAGAGCAGACGAGATCCGGCTTGTTCAAAAAATTTTTTTTATTTGAAAACTTTGCAGATGTTTGTATTTATTTTTTAAATTAAATTTTTGAACAGGTGACTCATTTACATAGTCGGAAGTCAAAATAATATAGAAAAATGTCTAGAGAAGTCTCCTTCCCATTCTTGCCTAGCAGAGCAGAGCAGAACAGAGCATGGTGACTATGGTATAGTTGATTTAATCAGCTCCCTACTGATAGACACTTGTGGCTTCCCATCTTTGGCTATTAGCAAAAATGTAAGATAGGGATTTTTATGCTGAACCCCAGGTCGTGAACACTTCCTGTCCATAAACAACTGTAGAAAGAATGAGTGATGAATTAACCGACACCTGCGAGCGCAGGAGGGCGCGGTGGAAAAGGCGGCGGAGGGCGGGCCGCCGGCACGCGGTGCCGCCCGGAGGCCCCACCAGGTGGCGCTGCAGGCGGCGGACGCGCCTGGCCGGGCGGGCCTCGCCGCTCTTGCCGTGGGAGCGGACGGCGGCGCGGGGCGAGCGAGGGGGAGGGCGAGTCATATGACCCGCTGGGCTTCCTGGCTCCGGCCGCCGCCGTCCGCCCGTGTCCGCCCGTGTCGCGCCGGGGCCCGGAGGAGCCGTTGGGGGGTCCGGGCCGAGGCCCGCTCGAGGGGAAGCCGCCGCCCGCCCGCCCGCCGTCCCGGCCGCCATCATGCTGGCGCTCATCTCCCGCCTGCTGGACTGGTTCCGCTCGCTCTTCTGGAAGGAGGAGATGGAGCTGACGCTGGTGGGGCTGCAGTACTCGGGCAAGACCACCTTCGTCAATGTCATCGCGGTGAGCGTCCGCCCGCCCCGCCGCCCCGGGCGCCCGCGGCGCGGCGGGGCCCTGCGGTGGGGGCGGGGCCGGGGCCGGGGCCGGGGCCGGGGCGGGGGCCGGGGCCGGGGCCGGGGCCGGGGCCGGGGCCTCCCGCGCGTCGCGGCCGGGGGCTGGGCTCGGCGTCGCCGTCCTCCCAGGGCTCCGCGCGGCGGGCGTCGGGGACGGTGCACTTGGACTTGCCACGTTTTTAAAGCGCCCGGAGGTGGGGGGAACGGGAGGAGGTTAGGGTTTCCTCGGGGTTCGCTTTGTGGGGGGGGCAACGGAAGGGTTAACTCCAGCCTGTCACTTTCCCGAAGGGTCGGACCTGGCGAGCCCGTCGGTCCTGCGAGAAAGCTGGAGGATCGAGGGGCTCCCCCAAGGCGCCACCGGGGACGAGGAGCCCCAGTGCGGGCTCGCTCCCGAATTCTGCACGCAGCTTGTCCCCAGTAATTCGGTTACGGGGTCTCACCCGATCCCCCGGGGACCGAGACCGCGGTGGTGGCTGCCGCGCTGGCTCGTGGACGCTGGGGAGGGCGGTCCAGCCGGTGCAGCGCGCTGCCCGGCATTGATGAAGCCTGGCAGTTAGGGGGTCTCTGCTTTTCCGGGGCTCGTGGTCGTACGCGGGAGACAAGACGGGTCTGTAGTCAGCAGAAAGTTAACCGCCTTGGAAAACAGGGCTTCCTCTTGTGTGAGGCTGTTTCCCTGGGCAGGAACAGCTTATTCCAGGCCCGGGGCCCCACATGCAGCGCGGTGTCTATGCGGGAGTGATTGAGTGCAAGGGCGATTATTAAATTATTTTGTTTATTTGTGGAAGGCATAAAAGCGAAAGAGTCTCATCGGTGTGTGTTTGGAGCCCAGGAGTTGCCGTGACTCAGGCTTAGCTGGTAGAGGCTCGTACTTGTCAGGATCCTCTTTAGAACTATTCCAGAGAGAGGTGGCAGCGCTTCATCCACCTTTGAGATGACGCTTGGACTCTTATTTAATAGGAGACTAGCTGCCCGACTGGTTTGGTCACAGGAATAATTCAAACACAGCTCCCTTATTGGAGGAAACAGGCGACTTGTGACTCTTAGTCCTTGTGGTAATGAAGCAACAGGAATGAATAAGACTTGGCGGAAAAGAGAGGAACAGAAATGCAAATTTTCTTTGAAGAATGTTGCATATAAGTATAAAGAAAAGTTGCCTCTTTGGTCCTTTTTGTAATTCAATTTTATTTGGCTTGAGAGGACTATCTTTCAACAGGTATAGTAGGGTGGAATATATATGCAACACCACTAAAGTTAATAATGAAAAACTTTGAGCTAAGTATCCATGTTAGAACTTTCATATGATATGAAAAACACCAACCTGAGTGTAGACGAGCTCAGTTAACTGTAAATTTTCTGATACTCCCTTGAGATAAGAATTGGAGTCTCCTTGTAAATCCTATCCTTTTGACAAGACTGGATCAATTTATAGTGTAGATGGGTGTGTTACTACAATCAGTTGTACTTGTTGCAGACAAGTGGTTATACTTGGGAAAGAAAGAAAACTTTGGTAGATCATTGAAGAACTCAGAACAGTGTGTCTTGATAACAGTGAGCACCCTGGGTTCCCGTCTGTCTCTGGCCCCTTATCAGCCTGTATCCTTTTTACGTCTCTGCTTTTGCATCTCTTAAGTGGAGATAATATGTTTCTTGAAGTCTTGCTCTGAGGAATAAGTGAAATGACAGCTATGAAGTGACTACTATCATGCTTGCCCATAGAAGGGGCTAGGTAGATGGTAAACTGTTGTTATTATTTGTGGTGGGTACATTCCTTTAATACAGAAAAATTGTTTTGGAAAATATTGAGAAAGGAATTAGCTGGGATCATTCCTTCTTTAAATCTCTATATATCCATTGGGCTGCAGTAGTGGATTTGTGTATTATGGCAGGTAAATACCACATCACATCACACACACACACACACACACACACCTTTGTTTTGTTTTGTATTTGAATTAAAGATTTTAATAACAAAACTTCTGGAAAACTGTTGAACTCAGTGAACCAGTGGTTCTGCTCTTCTTTTAACATGAGACTTTTTTTTTTTTTTTTTTTTTTTTTGAATTATGATGTGAGTAATTCCTTTAAGAAAAAAATCTGGACTGTAATTGACTATGTATTGGCTAAGATCCAAAAAAAAAAGACATCAGTAAATTTCATACTTTTTCTTTTTAAACCTCAAACTCTAGCCTAATCTGTGATTCTCATAGAATATGTTGAGGACGGGGAAAAGGTTAGTAATTAAAGGTGATTTTACAGACTTTTAGATAGAAACAATGTGTCCAAAATAGTAAATTTAGCATTATCTTTTTAAAAGATCAGTGGTACTATTCTTTATATTTTATATATAAAATGTTTATTTTATAGACTCAAATACAGATGTGTTGAGCACTATTTGTCACTTTTATTCACATTCAGCAAGTAACTTCCCAGGCATGAAAAGTTTCAGGTGAAGCCAATTTTCTTTTGGTAAAAATCAACTCTTATAAACATTAGATTAAAATGTGGCTTTTTCTTCTGCCTAAAAAGTTGAAAAAATAATAATAGATGTGATTTAACTTATTCAAATGGTTTGTGAAGCTGACATATGTCGTGTTTGGTCCATTCTGAAATTAGGCAGTTTACTTATAAAGAGTTTCAGTCCTAAAATTCATATTTTATGGTTTTAAAACTGAAATTATACTTCATTTTATCTAATATTGTAGTAGAGGCACTTGATATATACATAGTGTTCTCTTTGTTTTGGATATTAAAAAACGAAACACCTCTGGTCTTTAATGTTCTCATTCGTGTTAGGGAATGAAACAGTGCCCATCGCTAAGTATTGTGGCAGTTATTGCGTAATAAATCATGTGCCCTATATGTGTAATGTATGTGAAGCAATCTTTAATTTTTAACTGAGACTCTTATATGGGTTATAAGATAGTTACTAGGAAATGTTTCATAGGCTCTACCAAATTGTCAGAGTATACACTTTATAGACATTGTGTATTTTTTAAATGAGTAGTAGTATAAAATATTGTCTACATTTTTGTGAAGTGTTGATACCACCCACAAAGGTTAATCCAAGGATGAGAATTAGGAAAAGGAGATATTTGAGAAGATTGCCGAAATCTGAACCTAGAATTATTTTATTTTTACCCTCATTTTATAGATGTAGCTAGGAGAAAGATTAAATGAAATTCCTAAGGCCACAAAGCTCATTAGTAACAGAGATAGAGTGAGAACCCAGGGCCAGTGCACTCTCTGCTTTTCCTGTCTGCCTCTGCAGATCCAGTCGAGGTGAGAGTCATAGAGCTGTGAACTGAAAGACCTTAATTCTTTAAAAATATTTTTATATATAAATTCCTCTTAGGAATCTGGATAGCACTTTAAAGCCAAGCACCTTAAATCAGGTTTACTAAAATTTGAGGAATGAATATGTGTGTGTGTGTGTGTGTGTGTGTGTGTGTGTGTGTGTGTGTGTTTGAGGACATGAATTAGGGGAAGAAATGATAACCTATGGAAAGTGGTAGTGATGGAATATTATATTATGTTGAGACATTTAAATAACTGGCTAGTAGGCATGGTTAGGTTATGGAACTACACTCAGTATCTTTAAAAAGTAAAAATAGTTCTGCGTTTTAGCAGAGTACTTACTATTTAATTATTTGGGGGTAAGAATAGCAAAACAGTTTTTAAAGAAAAGTTGCTGTGGCTCAAGTCTAAAGTTTAACAAATCTCAGACTTGACTGTAGATGCCAGCCAGCCTCCCAGTGAGGAATTCTTCCAGGACTGAATGAGTCGTGGAGCAAGAGGCATCCTGCCCAGGAGCCTCTCTCCAGAGATCTTCACCCCCCAGCCCCTAGCCCTTCTCCCGTTGCTTCTTCTGGACACCTAGAATCTCAAAAGCCCAGTGTGCAGCATGGTGGTTTGACTTACGTTCCACAATGACCACAATAGGCTCAGCTAACACCCACCTTCTCATGTAGAGACAAAAACAAAAAAGGGAAGAAGGCGGATAAATTCTCCTTACCATGAGGACTCTTAGGGTTTACTCTCAACAGCTTTCCTAGTACTTATTTTATTTTGTAACTGAAAGTTTGTACTTTCTGACCACCTTCCTCCAGTTCCCGCTCCCCCACCCTTTTCCTCTGGTAACCACTAACTAGCCTGATCTCTTTTTCTGTGAATTTGGTTTTTTGGTTTTTTGGTTTTTAGATTCCACATATGTGAGACCATACATATGTGAGACCATACAGTATTTGTCTTTCTCTGTCTAACTTATTTCATTTAGCATCATGCCTTCAAGGTGCATCCATGTCATGACAAATGGTAGGATTTCCTCATTATTCATGGCTGAATAATATTCCGTCATAGGTGTATGTTACAGTTTCTCTATGCATTCACCCATCAGTGGAACTTAGGTTGCTTCCTTGTCTTGGCTTTTGTAAATAATGCTACTGTGAACATGGGGGTGCAGATATCTTTTTGACTTAGTTTTCATCTCCTTTGAGTATATTCCAGTAAGTGGAATTCCTGGATCGTATGATAGTTTTATTTTGAGTATTTTGAGGATTCTCCATACTGTTTTCCATCGTGACAATTTACAATGCCACCAACAGTGCAGGAGGGTTCCCTTTTCTCCTCATCCAAGCCAGCATTTGTTATCTCTTGTCCTTTTGACGATGGTCATTCCAGCAGGCATGAGGTGATCAATATCTCATTGTGGTTTTAAGTTGCGTTTCTCTAATGACTAGTGATGTCGAGCAGCTTTTCATGTATATGTTCGTCTTTCACGTATCTTCTTTGGAGAAGTAGCTTTTCAGGTCTTTGCCCTGTTTTTCATTATGTTAATTGTTATTTTTGTTTGTTATTACTGAGTTGCTATTGAGTTGTATGAGTTATTTTTATATTTTGGATATTAACACCTTATCAGATAGGTGGTCTGCAATTTTTTTTTTTTTTTTTTTTTTTTTTTTACCATTCCATCCATAGGTAGTCTTCACTTTTTTGATGGCTCCTTTTGCTATGCAGAAGCTTTTTAGTTTGATGTAGTCCCACTTGCTCATTTTTTATTTTGTTCCTTGTGCTTTCGGTATCAAATCCAATAAATTATTACCAAGACCCATGTCAAGGAGCTTTATTTCTAGGTTTTCTTGTAGTTTCATGGTTTCAAGTCTTACATTTAAATCTTAAATCCATTTTAAATTAATTTTTGCTAGTGGCGTGAGATATGGGTCCAATTTCTTTCTTTTACATGTGTATTTCCAATTATCCCAGCACCATTTATTTAAGAGACTGTTTTTTCTCCACTGAGTATTATTGGCTTCCTTGTCAAATATTAGTTGATCATGTATGCTTGGGTTTATTTGTTTTTATGCAAGTATCATACTATTGATGACTATAGCTTTATAGGATAGCTTGAAATCAGGAAGTGTGATACTTCCTGCATTGTTCTTTGTCAGAATTCTTTGACTATTTGGGTCTTTTGTGGTTCTGTACAAATTTTAGGAGTGTAAAACCAGTTTTAATGCCTTCATAATTTATTCCATTATGGTGTGTCCTGTGTGTATGTGGTAGTATGTTTGATCATTTCCTCACTATTGGACATTGAGCGGTATCCAGGGTTTGGCTGTCGTACATCAGTGTGATCTGTATTTCCTGAGGATGGATTCCAGAGCTGGCGTCACCGGGTCAAAGGATATGAATATATTTCATATCAGATAGCCAAATCGCTTTATAGAAAGTATGCATTCTCACCTAGAAGGTCTTCCAAACAGATTTCATATCAAGTTGGACTTCAGTTAAGCTCTTAGTCCTTTGGTGTTTTTAGGGCAAAACATAATTTGATTTTGTTGAAAAGGTGAAAGAGCAGCAGTATTTTTAAACTGTCCTATTAGATAATTGCTCTTTGTGTCTGATGTTTTACGAAGTACCTATGTATATGTCAGCAGCTGCTAAGACTGAGACTATAGAAAACATAATTCCTTTTTCAATTTTCTTTTTCGTCGAACTTTGCAGGCAAACCATATAAATACAACTCATTTCCTTTAGGTATCACAGTCTAATTTGTTTTAACCTTATTGGTGGATTGCATTAGGAGTTTATATTCCAGAATTTTGGCATATTTTCATGTGATTCTTACCATGTGGGATGCTGCTTTTTTTTTTTGGTATGGGGGGAGGGTTAAAAGACATTGTTTTCTAAACCAGAGTCTAAGAAAATCTGCAGGTAGACCATTTTCGAGGCTATAGCATGTGAATTTTTTAAAGCACAAATATAATTATAAAAGTTGATTCATGTCCTTCAAGCTCACATGTGGGGAAAAAAAAAACTAAGGAAAAACATACTAAGCTATTTGCTGAATAGGTTAAAATTAAGTGATAAATTAAGGCGGTATCCAGGGTTTAGTTTTTCTAAGATGTGACCAGCCAAAATGGAAATCTCTAATGGGATACTTTGAGTTAATTTTTTTCTTCAAAGTCAAAATCACAGGGCTTATATTCTGTTCTTTTTTTTTTTTTCAGGTTACACTGTTTCTTAAATTAGATAATGGATCTTGTATTTGGATCCAATTACATAGTTTGCCCAGTTTTATATACTAGAGTAACATTTTTCATTTCCTGAAAGGAACTTTTATGCTAATTTAAAAAGTCTTTAGGGTTCATTTAAAAATCATCTCTAAGAATTATGTTATTTAAAAAAATTATATTACTGACAAAATAATTTTAGGTTTCAGATATATAAGTAGTGACATTTCTGCTTGAAAATTGAGGCCTTTCCTCCTAAACTGGATTAGAAAATTAATCATTTGTTGTTTAAAAAAAAAAAACTTGGATGATACTTGGCAAAATGAAACTAAAGATGTCTTTTTTGCCTATTCACTTGATAACAATTACTTTAGCATCTACCAATGTACTATACTTATGATAAGAATATATTTCGAGTTGAAATTTGTTGGCTTACGAATGTGGTACGGTTGAGTTTATTTGGAACATGTTGAAATCAAGTGGTTACATGAGTTAGAATGGCGTACAAGAACTGAAAGCCAAACTAGGTTGGAATCATGACTCCACCTGTGTTATTTTTGTCAAGTTATTTAACCCCTTGATGTCTGTTTCTTTATTTGTAAAATGGAAATAATAGTACTTTCTACCTCGTAGAGTTGTTATGAGTTGATACCTATAAAACACTTTATTCAGTATTCGGAACAAGGCATATAGAAAGTGCTTTGTAAATGTTAGCTGCTGGGTTACCATAATATGATCTCTTTGAGGGCAGGGATTTCTGTGTGTTTTGTTCACGTTGTATTTCAGATGCCTGAAACAGCACCTGCCATGCACTAGGGGCTCACTTTCAAATGGACAAATATTATATTCATAATGTCAAGAATGAGAATTCTGGAGTCTGGCAAATTCTATTTATCACTTGCGTTAGCATCTATTTTTCAATTTTTCCTTCTCTGTAAAATGTAGATGATCATAGAACTGCCTGGTAGAATAGTTGTAAGAGTTAAATAATGAGTCTATGCAAGGCAATTAGCACAGTGCCTGGCACATAGTAAGCACTCAATAAATGATGACTGTTACGTATTAGGAGTAAGATGTAATAATTAGCTTTTATGTCCAGTTACCGTTTCGATTTCTCTTGATTATATTTTAAATAGTAGTGATTTTTTGTTTAGGAAATAAGCCTTTTCGCTTGTTTTAATTCTTAGGAAAATTTTGAACTTTATAATTATCGTGTTGAATTTAATTGAAAGCACATGGGTCCAGTGGAAAAAAAATGTTTTAGCCTCCAGTATAGGCTGATAATTGTTGATGAACCTACTAATAGTTCTTCCTTTTAGAAGATGAAATTAGATCTGATAAACTTCTCCTTGGTATATAATTACAGTATTTGTTGTGGAAACAGTCCGGAACAGAGTTGGAAATATGAGTTGTTCTTTTGATTGTTTCATCACCGACTAATGGTCGGACTATGGACAAGTCGTTTAACTTCACCGTTTTTCGGTTTGATGTTGGCGAAGGTTGTGAGAACTTTGCTGATAGTGACTGCTTTCTTGTACCTGGAATTAGAACTCTTAGACATCGGTCAGAGATAAAT
Source organism: Eidolon dupreanum (assembly GCA_028627145.1). Taxonomy (NCBI): domain Eukaryota; kingdom Metazoa; phylum Chordata; class Mammalia; order Chiroptera; family Pteropodidae; genus Eidolon; species Eidolon dupreanum. The sequence continues at coordinate 151,060,835 of CM053507.1, read as the reverse complement.
AAAAGTATAAAGGCTCTGAAATAAAGTGCCAGTCGTAAAATCCCAGCCTCTGGCCAGAAGGAAAACAGATAGTTTGCAGCTTTATGGTGAGAGATGGAAAAGTAGCCTGACCCCAACAGGAAAAGGGCAGCCCTTGGTGGTGGTGTCTGCCCTCTAGAATTTAGGTGACCTGTACAAGTGTATTGTGATTTTAGGTTTGGATAAGAGCATAATACTGCTGTTCATCCGCATGTGTTGGTTGTAATATTTTGAACTCCAGTTTAAGATTCCGGTGGTTTTAATGACTGTTGACAGCTGCAAATTTGCAAGCCCCAACAGGCAGTGTCCTGTGTGACTGTGTCAGCCCATCCTCTCCCAGATGAGAAGTGGGCTCTCGAGGGCGCGTGCGTGCGTGCGTGCGTGCGGGGCGGGGCCAGAGGAGCTTTCGGCAGTTTCCGCTCTCAGGGTGGCTTAGGTCTGGTGTGGACACTGATCACTAGACCTACTTTTTATTTTTTCTCTGGAAAGCTCCTTTTGTCTGGAGAATGTTTTAATGCAGATCTATAGACGTCATCATTTATAAATACCTCAGCATCAGAAAAAAACTAGGAAATGGTGTAAGTAGATTTTTCCCTCCAAAATCTAGCTGTTTGACTCCACTGGATTTTGATTTCCATATTTCGATCTTATTATTTCATCACTCAGTGACTGAATTTTAAAAAATTCATTTGTCTCTTAAGAATACACAGAATCCATATGTGCTGTTTAATAGAATGTCCAGATATACAAACAGAAAAAAACAATCTTTAATACCATTGATTTAATCACTATTAATATTAAGTTCATGTCCTTCCGGGTTTTTCCCTGTCCCTTTATATATACAAATATAATTGAAATATAACGTTATATTAGTTTCAGGTAAATAGCATAATGGTTTGATATTTGTATACACGGCTGAAGGATCACCACAGTAAGTCTAGTTAACATCCATCACCACACAGTTAAATTTTTTTTCTCATGATGAGAATTTTTAAATTTTTTTTTTTTTTTTTTTTAATTTTTTAGAGCCTATGTGAGCCAAACTCATGACATGTTGGGTAGCAAGATCTCAAATGCTTCTCGAGAAATTTTAAGATCTACTCTATTAGCAACTTTTAAATATGCAATACAATATTATTAACTATAATCACCATACTGTACAATGCATCCCAGGACTTATTTATTCTGTAACTCAAAGTTTGTACTTTTTGACCCCTTCACCCATTTCGCCCACCCCTCACTTCTGGCAACCCGCCAATATATTTTCTTTGTCTATGGGTTCAGGTTTTTTTGTTTGTTTGTTTCTTTCTTTCTTTGTTTTTGTATTTTTAGATTCCACATGTCAATCAGTTTTGACCAAGAACTACAAGGCAAACATAAACTTTATTTGAGGGTCTTGTAAAGAATTACAAATCCAGGAGACATAGATCTGAGTAGAAACTCCAGCTGTGTTCTGAGGGGAAAAGAAAGAGACCAAGTTTATGAAGACAAAAGTGAAGCTTCCAGAAGGATATCACAAGCTGCTCTGCTTGGTGCCGGCGGGCAGACTTCATCTTTTAGTGCTTATGTCTATTGCTAGGTGACAAGCTTCTTCTTTAATAGAGAGTTCAGTGATGCAGACCCAGCTCTAAGAGCTATATCAGGATGTAGCCATTTCAAAAGTGTATAAAGGTAATTTCTCATGGAGGGGCTGTATTAGCTCAGCTTCCTGGAGGCCTCCCTGCTCTCTTCATAACACCAACTCCAGTTTTCTGTTTTTCTTTCACACACATATAAATGAGATCATAAAATATCGGTCTTTTTCTGTCTGACTTACATCACTTAGTATAATGCCCAGTACATCATTTCTTGATAACAGTGGGAGGGGCGTGCTGTGCACACAGTGTGCGTACAGTGATCCCATGCAGACTGCTTGATTTGTCCACTTTGATGGCTAATAGGCAGCTCACGTCCAGTCAGTATAAGATGGAACTCTTGATCCCTTCCTCCCACAATCCGGAGAATCAACATCTACCCTTTTCTAAAAATGTTAAATCAAATGGATGTTACAGGCTTTAATTAACCCTTATATATATTTTTTGGTTACAGTTATCATTTTTCACTGTTGAGTAATTGAAATGTTTATTTCTGAAATTTTCTTTAGCATTCCAGAAGCTGAGCCAAACAGTATGGCCAGTTTTAACCTTTAAATTTTCCTAACATCCTAGCTATAGTAGTTGTCTTTCCAAGTCACAATTCATCATCATTTTGACCACACTTACCACCATCAGAAAGTACTTGTTTATTGTCTTTGCCTCTATGAATGTAAGTTCCATAGGGGCAGGGCTTTGTCTCTCTCTTTTTTTAATTATTTATTATTTTTTACGCCTACAGCACCTGGTCTTCCTAGGTGGCCTCCCATCCAAGTACTAACCAGGCCCGACCCTGCTTAGCTTCCGAGATCAGACATCGGGCTTGTTCAGGGTGGCATGGCCGTAGACCATGGACCGTAGCTCCACTGGGGCGCGAACCCAGGACCTTCTTCGTGTAAAGCAGACATGCTCACTGTTACCCTATGGAACCATGTTCTGTTTGTGTGCTTTAAACATAAAGGTTGTCTCATCTCTTGGGATTTTTCTGAGGTGCTGGATGAACATGTAGATAGTGTCAGATTCAGAATATCATTTTTCTTGTCAGGTTACTACATTACTGATGATTTTACCAGTGGTCGAAAAGACAAAGCGTGGTCCTCAGTCCGCAGGTCCCAGTTAGGCTGTGAGGTGTCTGCTTGGAGACTCAGCGCGGTCTGTCATGGATTCACAGGGCTCAGAGTCACCAGCCGACTTTGGAGCGAGTGGACATTTCCAAGAAATAGGAAAGGCAGTGGCCGTGTTGACCTTATGGGTTGCGAGCGCAGAGGTCATCTCTAGACATCCTGCTATTTCTTAATCATTCTTTTCCTCTCCCTCCAGCACATGGGGGCATTCAGTAAAAATCTTTTCATTTGTTTAGCTAATCAAACAGTCGGCTATTTTGTGAAGTGCTTTCACACACAGTGCATGGTATGAGTCTTTCGGCCTCCTTGTTAAGTAGATACTCATTGGCTTATGTAAAGTAAAGAAAGGTTAAGTGACACAGTTTTTAGATAGGTCTGGAATTCAGCTCCATCTCTCACCCTGAATGTTCTCTTCCATGGAAAAAAAGGTGGGTTGTGATGAGTCCATGTTTACAGACAGATCCTTTAGGATCTTGCTTTGCCATCTGATAAGGACAGCCCTTCCGAGTCCTGTGCCCGAGGCTACTTTGAAAGCTGGACATGACCTCTTGTGATACTCCGCATGTGTTTTTAGCTTTCTTTGCCTCTGTTGCCCAGTGCTTTAAGTCTGCTTTAGTGGTTGTTTTCCTACTTCTCTATTCTGTCCTTCCTAGGAGCACAAACATCTTTGGTTTTGGGTTTGTATTTTTGGCAGACTCTGGAGGGGAGCTTCACTTTTCCGGTGAAGGTGGCAGGATGGGTGTGAGAGGCTGGAGGAAGCAGGCCTGTGAAAGACTTGTTAGTGTGGTGACGAGGGGGAATGAGACTCCCAGGGTGCCGGGACGTTTTCATCGCCTGCCGTACGCGGTTCATCTCCAGGTGCTCCTTTACCCTGCGTGGCACCGCCTGGCACACCGTCCAGGTCCCAGGTCTGCGAAGCCTTGTCCCGGCTCTTCTGATGTTGCTTAACACTTGTATTTATTTTGCCAATTATTCACCTGTCTCTACTGCTAGACTGCAAACTTCCTCACTGTTGTTTACGCCCTCTAAACGCAGCTCCGGGCCCGATGCGTTGGTGCTCCGTGATTACTGACTCAGTGCAGTAAAGCAGCACAGGGCAGCGTCTGAGTGTGTGTTGAGTCACACAGGCCGAAACTTGAGTTCCAGATCTGCCAGAGCTCTGCGACCCCTCGAAGCCTCGCTTTCCTCACTGGTGCGGTGGGGATGAGAACGGCTACCCCATGGGCTCGTGATGCGGCCGAGGTAACGAGCCCGGGGCCGGCATGGCGAACGCTCCGTGGTTGGTGGTTACCATTGCGATCGACGTGACACTGGGAGTTAGGGCGGGAGCACGTGCTCCAGACAGACGGTAGATGAAGCGGAACCCCCCACACCCCTCGCGAGCACCGAGTAGGGATTCAGTTTCAGGCGGCCGTGAAAAGTTCCAAGATGGTCGTGTTCTGAGCACCAGGAACCAAGTTTTGATTCTCAGTGACGGTTTTCTGTCACTGTGTGAACAAAACTAAAATAACAGACAGCCCTTTGCCATAATCCACTGTCGGTGTGCTAGGACGTTTGGGACAGCCCGCTGAAAAGTTTGCTGATGTGTTTGGTGTGTCTGCCTGCAGACAAATTTGCTTGTATTTAACCACTTGCGGCTAGAAGATGGGATCGTAGTTGCTCTGAGTCAGTGTGTCACTGCATGTGCTGGGAGCAGGCTCGCCTCGGGTCTGTTTGGAACTTCTCAGTGGCCACTGAGCTGGTATATTGTCATTGCTGTTGAGCAACCTAACGTTGGCCTCAAGCTTCTGTCCAAATAATGACCCTTGCTTACCTGTCACCAGATAACCCTCGAAAATGCCTGAAGCATTATATTTGAGTTCAAATCCCAGTTTGGCCACTAGGTGGTTGTCTGTGTGACCTTGACCTCAAGCTTCCTTTTCTGTAAAATAAGACCAGTAAAGTGAATGGTGTCATGCTGCTATTATCATCCTGATTATTAGTGTTATTAATAGCGTAAGTCAACAACATGGGTCCTAGCTAATGACACTAATGTTTACTTAACGGAGTAATCACATATAACTGGAAAACATTTTTGTCACTCCAGCCTCTTCCTGGACTCTTAGTTCTCCACGCTCCCCACCCGGATGGTAATAAGTGGGGTTGTAGACAGCTACTGAATAAATGATGATGTTAGCATCTAGAAGGTACTGCAGTTTGGAACCCGAGCAGTGTAATAATGACTCAGTATTTCGTGACTGTCCATCACTTAAGAGCTGAGTTTCCATGTGAACCATTGCTGATAACGCTGCTGGGCTAATGGAGTGTTTAGTCTTTCTTCGGGGACACCCAGAGAGAGTGAGAAGGTGAAAAATAGCCAGCGAAAGAGAAGGTATTGAGACCTTGGCATTTTCCGCAGCCACGCCACTCGACTGCCAGAGAAACTGAGAAGCATGGAAGCAGAGATGTCTCTCCTGACATGTAAATAGCTAAGATTTGATACAGTCTAGTTTGAAATGTTTTTAGGGAATTAGTAACTTTAATATTTTAAAAGTAACAGTGTTACTAAACATTTGGAGGGAGGGGACACAAAGCAATCCACATGGTGTTGGTGGAGGAGACAAGGTTGCAAATCTGTGACACAGAAAATTGTTACAAGCAGGTGATAAAGGACTAGGAAATTAAAACCCAGATCTTAATGTATCCTAATGATAGGTGCCACAGTTTACTTCCTCTGGAGTCTGACATCAAAATTATGTTTATAAACATTTTGTTGCCTCCACTACTGCGTTCAGGGATTCCTGGGCTAGTGTCTACAGGCTAAGGAAGGGAGGGTGGCCTGCTTTCTGGCATACCAGTGGGGCGGGGTTTTAGTGGCTTCATTTATCTTCCATGTAGAAAAAAGAACTGATAAGAAGTCATGCCCGTGCTGTCATATGTCCTGGTATGCTGTGATCCTTGGTTACTTTTAGAGAATTTTTCACTTACAACATATGAGAGTTCAAAGTAGCAGGAGTCACAAGTTAAAATTGAAACTAGGAGAGTTTCTGCGTAACCCCTCAGTAATGCCTCTTGACATTTTAATTGCAGATCTAAGTAGCCACTAGAAAGTGTTGTGGTTTCAGTGAGCCGTACAGCTTAACTTCCCTGGAAGTCGAATGAGGCAGACTCAGAAAATTGCGTAGAGCGTCATTACTTGTTAGATTTCTTCATGGTCCAGAAAAACCCCTGTATAACTTCCTTTGAAGAAATGCAGCTGAATAGGAAGTAGAAGTAGTTGATGGATGATACTGGACCTGGGAATTTTGAACGAGTCGTTTCAGTTCCTACAGAGTGTTCTTTCTCAGAGAAGTTAGGGCAATATGCGATGCAAGGCTTGCGAGGCTCGCCTTGGCCTTCCTAGTCATATTTTGTCAGAGGTAGCAATAGTCATGACAACTTCCCTGTACTAGCTTGTGTTCTGCACTTTGGAGACCACTCACGGCAGTTTTTAAAATAATGCTCTGCTGTTGATTCATCGAGAACCTAGCTCATGGCCAAATTCCAGCACAGATTAGTTTTGTCTTTATGTTGTGTTTGGTGAATGCTGGAGCAGGTTTCCAGACTGCTTAAAATCGAACCCGGGTACAACCAGAAGAGAAAAGACACCCCGAGGGAAGCAGCTTTATGTGTGCAGCTGTGCTTAGTTATATTCTGGAAATTGTAGACCAGAAGAAGTGGTTCCTGGGACACCAGGAAACATGGATGGGTTGCTTCTAGTAACCTCCTAGTGGGAGTTCGCTGTGCCCCGCCTCCCCTACCCTCCACCCACTAGCATTTGGTTGAACACAACTGACAATCTAGACCATTCAGCAAATGATAGATGTCCCTTAGTCAGGGACTGTTCTTTCCCCATCACAAAAAAAAAAAATCCATTAGTTCATAGAACTTTGCTATAGATTGACTTGAATTTTCTAGCCAGTGATTCATCTCTCTTATTTCCCGTACTGTCTTATATCGTTATACTCAATTTAGGATAGCGTACCAAACTTTTTAATATTGTAAACTATTTTTTGGTATCAGGGAAATGCTGGGCTCATAAAATGAGTTGAGAAATGTTCCTGTCTCTTCTATTTTGGGGAAGAAATTATGTAGAATTGGTGTTATTTCTATTTAAATGTTTGGCAGAATTCATCAGTGAGACCATCTGGGCCTGGAGATTTCTTTATAAGAAGATTTAAAATTACTAATTCCATTTCTTTCCTGCCCCCCCCCATCTTTTTTTAATTGAGGTTTACTTGACATAGTACATTTTCTTAGTTTCAGGGGTACAACATACTGCTTTGATATTTGTATGTATTGCAAAGTGATCACAGTAAGTTTAGTTAACGTCTGTCACCATATATAGTTACAAATTTTTTCTTCCTTGTGATGAGAACTTTTAAGATCTACTCTCTTGGTAACTTTCAAGTGTGCAATATAGTATTATTAACTGTAGTCACCATGCTGTACAGTACATCCCATGACTTAATAGTTTTAACTGCAAGTTTTACCTTTTGACCCCCTTCACCCATCTCCTCAAACCGACCCCCCCAGCCCTCACCTCTGGTAATCACCAGTCTGTTCTCTATGAGTTCAGTGTTTTGTTAAATAGAGCCCACATATAAGTGATGTCACATGGTATTTGTCTTCCTTTGTCTGACTTATATCACTTAGCATAATGCCATCAAGGTCCATCCATGTTGTCCCAAATGACAAGGTTTCCTTCTTTTTTATGGCTGAGTAGTACTCCAGTGTGGGTGTGGGTGTGTATTCGCACACACACACATCTCTCACATCTTCTTCACCCATCCATCCATCCGACACTTAGGTAGTTTCCATATCTTAGCTTTTGAAAATAACACTGCAGTGAATATGCAGGTGTGTATATCTTTTCAGTTAGTGCTTTTGTTTTTGTTTTTGTTTTTTTAATAAATACCCGGAAGTGGAATTGCTGGATCATGTGGTAGTTCTATTTTTAATTTTTTGAGGACCCTCCATACTGTCTCTCACAGTGGCCGCACCAGTTACATTCCACAACAGTGCACGAGGGTTCTCTTTTCTCCACATCCTCACCAACACTTCTTGTCTTTTTGATAATAGCCATTTTAACAGGTGTGAGGTGATATTTCATTGTAGTTTTGATTTTTATTTTCCTAATAACTAGTGATGTTTCACATCTTTCCATGTACCTGTTGGCCATCTTTATGTCATCTTTGGAAGAATGTCTTTATATCCTCTGTCCTTTTTTTAATTGGATTTTTGTTGTTGTTGTTGTTGTTGTTGTTGAGTTGTATGAGTTCTTTATATAGTTTGGATATTAGCCACTTATCAGATATGTGATTTGAAAATATTTTCTCCCATTCAGTGGATCACCTTTTCACTTTGTTGATTTCTTTTGCTATGTAGCTTTTAAGTTTGATATCATCATACTTGTTCATTTTTGCTTTTTTCGCCTTTGTCTTTGGAGTCAGATCCAAAAAACTCATTGCCAAGACCAATGTCAAGGAGCTTACTGCCTGTGTTTTCTAGGAGTTTTATGGTTTCAGGTCTTGCACTCAGGTCTTTAATCCATTCTGAGTTAATTTTTGCATATGGTGTAAAATAGTGGTCTAGTTGCATTCTTTGCACGTGGTGGTCCAGTTTTCTCAACGCCATTTATTGAAGAGACTGTTCTTTCTCCCATATTATATATTTTGCTCTTTTGTCATAAATAAATTAAATGCATGGGTTTATTTCCAGACTCTCCATTCTGTTCCGTTGATCTGTATGTCTTTTTTATGCCAAACCATGATTTGATTACTATAGCTTTGTAATATAGTTTGAAATCATGAAGTGTGATAGCTTCACCTTTGTTCTTTTTTCTCAAGATTGCTTTGGTCATTCGGAATTCCATTTCTTTAATAAATAGATAACCTACTTAAGTTTTTCTTCCTGGGTGAGTTTTGGTAAATTGTGGCTTTCAAAGATTTGGTCCATTTCATTGGAGTTGTTTAATTTATGTACATTGAGTTTTAGTATTTCCTTATTATCTCTTTAATATCTGTGGGAGTTAGTAATATCCCTTCATTATTAATATTGGTAATTTTTATCTTTTGTTTTCTTTTGTCAGCTTATCAGTCTTATTTGTCTCTTTTTAGAAAATCAGCTCTTGATTTCATTGATTTACATCTATGGATTTTCTTTTCCCAGTATTTTTGATTACTGCTCTTAATATTATCTTGTGCTTGTTTTGGATTTGTCTTGCTCACCCCCCAGCCCCGCCCGGTTTTATTGTGCTATAATTGACATACAGAACTGTGAGGCTTGAAGTGTCCGGTATGATGAGTTAACTTCCCTATGTCATGAAATGGTCACCACGGTAAGTTTAGTTGACATCTATCATCTCGTATAAATTCCAAGAAAAGAAAAAAGGAAAAACAAAAACAAAAACATTTTTTTCTTCTGATGAGAACTCCTAGGATTTCCTCTTAAGAGCTTTCAGATACTCCATACAGCAGCCTTAACGGTGGTCGCCATGTTGTACATTTGCTGTTTTTCTAGTTTCTTAAGTTGTTAATTTGAGACCTTTTTTCCTAATATAAACACTTGGATCTCTACAGTTCCTTCTAAGCACTGCTTTAGCCGCATCTCACAAATTTTGATGTTTTTCATTGAGTTTAAAATATTTTCTAATTTTCCTAGTTATTCCTCTTTGACCCCCTAGATCATATATAGTCAAATATTGTGTTATTCCCAGGTAAGTTTATATTAATTATTTCTTATTTAAATCCATTATGATCAGAAAACATCTTTTAAGATTGTTAAGCTTTGTTTTATGGCCAGGATGGTTTACCTTCAGTGAATATTCCATGTTCACTTAGCAAGAATTGTATTACGCTCTTTTCGAGTGGAGTGTTGTTGTTACCAGTTAGATCCAGTTGGGTGTTGATGATGTTAAAATCAAAACCTTGCTGGTTTTCTTCTAATTCATTCTGTCAGTCAACATGAGAAGAATTCGGACATCTCGATAATTGTAGGTTTGTTTATTTCTCCTTTTAGTCCGTCAGTTTTAACTTTATTCTAAAGCTTTGTTCTTAGGTACATACCTTTTTAGGATAGCACATGCTCTTGGTGAATTGATTATTTTATCACCATGCAATGTCCCTCTTTATCCTTCGTAATTTTCCTTGCTCTAAAGTCTGTTCATTTGATATTTCAGCTTTCTTTTGGTAGTTGCATGGTGTTTCCATCATTTTACTTTAACCTGCCTACATCATACTTAAAGTGGGTTTCAGCATATAGTTGGGTCTTTTTTGAGGGGAAAAAAAAATGCATCTGACAATCTGTGTCTTTTAATTGATGTGTTTAGACCATTTACCTTTACTGTAATTATTGATATATTTGGATTTAGTTTCATCATTTTGTTATTTATTTTGTTTATTTTTTGTTTCTCTTGCCTGATTTCTCTCTCTCTCTCTCTCTCTCTCTCTCTCTCTCTCTCTCTCTCTCTTTTATTGGACGGGTTTTCAGTATTTATTTTAATTTATTTGGGTTTTTTACTATTCTCTTTGTGTGGCTTACTTAGTGGTTTTTCTATGGATTACGACATATGTACTTTACCTAGTTTATTGTTAGAATTAATATCATTTCATGTGGAACGTAGAAACCTTGTATCTACATATATTGAAAACCATACCAGACAATGTTGTGATTTTTTTCTTTTGACCATAAAACTTTTAAAGTATTCAAGATGAGAAGAATAGTTTGTTACACTTACCCAAATATTTACCATTTCTTTTGCTTTCCCTTGATTCCTGACATTCTAGGTTTCCAAACCTCTGTTTCTTTTATACTGGAAGAACTTCCTTTAGCATTTCTTCTAGAGTATAACTTTTGGCTACAAATTAGTTTCTTTTTTTCATCTGAAAATGTCTATCATTTTCATTCCTAAAGAATATTTTTTGCTGGATATAGAGTATAAGCTGGCAGTTTTTCTCCACCTCCCACCAGCACTTTAGAAAAGGCCTTTATTGTTTCTGATGAGAAATTCGTATCAGTCAAATCATTATTCTCATGTCACATGTCATTTCTCTTTGGCTGCTTTTGAGATTTTTTTCCTTGGCTTTGGTTTCAGCAGTTAATTACGGTGTACTTGGGTGTGGATTTCTTTGAACTTAGCCTGCTTTGGGCTTGTTGCACTTCTTGAGTCTCTAAGTTTGACTTTGACCAAATTTTGGTCATTTTCAGTCATTCTTTTTCTCTTAATTCTGGGATTTCAATGATGTGAATGTTAGACCATTTTATATTGTCTTACAGATTCTTGAGGCTCTGTTAATTTTTTTCCCAATCTATTTTTCTTTCTGTTGTTCGACATGGGATAATTTCGATTGATCTATCTTCAACTTCTGAGTCTTTCCTCTGTCATCTCCATTCATATATTTGAGCCCATCCAATGTTTGCTTTTTTTTTTTTTAAGTTCCAAGATTTCCGTTTTGTTCTATTTTATAGTTTTTATTTATCTGCTGAAACTTTCAATTCCATTCATTTCAAGAACGTTTACCCTTCTTGGGGCACGATTATGATAGCTAGTCTTTGATAATGCCAATGTTGGCACCTCTTTGTCTTTTTCCCTTGCTAATTGTTGAGGGTTTTGGGGGGGGTTTGTTTTTGTTTTTGTTGTTTTGTTGTTTTTGCTTTTGATTCTTCATGGTTTTTTTGGACACTCTGAATGTGTTGGATTCTGAGTTTTGTTTAAATCCTGTAGAGAGTGTTGATTTGTTCTCTTGTTTTGTTTTCGCAGGCAGTTGACCCAGTTAGGTTCAGGCCACGTGATCCGATTTGCTTTCTTCTTTGGGCTTTGGTTCTAATGTCAGTCCAGTTTTCAAAGTCCCAGTAGTGCTGTTTGGATCATTCCTGCTTATCCACCACAAGGGGGTTGACAAGGAACCTGGCTGGTGGTCAGCCCCATAGTTCTCAAAGCCTCTGCTGTGTTGTTTGGGGTCAGATCCATATGTCATATTTGGAGGATGACCCCAAGAGGTCATACACAACGTAATGGTGTTTATTTCTCTGGATCCTTCCTTCATGAATTCTCCTGATACTGTCTGGCTCACAACCCCACCCCCACCTCACCGGGGCTTCAGTCTCTGCTTTGTGATACCCTTCCGTCAGCAGAATCTGTCTTAGGGGCCAAATGGTGGGAGAGGAAATGGAAACAAACAAACAAAAAAAAAAAAACAGGAAAACAAGGATTCCTCCTTCTGTCACCTCCCCCGCCACACACACACACACACACACACACACAGTCACACACCTCAGACCAAAAGAAAAGGCTTTCTTAGAGCTTTTTCTGTTTATGCCTGGTGTTCATTTCTGGCGGTTGGGCTGCCTTTGAATCCAGGCTGGGAAATCAGGAGGAAAGAAAAAAAAACAACTAGAAAACAGCACCAAATGGCTTGCGATTTCAGTTCTGATTGCCTTCTCTGCTCCACCTGCTACCACTCACTTTCAGCGTCCTCGGGTAGCGGCTGCACATGCATTCCCCAAGGTTTTTAGCTGCAT
>CM053507.1:151009121-151048022 GCA_028627145.1 Eidolon dupreanum | reverse complement strand
CAAGTAGCTTTACTGGGAGGCAGGTTCATAAGGTGGGAGATTTCTGAAACGTAGGATGGGGCTAGGACGCCAGGCAACCCCATGGCCAGCTGCTGCTGCAGACCACGATGCTGTCAGAAACTCAGGCAGGTTCAGCTCGGGAACCTGGAGGGACTTAAATGAGAGTAAGGTGGGGGGTACGAGCTGGGGAAAGATGACAGGCCGATCAGCATACCGAGATCTGTTTCTTGGTTCTCAACTTCCCATGAGACCTCCCAGTGCCCCAGCGCTCTGCGTCTCTGTCCTTATCTCTTTATCCTTTGTGTGAGTAAGAGTCTAGGGCCTGTGAGCAGACTCAGTTAGCGTCCAGAGTTGGGAGTGGGAGCGGGGGGTATTAAGTGAAAGAAAAAGGTCTGACAAGTAGTCATGGCGTGTACTTTGTTAGCGTGGGCCCGAGCTGCTGGTTTTCAGAAAACGCTGACTTAGGATGTGGATGTTATCAAATACATTACATGTGCTCACAGTCTTTGCTTTCTGGAGGGCAGAAAGGCTGTATCTGGGAATGACAGAGTGGCGGGAAGCCCATTTCTGCTTTCCTCTTCTAAAGCACATGTAGCAATCAGATGACAGCATTTATTCTGAGAGTTGGTAGCTACTGTATTCATCTGATCCCCAGACTTATCCATTGTCTTACAAAATTCATTCGTGATATTCTGTGGAGTGGAGCCAGAATTTTAAAAGCTTATTTACATGTTCCCATGATTAACAGCTTACAGATTTAAAAACAGTTAAAAACCATTCCTCCACCCTGGGTTAAGATCAAACTCACATTTTGGTAAAGATTTATTAAGAAATAGCAGAATGCACACCCCAGAGACTAAGATATTTGAAATAGAAGTTGGCAGCCACGTATTGAATTAAGGACCTGTGCACGTGGAAGTTGACGTGAACGCTAATTCGAATGGTTGAGTGAGCGAGAGGCCACCGGTTCCACAAACACGCCTTGCTGTCCTGTGGCACGTGGCAGCATCCTCACTTGAACGTCTGCGGATGTGAACGCGATGTGCTTCTGTGACATTTCTCATGTTAAGGTTGCTCTTAATATCTCTTCTTTTTAAAGGTGCTAGTCCTTGGAAACAAGAGAGATCTTCCTAACGCCTTGGATGAGAAACAGCTAATTGAAAAAATGTATGTCTTCGAATGAATGATGGCATTTTTTTTTTTTAATTTGGTTCTAAATTATAGTTTTTTGCCCACGACTTTGTTAGCATCGTCGCATTATTCAGTGATGGTCATAGCCGTGTTTTTAGGTACATAAACTTGGCCTACCAGAGAAATGAATCCCTAAATTTTTAGTAGTAATAAAATAATTTTTTCCATTTAATAATAAAGTAAATTGAGCAAAGAGTGATAAGTATGACAGCTGTTTTAAGCACAGACTTATTCTCTTAATTTTGCTTCTTACAGGAATCTGTCTGCTATTCAGGATAGAGAAATTTGCTGCTATTCAATTTCTTGCAAAGAAAAGGATAATATAGGTAAGAAGTAACTGGTGTTTTTGGAAGAAATGTCTGATGAGTCTTACTCTTTATTATCCCCATGGCTATTTAAGCGGCTTCTTTATAGAGTACTGTTGCTTTTGCCTCAGAAAAAAGAGTAGACAGTATAGCTTTTGATAACAAATAAAACGTCCTGCATCTGTTCTATGCATTTAAAGAAGTAGATGCAATAAAGACATGAAGTGAAGCATCTGGGATATTAATTAGAGCTCAGTATCCAGTTGTGCTTTATAACAAAATGATGTTTGAAGTAAGACTTTAGAAAAATCGGTGCCTGGGCACTGTGACACTTTTTCGTTTATGGAACCAGTGGGCTAACTCAGTGTGTTAGCACTCCACTGGCGGTGTGAGCCCGAAGTGCCCTCCGTCTGCTTAGGGTCCGCCGAGGCACAAAGCCGCAGGCCGGGGGCTTGAAACGGCAGAAGCAGATTCCGTAACGTTGAGGAGGTGGCGGCAGGGCCCTGCTCTCCCTGACGGCTCCAGCGGAGGGCCCTTCCTTGCCTCTCGGAGCTGTGGGAGCCTCCAGCAGTCCGTGGCATTCTGGGCTTGTCGCTGTGTCACTCCGGTTTCCGCCTCCAGCGTCATGTGGCCTTCTCCTCTGTCTGCGTTTCTCCGCGGCTTTTCTCTCTCCTCTTAAGGACACGTCATTGGGTCAGGACCCACCAATCTAACGTGACCTCATTTTAACTCATCACATCTGCAGAGACCCTATTTCCAAATAAATTCTCAGGTTCCAGGTGGATGTGAATTTTTAGGGGACATCGTTCGATCCAGCATCCACAAAGAATAAGTATGTATGACTCACCTTTAGTCTCTTAGCTAAAATTAGGTGAGGGATTATTTAATAAACAAAATGTATCAAAATAAGATGTAACAGATAGTGCCAAAATGGTGTATTTAAAAAGGTGTTCTGACATTTTAGTCTTTATTCAATACATAGGTTCTCATCGTACTTTTTTCCTGTCATTTCCAGTATATGTCTCACCCCCCACCCCCCCCAAATATGTTCTGATGAGCTCAAGTGTTGATTGTTTTCTGGCTGGTTCTGGGCTTCCTTTAAAGACCACCCAAAGCAGTCTGAGCCCAGTCCTTTGCTGATGGACCCAGGTCCCCTCTGTTAAATGAATAGAATTAGTGACTTGTTACATTGGAGCATTCAGTTAATTTGAGAACAGACTATTCAAGCATTTAAGGTGAATTAGTGTTTATTTTTTTAAAAATTCTTTCCTACGTGGGGGGAAACTCTTAAACTTTGAGGGGACCTCCGAGAGGGCGTTGCTTTACACGTGCGTGGTTCTCGCTGAGGGCTTTTTATTCCAGGAGACAGTTGGCCGTGTCTGGAGCATTTTTAGTTGTCATGATGAGGAGGGCAATCTAGGCGTCCAGTGGTAGAGACCAGGGATGCTCCACACACCCTACACACCCCACAGCCGAGTTGTCCAGCCGGAATGTCGGTGGTGAGGTTAAGAAACCCATTTTTTACTAACCGTAACTTGGTACTTTGTGCTGTTTTTAAATCCAGTACTCCGTTATGTTTTCTCTACAAGTTCCTGAAATGGGGGGGGGGGGTCTTTAAGGGAGAAAATAAATCCTCTGTTTTACCGCCATGAAAAACTAGCCAGATGCTTTTCTGAAAAAAAGTTTCCCGAGCTCTTTAAGAAGTCAGGGCAGGAAAGCCGGCGGGAACCTGTGCTGTTGGCGGCTGATGTTCGGAGGTCGCTGTCTAGCCCCGCGGTCCTCGCTTTGTGCTGGTCACGCCCCTGGTCCACTGAGTGTTGTCTCGCCCAAGGAAACTGACCCCCTTTTAACTAGACTCACAGGGAGTAATTTTTAATCAGAATGCCTGTTTCTTTGGCGCTAACAGCCAGGTAGATTAGACTGCTTGCATGGTCAAGTCAGGACATCCTCCTTACTTTCAGCTTTTATAACAGTTTAGTGTCAGATTTATCAGTTTACTAAATTGTTCCACGAGCATTTCAGTGTGCGTGGGTTGTATGTTACACTTCCGGCTTCCTGGCGTGATTCACGCGTGATGGGTCCTCAGACCACACAGAGGACAGATTCCGTCTGGGAAGATGATTTTTGTCAAGAGAGCTCATACCAGTGACCCTTTTGTGTCACGGAAGACAGTTGTCTTACTATTTTTTTTCCTGCCTTTTTATCTAATCTTAAGGATCCATAGGCCCAGTGTCCAAAAGATTTTTGGGGAGTTGGGGGCGTTTCTGAAATACTCAGACCTGGTCGTGTCACTTCTCTGTTTGCCTTTACCCCTTCAGTTCAGATGCGTGTGGCTTTGCTCTCGTCGCACCCCCGTCCCCCTGAAGCACAAACAGCCTGCTTCAGCATCGTCGTTTCCGTGTCTGTGAGCAGCTCCGATTGGCTCAGTCTCAGCTCCAGGCTGTTCTGTGTGTATGTGCCCTGTAGTTTCTCTCACGCATCTGAGCTGGGGAACTGGGAGGTTGAATTTGTGCTCATCCTTCAGGCTTGGAGAATAGGGTGACGCTTCTAACGGATGCTCATGTACACTCGGTAACCGACACATTGTAAGGAATTCCAGGGCAGGAATTCAGTGTTTGACCGAGCTGACTTCTTTGTTGGGGCTTTTCTTGGCTCATCTCAGCTACTTGGTTTCAGGTGGACCTGTGTGATGGTGTCCTGCCAGCCTCTGTCTTATAGAGTCTCTCGTCAGTCCTCACATTGTCCTCTTGAGGCTCAGGTGACAGGAAGCGATAGTATAGATGCCGAAAAGCAGACGAGGGCAGGCCCGGCACGCACTTTGAATTAGCTCCATTTTAAATATGATTGCCGTTGTTTAGTTTCTTACCTTCGGTATCTTAACACCTTTTTTTCCCTCCATCTTTAGATATCACACTTCAGTGGCTTATTCAACATTCAAAATCTAGAAGAAGCTGAAAAGCGCCTCCCGAAGTCTTCCAGTCCTTCCTGGCTATGATCCTAGAATTATTGTCCGTTCCTCTGAAGCATCTCCCAAAATACGGTCCCTCCTAACCCAAGAAATGGCCTTTTTCAGAGTTTATTTCTCATGTGCACTGCTGAAGATGTGTGTCCCTAATCCTTCATAAAGAATCAGCTAGAGTTGTCATAATAAAGTCAGCACACACAAAAGGTTTCTCACACACACTCGTCTCACACGGTGTGTAGAGCTGTTTTTAAAAAAACACACACTTTTGACCATCTTATATCAAGAAAATTGCATATTTCTGTTCTGGTCTTTGTGGGCCAGGTTTTTATATTGGTTTTCGGTAAATGTCTACCTATGATATTTCATTATAGAGTCCAGTAGCTCAATACTGATACTGACGATACAGCATGGAGTTTCTAGTGCCACACTCAGTATTTAGAAAAACTTTAGCCTGACTCCTGTGGGATATAAACGTAATGTTTACGCACCCCACAAATGCATGTGAAATGTATAATTACACCTTAGGAATTAAAAAAAAAAATGGTCTGCAGAGAGTGAGCAGAGGCAGCAGATCACTGATGTTACTGGTTCTGTACGCTGGCGAGATCTCACGTGATGCGTGTTCAAAACATGCTGCTTTCTGAGAATTCTTCCCCAGGTAGCAGTTGGGGGTATGGGAGGAACTGAGGCATGCTGTTTTGTATCTGTCCTGATCATTACTTCATTACTTATATATTTCTTCTTCTTCTTTTTTCTTTTTTGCTGGTTCAACACACTTTTTTAAGGGGTTGGGAATTAAAGATTTTCTCAAAAGCTTTCATGAATTTAGAGCATTCCAGCCGATATAATAAAACCGTGTTAAGAATGTCAGACTTCGTTCAAACACCTGTTTGTTCTTTCTGTCCCCAGCCGTTGTAACTCCTGACTTTTTATATCCAGTCTTGAAGTTGACTTTCAGCACAAGAGAGACTTACAAACGAAAACGCTTATTCTTCTCTCTTACTGACGTAAGGTTTGGCGCTCTTTTGCCTGGTGCCAGTAGACCTTGATTATTGTGACAACTCTGGACCTGCCTGCTTTACCTAACGAGGTCGTGCGGCCCGTCCACGGGTCATGCAGTAATGGCACACAGCTGAGGAGTCGCGGCTGCTCGTTGCTGGCTTCTGCGACACGGAGACGTGTACGCTTAACGTGAACACATGTAGCGTACTGATCTCTGTATCCACAAAGGGACATGTTACTACTGGTTCTCCCGTAAACTGTTCACATAGGCCACTGCAGTAGATGACACGCGATGGCACACCTGCTCGGTGCTGCCTCACACCGTGTGCGATTTCGTTTCTTTTGTCCAACAGCACCCGGGGGGACAGCTCATCTCCGGACGCGTGAGCCCCGGTGCAGGCAGCAGCGAGCTCTGTGGACAGGGGCAGTTTTAGTTTCTACACTCCCATGGCCTTAACGATGCCTGTACAAAACACCACACTATGTTGCACAGACACTACTTGTTTTTCTCTGGTCACATTTTTATGAGTAGAATGTCGGCATTTAAAATTCTGTTCTTCGAAGCATGTTGCATACTTCCAGGTGGGATGGATGGTTCTGTAAATGAAGGGATATTTGAACTTGCTACTGTAGTTCAACACCATTAGTGGTCGCTGTGAACCATCACCGAGAAAGTGGCGATTTGCTTGTGCCTAAGGAGGAGGAATCGGAACTAGAACGTGGGTCCGTGAACGACCTGTAGCTAAACCTTAACGCTCGTGTGTCTGCTCATCGCTTTCAGCATCTTAAGACCCAGACACTACTGACACTTCCCTGTGCGTTAACCTCTGCATGTGAAACTTAACAGTTACTGAACTTTGTAAATACGTGAATTTTTTTATTTAGGTGGATGCATTTTTCGTCTGTTTACTGCTCTTCTCAGCTTTATTCAATAAACTTGCATTTTGGGGGTTATATAGACAATTTTAACTGAAAATGTGCATCGTGATGGAAGATGCTGACGTTTGGAAGGGGGTGGAAAGAAAGGTACCGTGACCGGGGTCCATTGACCATGTACGAGAAAGAAATCAGCTCAGCTCTCAACGAATTGGGTCTGTGGGCTAGTTAAAACAGAAATAAACTTTTAAAACAGCCACATGGTATTGCGATTGTTTTTTTATGATGGGTGGAAGAGACACTGCTACTTGCACACTGTCGTATACACCAAATTTAGGACTTTTAAAAGAGCTAGTTACGCATTTCATAATCCAGTTTTAAAAATCATAACAAAACTCTACTTATAAACTGAAATTGCAATGCTTACCTGCTTCAGTTCCAGAATGGGAAGATTTAAAATACTGAACATGGTTTTCCCACAAAGGCACATTTTTAAAGTAAAGCATTTGGCCTGTTTTGCTAGTATGTTGTCTTTCGCACTGTAAAAGTGAATAGTTATCTCTTCGAAGCTATTGGAGGAAGGGTTTTATGTATTTTTACTCGGAGAAGTCCAACTTGGCTTTTCCTCTGTACCTCTCCAGTCACTCTGAACAGCCGAACCCTGATGGCCAATCGGATGTGTCATTTAGCACCTCTAGGACTGGAGTCGCTAGGACAGCAGGTGTGAATTTTCTTATCGAACTGGTGGAGCCGAACTGGTGGAGCCGGTTAGTCAATCAATTTGGTCCTCACCAGCCTCCTGTCTGAGGATTTTTGAAGTAAGAGTGTGGGGAGAGAGGAGATGTAAATTTAGCTTATTTTACCCTTGATCCCAAGTTTATGTCTGCTTCCAAAAATTGAGACTTCTAAAATTAGTCCCTCCGATTCTGTCAAGTAAATGGATTGTGTTGGACCGGGACAGCTTTGGTCTTCATTGTTTTGACAGAGGAACTAGTTTTGTGTGTTCTATCCATGTAGGTTGCACAGTTAGACAAAAATCCCAGTTGATTTCGTTTTTCCAGGCGCTCAGGGTCTGACGGGCTGAGACTGGAGTGGGAGTTGAAATTTACGGGAGCCAGCGCCATAACCACCACATCCAGTTGGCCAACTGATTTACTCTTGAAATTTGCTGTGGTGGGGAAGCCATCATCTTTAATACTTGAAACGTTTTCACTTTGTTACAAACTTTAAAGGTGGTGCCCTCAACAACAGGGATGTCAGTGAAGATACTTGAAAACAGAAAAGCAAACACTCCCGTCGCCAACTTCCCTTAAATCTGCACTTCTGCAAACGGGCAGCGCACTGCAGGTGCTTCCTGTTGACTGGTAAACATTCCCCCACACAATTTCTGTTTAAAATTCAGCTCTGAATAAAAGTGAGTACTTTGGTAATGGTCATCTCTCGGGTGTTTGGAGGTTGGTGACATGCTGGATGAGTGCGATGGGAAGCTCTGTAATGGGAACTACAGCGACAGCGTAGTCAGCCGTTATTCCATCCCATTCATGCGCCCTCTCTTCAGGAAGTTGATTCTATTTTTAAATCCCAAGGCAGCAGGTGACTTAGGTGATGCAGATTTCCCAGCAGGAATCTGGAGCGGGGAAGGGTACCTTAGCCTTGCTTTTTTTTTTTCTTTTTTTTTAAACTGGGGCTGGCAGGTCTCACATCAAAGAAATCTGGAGCGGGAAAGGATACTTTAGCCTTGCTTTTTTTTTTCTTTTTAACTGGGGCTGGCAGGTCTCACATCAAAGAAAGGGCTGTGGCAGAATTGTCAGTGAGTGCTGGGTTAGCATTGAGAGGACTGTGTTCTCCTTGCTGTTAACCGATCGTGTGACTAGCAAATGGCTGAACCCCCTCTGGATCGGTAGTTTTCCCATCTGTAAACTGAAGAGATACCTAATATTTCTACTACTAGGCTGTGGTTCTTGCAGCCTACAGACCTGGTGGTGAAGCAGAGATGAAAACGCTTGTCCTAGTAACTCTGTTAATGTTACATGTTCCTTCCACTTGAAAACAATCCAAAACAGAAGTATTTACATTTTTATAACTTTACATTTTAACATAGTTAACTGCCAGAGATCAAACATGTTTTGCAGAATGATGCAATAACGTTTTGAAGGAAATGCTGTAAACATGTGGCTTAATATATTGAAAGCTATTTAAAAATTTTTAAAGCATTTCTCCAAGACCGTAGAAAAATGTTTATTCTGGTATACAATGTGGAAAAATATATATCTATTACCAATTTGGGGGTAAACGGTTTAGAGCTAATTTTTAGCACTTTAAAACTTCTAGCGTTGCTAGTTTCTGCTAGAATTTTATTTGGAGCTTAGAAAACCTGGAGCAGTTAGAAAATACTTCCTTTAACAGAAATAAGGGGAGGGGAAACCAACAAGCCATGTTCCCTTTGAACGTGGGAAGTGGGAAGCAGCACCTTAGTAGGTCACTAATCATAGTCTCTTCCAACCAGCCCTTGCGTAACCCACGGCTTTGGCGCACTCGGTTTTGTACAATCTGTATCACATAATAGGCTATCTTGTTTCTACATTTTAAGAGAATCCATCATTTGTCTACTTAGATAACTGCTCTCTATCATTCTCTAAGGAGGAAGAAATTGCTATTATTTGTCATACCACTAGCTAATTTCACCCTTCAGAGAAGGGTTAGTTAAGAATTTATATAATTCCTATTTTTCTCTGGAAAAATCAGTAACCTAAGGGCTGAGGTATGACACATGAGTGGTGAATATCAGTTCTTGGTGGATAGTCGTTACATTTTATTTAGTAGTTTAGCAGTTAGAAGAAGTGGGAAAGGAAGCTCACCACTTTTTTTCTAAATTCCATTCATTTGGGGGTAAGTCGATTTTTACTAGTGGGCCACATAATTGCAAAACTGAAACTACATAAAAAGACAGAAAGCTATCGATCCCTCCCATGACAGAGTAGCCACTCCTCTGCCACCACCCGGCCTTACAGGTGACCCTTACATCAGTACCTTTCCAGTGTTTTCTTTACACAAAATATGAAACGCGAATAGAAATATACATGTGCCTTGTTCTTTTTTAACCACTTTCTTACATGGAAGGTAGCACACTGACGTGCACATGTGGCTCTCTCCCACATCAGCAGAGTTCCTCATTCCTGTCACGGCAGCTGGTCCCCTCTCCATTGGGTGTGGTTGTCACTGTGGGGATCCCATGGTTTATTTAACTGACCCCTTCGATAGACATTCCAGTTGTTTATAACCTTTTGTTTTTATAAACAGTAAATGCAATGAATCATTGTGTACACACACAGCAATTCCCAGAAGCATGTCTGGTCAAAGGGTAAATGCATTTACACTTAAGCTAGTTACTGCCAGATTGCCTTCAAGGGGAACCTACCAGTTATTTCTAGTCTCTGTCCCCTGTATCTTGCCAACAGAGTGTGTTGACAAACTTCTGGATTTCTCTCCATCGAATAGGCAGGACTACAATATACAATTCCATTTTAAGCCAGATATTTAGCTTACCGAAATGAGGGAAAATATTACCTGAATTCTGGAGCTGAATCTTCACCAAATTAATAATGGGATTATAGGTAATTTTTTTTTTTTTTTTGCTTAAATTTATCCCCACCCCTTTATTAAGCAAGTATATATTGCTTCGGAATGAAGCAATAATCAGAGCTTTAAGAGTCGTCATTACACCACTTGATTTTTTTACATTATTGCTTTGGGTAATAAATCATTTGTCACTTCTTAGAGTAGTAAAATGCCTCCTTTTAAGAAGCTGTTTAACCCTGATGTTTAATGTAGGAAGCTTGGGGACTGCCCTTCAAGGTCATCGGTGCCAGAACTTCCACCTGGGCTTGCAGTTGAGGGATCTAGGGTGCGTATGGCTTCACGCACTTGGACCCACAAGGCTGGTGCCAAAAACTGGAATGTCCGCCTGTTCGCCTAAAATGGACATCTTCAAAGGCACCGAGATACGTGTTAGCCAGGTCACCTACTCTGCGATCAAAGTAAGGAGACTGAATTTGGATCACCTTGTGGGACGTAACCCCAAACCACGGAGATTTAGGACAGTGATGTGCGGAAGCTGGAACAGGTTCAGTTAAACAGAACTGGAATTAGACCTGAGGACTCACCGCTTTCTCAGCTGTTCTTAGACTGTGAAGTTTTAGCCCTTGCCCTATTTTGTACTGTTTCCATAGACATATTTTCCCCCCTAAAATAGTGCTTTGAAATTAGGAAGGGCTTAATTTAATTCAACAGACCTCAAATATATATGTACCAGGCCCTTTGACTAAATTCTGGTATTAAAAAGCTTAGAGTTCAAGTGTAGTAAGTAGAGCTCCTGTGTATGTAGCACCGTTGTCGGGGTGCAAGATACACTGATTCAGTTCTCACAACTGGTGTGTGCGGTGAGTACTGTCCTCATCAGCTTTATTTTACAAATGAGGAAACAGACGCAGTAAAGTGACTTCTCAAGGTCACTCAAGGGCAGAGCTATGGTTCAGACCCCTGGCAATCAGACCGCTGAATCTGGGTTGTCAGCTGTCATCTCTCTGTGTCCCCACCCTGCCCCCCTTCCCCCTGCTCCAAGTCAGGCCATTTTACCATAGTGCATTGCAGTTCTATCAGTCCCCTGATGCTCTTGTGAAATTACGTACAGAAAACCCTATCTCACACACACACACATACACACACACAGTTTCGCAGTCGATTTTTAAGGTTGGGTTTTCTGATTAGATGTGGGTGTTGTCCCATCTTATTAGCCACATTACCTTGAGGGGTGTCCTAGTCTAAACTAAAGCACTGGCACAAGATAACTCCATTTCCTTTTGGTTCAGCTGAATTCGAGCAAGAAACAGTGTTCTGAACCTGGCCCCGAAAATCCTCGTCTGTGCCTTGCAGGGCACCAACGTCAGCGTCATTGCCGCGGTGAGGTTAGGCCGAGGGGAGGGACCAGGCTGTCTTTGCTTTGAGGGCCAGCTCGTTGTAGTAAATTCCCCAGGACCAGAGTGGGATGGACCTGGGCAGCAGCTCCTTTTGCCTAGAGCCAACCAGCTCTGAGAACTTGAGCCCGCAACCTGGCGTCTACCCTTACAGCTGGTGGAACAAAGGTTTCTGTGAAGAAAACAAGAACACATGTGAAAATATTTTGAAAACCACAAGACGTACTACAACTGGCAGTGATCGTCACTTTTACCAGGAAAAGCATCTTTCAGAATTTGGATGGATTTCTCTGATTATGAAAAGAGATTTATTTTTATTTGTCTCTAATGTCTGGATAAGAACTGTCATCGATGTGCTCTACAGTTGACTGTGAGATGAGATCAAATTGAAAACTTTTGAAGTTTGAGATAAAATAGCTTAGGAAGGAAACATGCAGCCCACAGCTTAATATTCCCATTCAGTGTGCCAGAGGCAGGAAGTTCAAGGTCAAGCACTGAGCTTGGACTTCCAGTGGAGTGCCTAGGTGCCTTTCACAGAGGAGAAAAAGCAGAATCGTGCAGACAAGAGACCCTGGCTCAAGCTCTCTCTGTCCTTGTAACGTTTGGCCAGGCCTGTCCCTCGGGATTTGGGGGAGGCATAAGGCTCTGCCAACAGAAAGGGCCTCCCCGTGTGCCCGCTGTCTGGTGTCGTAATCACGTGTCTTTGGGCTCCTCGGTCCCCATGACCCCTCTGTATTGCAAAAAGTCCCCTGCCCCTGAAAACGGGATGTGTGTGTCACACGACAACTCTGTCACTCCTCTTTGGTCCCTGAGCTCATCTCTGATTTGGGCTTCCCCTCAGGCCTCACTCTCCAAGCTTTTCCGGAACTTCAGTGTAACAAGCACATGGTCTATACTTGTGGAGGGCAAAGCTTAGCAGACATTTTCAAATGCAGTAAATAAAAGAAACCCCCTAAACTGTGGAGTTGTCACATGAAAGCCTTAGTCCTTTAGAGCTGACATCGGCGACCTTCTTAGAGGAAGTAGTTACAGAGGTTACTAAAGTGATCTGACCAAGAGTCTGCCCCACACCTCGACCGTTAGGTCACCGCTGCGGTGCACGGGAGTGACAGTCGGAGTGGGAGGGCACACACATGGTTAAACAGATCTGAAAAGAACGATCCGGTGGCGGCGGCAGCCTTGACCTCTCCCCGCCCCGCTTTTGTTGAAGACAGAGGCGATGTACCCAGCTCAGTGTTCCCTGGAAGGGCCAGAAGCTAAGACTCCCCGCAGAGCACCTGTTACACACACCTGGCGCCTCCGCGGGAGTCCCACGGGGCCGGCCGCAGCAGGACCTGGGAACACGTGTTTGACAGCAACCGTGAGCCACGCTCCCAAAGTAGGGCGCTCTCATAAAAAGAATGCAGTTTTGCGCAGTCTGGCGCTCACAGGTGCTGTCCCACCCCCACCGTGAGCAGACAGTCGAGTCGGAAGCCCTGCCCTCGCTGCGCCGGAAACGTCCCATTCCCGCCTCTCTCCTTACGTCTTCTAACTGTCACCGTCCCTGACCCGCAGCGGGCGCGGCCTCCCGCGGTCCCCGCGCGGGGCACGCGCTGCGCCCGGGGCCGGGCGGGCTGCGGCCACGTCCCGTCCGGCGTCCGGCGTCCGGCGTCCGGCGTCGGGCGCCCGGCGGCCGCTCCCGTGCCGCGCTCCCATTGGCTGGAAGTTCCGCCGCCGAGCGGCCGCTGCGCGCCACGCCAGCCCCGGGGGCCCGCGGCCCCGCCCAGGGGCGTGGCCACGCGGGCGGCCTATGGCGCGCGAGCGGGGCGGCCGCGCCCCTCGGGGCCGGGCCAATGGCGGCGGCGGGGCGGGCGCACGCGGGCCGGGGCGGCGCGGCCGCGGCGCGGGGGGCGGGCGCCGAGGGGCCGGGGCCGGGCGCGTCAGCGGGGAGTTCCTGCAGGCGCGGGCCGGCGGCGGGACCCGCGCCGGAGGACGATGCCCGCGGCGCCACCATGCGACGGGCGCTCGCGCTGGGGCTGCTGCTGCTGCTGCGGCTCGGCCTGCACGGCGCGCTGTGGCTGGCGCTGGGGCTGGCGCCCGGCCCGGGCTCCCCGCGCCGCTTCCCGCCCGGCCTCGGCGTGCAGCCGCCCGGCGCGCGGCCCGCGCTGCGCCCGTCGTGGCTGCCGCCGCCCGGCGTCGGCGCCGAGGGCCGGCGGCCGCGGCCGGGCGTGTGCGGCGCCGCGCGCTGGGGCTACGTGCCCGGCGCCCGCGGCCGCGGCCGCGACGAGTACGAGCGGCGCTACAGCCGCGCCTTCCCGCCGCAGCTGCGCGCCCAGATGCGCGACCTGGCGCGGGGCATGTTCGTCTTCGGCTACGACAACTACATGGCGCACGCCTTCCCGCAGGACGAGCTCAACCCCATCCACTGCCGCGGCCGAGGGCCGGACCGCGGGGACCCGTGAGTACCGCGCCCTCCCGGCGCCCGCGGCCCGGGGCCAGCGCCCCCCCCCCCCGCCGCCTGCGGGCGCCCCCTGGGCTTGGGGTGCGTGGTCGGGCCGGGGGGCTGCCCTCCTTCTCCATTCTCCCGGAATCTCTGACCTGCGGGACAGACGTCCTGCGCAGCCTTTTACAGATAGAGAAACTGAGGCCCAGAACCCGGAAGGGACAGGGACAGTGACAAGGGATAGCTTGGGGGGCTGGTGACGCCCAGCTCCAGCCCCTTCTTCAGGTGGATGTGTGGTACAAGGAAGCCCCTCGTTTCTCTCGTCTCTCTCCCCCGCCCCGGGCTTTTCTCTCTAAAAACATAAAGATCCAGGAGCTGGCCCTGGGTGAGGACTTCTCTGAAGCCACCCAGTGAGGGTGAGCTGGGCGACAGCCTTCATCGCAAGGGCTGCTTCCTAGGTCTAGGGTACTCAAGTGGAAGGGAAACGGCTGGTCTGGCCCAGATTTAGGGGCCTGCCTGATAACTCGGGGTGCGATACCTTGGCCCCTGAGTTGACTACACGTCATTTCCCTGTCTGGTCTGTCCCGTAAGTTCCCCCACTCTGGTGGCAGGGCTGTTGGGGAAGGACCGCCAGCCCTCCCCTTCCGCCAGCCTTGTTTGCGAAGGCTGAGCTTCAAGTGTCACCGCTGTGGACCTAGAGTCCAGGAGGACAGCACACCCAGCCAAGGCCCTCCCAGACAGAGGGACGGGTGTGCCTTGTCGTTGGCCCTGTCAGTCCAGAGAGGGGACTGCCTCCCTCTGGGCCAGTCCCACAGCTGCTAGTGGGCTGCTCAGTGTCCCTGCGGGGGCCTTGGCCTTGACCGTTTAGGGCGTGGACTTCCCTTCACCAGGTGAAAGCAGCAGTCTAGTAGTTAGGGTCTAAAGAGGAAGCCCAAACACTAACGGAGCTTGAAGAGTTTTCTAAGTGGTTTGTTTATCTACAGATTTATGCCTTGAGTTGCAATTCGAGAGCATGATTTTCGGTGAAGTGAGGTTCCATTCCAGGTTAACTCAAAAGCACTGGGCCTTTCTAAAATTGTAGGAAAATGATGAGTTATTTTCCTCACCTTACTCTATACCTATAAATGTAATTTCTATCTCAGTTTTTTTTTTTTTTTTGAGAAAAATCTTTATTACATTTTGAAAAAAATTACTGGGCCTTTCCAGATTGTGGAAATTAACTCATCTTTCCTGCCGGCTCCTGCCCGTTTTTTACACAGTTGAAATCAAAGTGCGTGTACATGTTTTGGATCTTAACGTTTCCTCACTAACGTCCACGGGATTTCAAGAAGGGAGTGAACACAGCCACTGCCCTTCCTGTCGTCTCAGGATTGTCCCAGACTTCCTTTCACAGCGCGGACCCGAGGACTCCAGTTTATGAGGACTCGTGCTAGATAGCGCTTTCCAGTCGGGGCCGGTGGTCTGGAGAGTGAGCTGGTGACACTTCTGTGCGTTTCTTAACCCTACGAGCCCTCTGGAGGGTTGGAGCCCCTCCCCAGCGAGGTGGCGGCAGGTGATTTGCTTGCTGGTCCCCGTGGTGGTTCCAGGTGTCTCGGGCCTTTGCTTCAGGGTGAAGTCAGCTGACGGGTAGTTTGGTTTGATTGTGCAGCCTCGTTCTGGGTAGGTCGAGGTCAGGTTGCGGTGGGACAGGTGTGCTGCTGCTGTAGAGACGGAGTTAGTAATACTGAGGGATGGCGTTCGGGAAGGTGGTTCATAAACCTCAGTGTCTTTGAGGTGAAAGAGCCTGGGCTCGTGGTGGCCTTGAGCAGGTCTTCGCTCTGGGCTCCTCAAAGAGTGGAAAGATTAAGTTTTCTTACTCTTAACTTAAGTCCTCCCAGACTTTAGTGTTTTCAAGGAAAGTTTAGAACCTGAGCTTTGTCATTCTGGCTCTGAAACAACAGGGCACATTTACGTCCCCAAAACAAATAACCCGTAATAAAAATCTTCCAGATATTTTCGAAACCAAAGTGTTCTAGTGATTGTTATCAAATGTATTCTAAGGATTTATTTTAAAAATGTAGAGTGACGTAGCCTTTAGAATGTTACATAAACAGTCCAGAAACAAAATATAGATGCAAACGTGTATCTTTCCTTCTTAGTCACATTTACTTGAGGCTTATCTCACCTGGAGGTACGGTGAGCCGTGAACGTGAAGGAGGCCTGTCCGACCCGGCCAAGGCACAGAGCGCCTGGGAGCTGCTGCCCACAGGGCGGTGACACGGGGACACGTTAGAGTGAGCCAAGGAGCAGATAAAGTGGTCTCGGGGTTGGATGGAAGGTGCCCGAATACCAGTGAATCCATTGCTGAAAATAAAACTGGGGCTGTCACTTCAGTCGTTAAATACGTGACCTTAAAACAGGGACAGACGCATAACTGAACTCCCCAGAATTCGTCAGACTGGACTCGGTCGCACGTTCACCGTTTCTTCCTCCCCGCCCTTCGCAGACTCAATAGTGGTTGTCACTGTCATTGTCCCGAAGGACTGTCAGGGTGACCGAGGGCCTTCCGCCTCATCGCAGTCCCGATGTTGGCGTCTTGAAGTGTTTTCAGAGAGAGAAGCTGGCGCTGGTGGCGGCCACTGCCTTGGCTCACATTCAGACACGTCTCAGAGTCAGTGGAGGTGACGCGTGAGGCGTTAGTGAAGAAACAGTGCGAAGCAGTTAATTTACTCCCCCAACTAAAGGACACGTGAGCGACAATGAGACTGTAACAGGAGGTATTTGCTGCGTTCTGTGTGTAACCGGCTGGAGTGTCTGATTTCCATATTGGAGTTTTGTGGGCAGGTCACGCGACAGATGGGCTCTCTCCTTTTTCATTCGTAATGATTTCAAAATCAGAGCTGTTTGAAGCCGGACGGAGGGATTGTTTAAGGTGACAAAAGTGTATCTCAGAGGTGGCAGACAAGTATCGTTCACCATCTCCTGACGTCCTATTGTGTCTTCTTTACAGTATAAGTGTGTCTCGGCTGTTCTGTGACTCGGTTCTACTTAAGGACGCTACAGAAACTGTGACTGGTGAAATAGAAAGACCTTTGCCACACTGATCCACCCCAAATAGTCCCTAAATAAATAAGAGTTGCCAGCAATTTTAGTTTCTAATGGGCGTTGAGTTTTATGTCTTTTCTCTTTTAAAATAAAGTACCTTTGTTTAATTTTAATTGTTTCTTTTTCAGTTCAAATCTGAACATCAATGACGTACTAGGGAATTACTCACTGACCCTTGTTGATGCGTTGGACACTCTTGCAGTAAGTGTTCAGATTCAGCCTTATCATTTTTTTTAATTAAGATATTTTGAAGTCGGTGACCCCTAGCTTCTCCCTGGGGTGACAGTTCCAAGAAACCGGGCACTCTGTGTGTTTCTAGCTTTGGCAAATGTTTGTTTTAATGACCTTACTGCTGAGAGCGAGACAAGCCTCGAAGGTGAAATGAGAGGAAATGTGATCCCCCTAAAAAAATGGAAAGTGTGATCATTTGGGGGCACCTGTTTTTCTCCCAGTTTCCCACGATTTTACTCCCTAAAAGAATCAAAAGAGCACTTCATTCAAGTTGACGGTTATCGAAAACTTTCACAGCAGTAAAAAGATCTCAGACGTGAAAGATAAGAAGTCAGGGTCGGTATGGCCCCTGAAATACCATCCAGCTGCCGGCCCCCAAGCACGTGCGTGGGCCTGGGCCCGGCCCTGTGCGGGGCCCTCTCCGTGCCCTGGGATGCTGCCCCCTGCACACTGGGCTCCGCCTCGGCGCCGCCCGTTCCCCCCGCCGGCTCTGGGGCTTTGCCCAGGTTCGCGGGAGCCGTGGAAAGCCGCGAGTTCCGTCGCAGGGGCTCAGTGTCGGGCCGGGAAGTGTGTGTGCCCTGATCTCTGCTGCCGTGCGGCTCCCAAGGGACTGGACCCCGGCATAGCGTTTCGAAACCTCTCTCCTTCACTGTGCGGCAAGCCTTTACCCTTAGAAAATTCTCACCGTAGTAGTTCTTTTAACTTTGCCTAGAAGAGCTCAGACCGTCACGAGCGAGGCGGGTAATGCTGGCAGAGTGGGAATCACCACGGCCCAGCACCTTGCTGGTGGTAGAATTTCTAGAACTTGGGAGGAGCTTGAGAAGCCGCTCCACACTGCACGCGGCCCATGCTTCCTTCTGCCAGGCTGGAGCTGCGGAGCAGTTCAGTCTCCCAGTATCTCCTCCCGAGGTCACAGCTTCCCCGCCTCGTCAGCCATCGTCACCGATCGAAATGTGCCCAGACAAGTACGTTCGGCCCGACGAGAGCCGGCTTGTGGAGGACAACAGAGGCTGACTCAGCCCACAAGCGTTGCTCAAAACAAGACTCCTACACGGCTGCGCGAGCCCCTCTCGCTGGAGGTCTCTGCCGCATCGTCTTTTTTGTCCCCTGGCCACGCTCCTTAAGTGCAGGGCCTTGTCTCCTTCCTCGGCTCACTGAAACATCGGAGTGCAAACACGTGTCCAGACATCCCTTCCTGCCAACCAGCATTTCCCAGCAGGTTCCCGGGCGGCGTCCTTGAAACTGTTGCAGGCGGGCGAGGAAGTCTGCGGCAGCAAGGGGCGGCCGCAGTGCACACCAGCGTCGGCCGGCTCGAGACGCCCCACGCTGCAGACACCTCTCTGCCTCTTCTGTCCAGTCTAGCTTTTCTTAAGCCCGAGTGAGTGATTTCCCAGCCTGCTTATCTGTTCTGACTGAAGCGTGGATGACTGGGTGGCATTGCCAGCTGCTGGCTTCCTTTTCCCTCCTCCCGAGGTGAGGTCAGATCAGCAGATACGGGAGCTGGCAAACATCTGCGAGGAAACAAGGCGTCTCTGTGGTTTTCACAGTAGATATCCGGCCTGTGCTTGTCCGCCCTTCAGACGTGTTTTTTAGGCATGACTTCTGTGGAGCTTTCTTTTGTAACGTTTGAAACAGGCCCCCACAGATGTGCTGCAGAAACCCTCGGAAGATAGCGATCTCCTGGCCCGAGGTGCAGCCTGCAGCGTTACTGTGTAATCTTTTAAAAAGAAAGAGCTGAAAGCCAGAAAAGAGACATCTCTCTGCTACAGGAAATAGCGATGGGGGGGAATGCACCAGACCTGTACGTGCTAGGAAATAATACGCGGTTGAGAGGAAGAGTGTCTGAATGAAATTGTTTGTTTGTCCTTGTTTTGTGTGTGTGTGTGTGTGTGCATGTGTGCACATGCGCGTGCGCCCTCACAATGTCATTATAGTCCCAGGTTTGTCATAAAATTTTGAAGACCACGAAAGCATTTCCATTCAGGTTAATCCAAAGTAGGAATCATAGTTCTGATCACTTTTTAAAAAGGACAGAGCTGATTGTTATGTTTTGTTTTGAATGCCCCTGATTTTATGAACTATGCTCCAAAAGATAATACCATTGTTTGGCAAAGTGTTTGGACAGATGTCTGGGTAACAAGCAACAAGTCATCTGCTACATGTTTGGGTCTCCTGGGAGCCAAGCACCCAAGCCATCGGTTTATCTGAGGAGCAGAGGGAAAGCCCCATGTCTGTTTCTTCCGTTTCTGGGTTTGTTTTCACTCATCTCAGGAGTTTCCAGAGCTCCGGCTAGGATGAGGGGGGTGCGCGAGTTCACGAGGGGTCATTTTCACAGTGTTGCCATTTGGAGAAACGCGTCTGGAGTCAGAGGACGTGGTTTGCCACCCGTCCTGGAACGTTCTGCCCTTTGTGCTTCTCCCATGGGAGGCCCAAGCACAGGCAGACGCTCAGGTGGCGTGGCCCAGGCCCCGCCATCTTACAGCCCCCGTTCCGCTTCAAGCTGTCGTAACGGTTCGTGTTCCTCTTTTTAAAGATAATGGGAAATTCCTCCGAGTTCCAGAAAGCAGTCAAGTTAGTGATCAACACGGTTTCATTTGACAAAGATTCCACCGTCCAAGTCTTTGAAGCCACGATCAGGTAAATAGTGCATGAAATGGAGGGAGGGTCTCCTCTGTGGGAGGGGTCTCCCGGCCACGGAGTCACAGGGAGGGTCCGTGTAGACCTGGTGACCGTTCCTCTTCATTCACGGATTTATCAAAACTGGAACATTTGCCATGTCAGAGTAATTACATTTTGGACTGAGCAGAAAGACACACTTACACTTTGACAAAGGTGTAAGGTAGGTGTCCCTTTAATGTAGATTTTCATTGTTTCAGTCCATTTCTGGTCTTATTTCCTTCCTTCACTGTGTCCTTGGGGAACCCCTGCAAGTTTCTGAAGGGAATGGAAGTCCCCACCTCTGCCACCCACAGAGGCCACCCATGCCGTCTGGGGCTTTTGCTCGTGTGTGTCTGCCAAGTATGTCAGGCTCATGTCCCTCCCCAGTTGGTGTGTTGCCTTTTTTGCTTGATATATCGTGGCAATTTTCCTTATTTAAACTTTGTGAAAATTGTATTAGTACATAACATTCCAGAGGTAACATTTAGTTAAAATCACGAAAATGTTCGTTCTGAAAATGTCACAGTCCACTTGAGATAGATCATCGGAGTGAGACACGAATTCACGGCCCCTTAGGGATGTAGATCTCAGTTGGTGGCCTCCTGCCTCTGAGTAGGTCTCCTTCGCCTCTTCCTCACCCCGCCTCTCGGCCAGAGGTCAGAGGCTTCCACCAGCTGCTTGGCGGCCATAATGCAGAAGCTACTCGGCATTCGCTGTCCTTCCCTTTTCTGTTTCTTATACACTTAGTTTTTCCCCCAAATGAGAGAAATTCAGAGCAATCTATTAGCACTAAAAGGTGCTGTTTATTCTGAGTGACAAGTGCACGCCCTTCAGATGTGATAGTCGAGATTGCTTCCTGTGGGGTGTTCTCCGGGTCCCAGATGGATGGCCTCTGTCTTCCTCTCGGCGACGTGGCCGACTAAGAATCAGCTGTTCCTGTGAGGGCCGCAGAGAACTTCCAGAAGCCACCGAGCCCGGTCCCTGATTCCAGGCAGCTCCGAGTCCATCCAAACCCCGCGGCTGCTGCTGCGCTCCCGAGCCGGGCTGCGTGCGTCTCCAGCCGACGCGATTTTATCTTTCCTGTGTTCTTTCTGTCGTTAGGGTCCTGGGGAGCCTCCTCTCTGCCCACAGAATAATAACCGACTCCAAGCAGCCCTTCGGCGACATGACGATTGAGGACTACGATAACGAGTTGCTGCACATGGCTCACGACCTGGCCGTGCGGCTCCTCCCCGCCTTTGAAAACACCAGGACAGGCATTCCCTACCCGCGGGTAGGCAGACCGGCCTGGCAGTCGCTGGCGTCCGGGTTTGGGGGAGGGAGTGGGGCTGAAGGGCTTTGGGGCAGTGAGGAAAGCCGTGTCCTCGAGAGTATTTGTCCCTGAACCTGATGTAAATGGTCTTTAACTCATTTAGTATCTACTGAGCACCTACTGTGTGCCGGGCGTACAGTGACACAGTTGCTTTAATCCTTCCCCTAAGGAAAGAGCTCTGTCCCTGTGCTCAGTATTCCTGAGTCCCTTCACGTGTGGAACTTAGACCCCCCGCGACGAAACGGCGTGGCAGTCTGGCCTTATTTCTGACTTGGGTGCATTCCCCCAAGGACCCTCCGTGACTCACAGGAGCTCGGTGAATGTTCTCTCATTCCTTCCTGTGGATCTTCCGGGTAAAGCCTGCACAGACCAGCACCTTAGCTGCTGATTTAAATGCAGGGTCTGGAGTAAGATTACGTCCTTGTGACATTGGATTTGAGCCTAGAACTCCCCTGGGAATTGAGTCAGCCTTTTAGGTAACCAGCGGACTCTTGCCAGGCCACAGCGCCGGGCCGATGGAGCAGCCTGTCTCGTTCTCGCTGTGTTCTCCTTCCTCTCTGGACTGAGATTTGTGTATGTTTCTGAGCAGGACTGAGTGCCTAGCAGCTCTCTCAGAAATGTGTAAGCGCTTCTGCAGCCGGCCCCGTGTCTCTCCTGCCAAGGGCCGGTGCTGCGTGACCGTGAAGAGACCCTGCTGGAAAGAGGCAGACTCGCGAAGAGCCCTATAATGGTTCCCCTAAGACGAGCTTTTATTAATGAGACGAGACTCCGATGCTCTCCCTGTCCTGTCCGTGTCTTGGAAATGCCCATCTTCACCCCGGTGTGAAGCGGGGGGCGGGGCTGACTCGCTGCACGAGTGCGGCTCCCAGCTCCGCGCGGTACAGTAGCCGGCACCTTGCCCCGCAGCCCTGCGGGTCCCTTGGGTTTTGCCATGTTTCCTTTGTCTCTTCCTGTCCTCAGGTGAACCTCAAGACAGGCGTTCCTCCCGACAGCAATAATGAGACGTGTACAGCGGGAGCCGGCTCCCTCCTGGTGGAGTTCGGGATTCTGAGCCGACTGCTGGGGGACTCCACGTTCGAGTGGGTGGCCAGACGAGCCGTGAAAGCCCTCTGGAGCCTCCGGAGCAACGACACGGGATTATTAGGTGTGGTGGCGCCTCGCCCTCGGGACTGGATCTGCCCAGCCCCCGTCCTTCTGTGTTCTCGGGGCCACTCCCGCCTCTCCGGGTCTCCTTTCTCGTTAGTCACTTCTGAAAACTTGACAGCTCAGAGGGTGGCCCTCCACGCGGGCTGTGTCCAGGTTCTTCCTGTGACTTCCACGTAGAGAGAGGCGTAGGCTTCGCTGGGGAGAGGAACGCTCCTGCTCTTCCGTGCCACCTGATTCGAGCCCCCAAGTTACATCCCACCCAAGCATAGTGGCTAATAAGAGTAACTGCCCCTGAGGCAGATGGTACTGCTTCGGTGTGAGGTTCTAAACAGGGACTTACTGTCGCTGGCAGGGTGCCTTTCTCCTTTGAAAAAACAAGGCACAGGGCAACGCCGTCGACCCTCCAGCAGCGCGGGTTTGAACTGTTGCGGATCTTTTTTTCCATACATTCTGTAAATATGTTTTTTCCTTCTCATGACTCAACATTTTTTTCTCGAGCTTATTGTAAGAATACAATATATAATACATATCACATGCCAATTATGTGTAAATTGACTGTTTATGTTATCCGTAAGGATTCCAGTCAACAGTGGGCTGTTTGTAGTTAAGTTTAGGGGAGTCCGAAGTTATCTGTGGATTTTCATCTGCAGGGACATGGGCACCCCCGACCCTTGCCTCGCTCAGGGATCAACTATAGATGGGAAACCCAGATTAAACCTACATTAGGTGGGTTTGTTTTTTCCTTGAGAATATTTGTTCCAGATGTTACTTAAAAAATTATGGAAAATTTCAAGTATATAAAAGTAGGAAGGAAGTACAATAAATAACGAACTCCCGTATACTCACCACTCATCTTCAACAGTTGTAAGTATTTTGCTAGCTCAGATGTTATTTAAAAATGAGTTTTTACCTCATAGAACTGTTTGTGTGGCATTGAGAAATATTTTCTTTGTGTCACTGGGAAGTGGCTTGATTGGTTGTCCTGAAGTCTTAGTGTCATTGCAAAAGCACCATTTTTTACAAGTGATTTTTGGTTATTCCTTAAGTTCTTAAATTTATTCACAAATTAGTTCTATTTTACAACAGTAAAAATTTTTTAAAAATCACCGAAATTATCACCCCATCATCACTAAATGCTTGACCAGTGTCACTCCAAATCGTCAACTTTTACGTTTTCCACGTAAAAGCCTGGCATATGCAGCTTTTACATACTTCCAAATTATAGTGTAAATAAACGTTTTTATTCTGCTTTACATCAGGCAGCCATTCAGGTGTTTCATATTTATTGTCTTTAAAATCTTCATGATAGTCCGTTAATTCCTCTTCTGCTGTTGGATACCCGGATGATTTCTGGGCTTTTTTTTTTTTTCCATTTTACAGATAACGTAAACTAACTTATAATTACCTGATGAACAACATAATGCTTAACATTTTTTAGGATAAATTCCCAGGAATGGCAGTACTGAGTCAAAACCCATAAACACTCTTGGCTTTTGAAATGCACTGTCCATCTGGAAAAGCAGGATGACAACCTGTTTTCCTTTTGTATCAGCATTTTCCCCGGATCAGTGGTTAAGCACCACATACTCAGAAAGGTCTCCTGGCCCCCTGCTGCTGTCAGGACTGACGGCGTTCCTGCCTCTCCCTACAAGGACACGGGGGACGAAGTGCAGTGGGCAGCAGTAGGAGGCCTGCCCGCCCCACGGACAGCGGGAACTGATGTACTCTGTCTGTCTTCACAGGCAACGTTGTGGACATTCAGACTGGCCGCTGGGTCGGGAAGCAGAGCGGCCTGGGGGCCGGGCTGGACTCTTTCTATGAGTACCTCTTGAAATCTTACATTCTCTTTGGAGAAAAAGAAGACCTGGAAATGTTCAATGCTGCGTATCAGAGCATCCAGAACTACCTGAGACGAGGGTAGGTCCCTTCGCATCTCTGGCCGCCCTGGAAAGCCGGTGGAATGCCTTCGGAAATGTTCGTAGTTTTCTCAGCGTGGACCCGCAGGGCCTGTTGGTCTCTGCCATCACCTGGCCGCCCCTTAGTTGTTTGTCAGTCTTTTGGGGGTAAAGAGGTGTGTTAGCTATCTCCTGCTACGTAACATCACCCAAAACCTAGTGTGTCCCACAGTTTCCGAGGGGCAGGAAGCCGGGAGCCGCTGAGCGGATCGGGGTCTCACGAGGTTGTCCTCAGGCCGCGGCCATGTCGAGGCTCAGTCAGGGCTGGAGGACGCACTGCCCGGCTCTGGCCCGTGGGACTGGCAGGCCTCACCCACCCACTGGCTGTTGGCCGCAGGTCTCAGCCCCTTGGGCCTCTTGGTGGCAGTTTCGCCCCGAGTGAGTGATCTGAGAAAGAAACAGACCAAACTGGAAGCCACGTGCCTCTGTGACCTAATCTCAGAGTGACGGACCAGCAGTGCCTATCTCGGTCACACAGAAGGACCCCGATACAGTGAGCGGGGGTGACTGCCGAGCGGCTGGGGTTCTAGGGGCCGTCTTCGAGACTGGCTGCTTCAAGGAGTGACACACATCCCTGTGTTTACCTGTGGCTCTAACCGTAGATAGAACTATGATGCAGGACAATTACTGAGTTATTTTGATTCTTTTACTTCTCAAAGAATTGTTAGGATTGGTCTTTGTACCTGAGGAGGGAAAGGACAGCTACTACATTTTCCCTTCTGTCTGTTTGAAACAGCATTAGTAGCTGCTTCTCACCGTGCATTCAGATGGTGGCCGCGGTGGCTTCCCCCTGCTGTCCCCTCCCCCTGCCTTTCTCTGCACTTCCACACATGCAATGGCCACCGCAGGTGTGGCTCCTGAGCTTCCTGCAGGACAGGAGTTGCTGGGCCCATTGCCACGCTGGCCACTGTGGGGCCACCCATGTGAGTGCTGTGCCCCGCTGACTGGCCGCCTGGCCAGAGGCCGGTCATCTGTACTTAGAGCCCTGAACCGAACCGAGTAGCGGCCTCTGCCCTCTGCCCTGCGGCTCCTCTGTGGGGGCTTCTGGGAGAGGAGCCGCCTCCTTGTGCAGAAGCAGGCTGCCCGCAGGGAGAGCCGGGCGGCCAGTGACCTTTCCTCTCTCCCTCGCCCCACGCCGGGCCTCAGCCGGGAAGCCTGCAACGAGGGAGAAGGGGACCCCCCGCTGTACGTCAACGTGAACATGTTCAGTGGGCAGCTGATGAACACGTGGATCGACTCGCTGCAGGCCTTCTTCCCCGGGCTGCAGGTACCCGCGCCGTGGCGCCACGCAGAGCCCTCGCGGGGGCCTCATGATGTCCAGGCCTTCCGGCTCCTGTGCCTCTGGGAGGTGGTAGACAGTACGTCTGGGTTGTTCTGCTTGGGGAGTTAGTGCCCAGGACCTTGGACAGAGCTGTGGTCAATAAGCACAGAGCCTGAACAGTGACCGCGGGTCCTTCATGGGTGGCCCCCCACGCCCCTCACTTGGCCGTCCCTTCCTGTTCCTGAGCACAGCTCACCCTTGTCCCGTGCCACTCACATCCGCCCACACTGACAGCCAGTCGGGAGGCCGTGCCTCGGTCTGGGTCTCCGCTTCGGGGTTGCTTTTGCCCCCGACCCGGGGGAGTGGGGCAGGTAGAGGGAGAACCTTCATGTCACGTCTTGCCACCCTGGGAGAGGTGTCAGCAGCCCAGTGACCCGCGTCTCCGTAGGTCCTGATGGGCGACGTGGAGGATGCCATCTGCCTGCATGCCTTCTACTACGCCATCTGGAAGCGGTACGGGGCGCTCCCGGAGAGGTATAACTGGCAGCTGCAGGCGCCCGACGTGCTCTTCTACCCGCTGAGGCCGGAGCTGGTGGAGTCGACCTATCTCCTCTACCAGGTGCGGGGGGAGCCCGCGCTGGTCTCGTGGGGGCTGTGACAGGGTGGCCGCCTGTCCTGATCTTCTCAGTGTCATTCGCGGGTCCACAGGACAGGGAAGGCGTCTGCGGTCACGTGACTTTTTTTTTTTTTAGTGGGCCATTTAATCTAATTATGAAATAAGAGTGGCCTCGCACGGTTTCGACAAACCCAAAAAACAGAGTCTGACGAGGCCTGCGGCATGGCTTCTGTCTCTTCAAAAGTTAGCTCATCAGGCCGGCAGCCCTGCGGGCAGACCCCACGCTCTGGCGTGAGCTTTGGGTGTTTCTGCTGAGTTTTAGATGTTCAGCGTATTGTTGTCTCAAGGGGACAGATCTGGGGGCGTCTCTCTGCCGTGTTTCACCAAACTCGCGAACATTTTTTAACCTAATGTTCTGTGAACCAAATCTGTCTTTTTACTATAGGGCTTGTTTCTCTCATCCTTATAGTCAAGATCGACCTGGTACTTAGTGTTTCCCCAAGTTATTCGACCAAAGAACTCATTTTGGGTGCAGTTCCGTGAACTGGAACTCGGATCCGTGTAATAATGATTCAGACAAAAAAATTCTTTTTCTTGATTGTAAAAGAAATCATCCGGGATTCATCCGAATGCCTCTTTTTGTTTAATGCTTAAAAAATAAAGTGTTCGTCTTTTGCCTAATGACATTCTAGCCGGAGGGAATGTCACTTTAACTGTGAAGTCTTCTCCCCGTAGTCGAAGGCAGATAGGGTCCCCTGTGCCTGCCACACACATTTGTACACTGAGGGCCCTCGTCACCCACCAGAATGGCAGCCTGAGTGCCCAGCTTCCGAGACGCGGCCTCCGTGCAGCCGGGCAGGCCGTGGCAAGGACATCCCGACTTTTTTGAGGTTCCACTAGGGTTAGTGCTGCGGCTTAGATTTATTCAATACTTTTTTAATACTGAATCCTTGTCATTCGCTTCTAGATGAAAAAGGGAGCAATCCAGTGAAACTGGTCATAGTCCTCAGGCCTGCAGCGAGGCCTCGGGGGCTTTAGGTGACATCTGCAACGAGGAGGCGCTGCCCTCTGGCCGCCCCCAAGCGCAGCACAGTCGGGCCGGCTCGCCCCGGGGACCACGCGCCTGGCCCTGCCCGGGCCCCTCCCGAGCCTGGTCCGTTGCCTTGGGGCTGATGCTCCTTCCTGTCTCTGCTTCTTTCCTGTTTGCAGCGTCTCCCTCACTTGACTCTTTTCTTAGACTCCAGAGAGGCCCCCGCTTCACCGCGTTGCCCCCGCCCCCCACGCTCAGTCCAGACTCAGCCACCCCCGCGCTTGGCTTTTGCTGCGGCAAGTTGGAGTAGGCGTGAATGAAAGACGATCCCCAGCTTTTAAACTTTGTGGGGTAATGTCTAATCTTACCAGAGAATTTTTTTTGTAACAAAACCATCTAAGAGCAGGTGACAGCAGAGTAAGCACCCCGAGGACTGAGCTCTTGGGGCGATCGGAGAGGAAGGCGGAGGGTCGCCGGCTGTAGGGACTTGTGAGTGTCCTGTCCCCATCCGCCTTTCCTCGCAGTGCTGTGAGGGGGATGGTGCGCGGTCATTTCTCTGCGCCTGAAGCTGAGGTTCGGGAGAGTGCCAGGGCAAGGGAGAGACTGGATCTGTTCTCAGAGGCGGCACGTGAGCAAGGCATCGCCTCGGCGCTGGTGGTGATGGGCCGGGAAGCCAAAGCAGGGCGCTGGCGCCCTCACCCCGTGCCCGGGTGACGCGAAGTGACCTGCACCTCAGTCCCTCAGTGCTCATGACCCCTCGGGATCAACCGAACCGGGCCCTGTGCCTCCTCTGCCCAGTGACTCATCTCCTCGCGAATTGCTGGGGTCCCCGCGGGGTGTGTTGGTGCCACGTCCCCCAGGCGCTTGCCGCTCACAGTCTCTCATTCTCTCTAGGCCACCAAGAATCCCTTCTACCTCCACGTGGGAATGGACATTCTGCAGAGTCTGGAAAAGTACACGAGAGTCAAGTTAGTTTCCTAAGTTACTTCCTTTTTCTGCCAGCCACTGCTGGTTTCTTTTGCGTTGTTCTGGGGAGGTCTTCTCTTTTGCATTTTAATTTATATAGTAGGTCACTGATGTTAATTTTATAGGGAAGTGCTTCCTTTTTGTGTAGTAGAACCTGTCCGTTATAGTGGGGGTAATTTTTGTCCCTAAGTTTCCTGCAGACTATGCGTGTTCTTTTTAAGTTATTCATTTTCCCTTGGTGTACAAATAATATGTACACTAAAAAGTTTCGGGAGCACAAAAAATACAGAGGCAGAATACTACCCTGTGATGCCCCCATGCAGAGCCGAGCACAATCGCACCAGGTCTGTGTTCTCATAACCTGTTTAAATATTTATATGTGTGCATGCATATAAAAAAAAAAGTTTCAATTTCATGAGCTGCTTTTTTCATCTAGCTGTATGTCCTAAGTATTTTCTTACAAAATATTATTTTGGACTCTGCGAATGATAAGTCAATTCCATAAATATTAGAATAAAACATTTAAATCAGTCCTCCTAACTTCATTACCAGCCATTGTCTTGGTGTCCGTTTTGCTTTTGGCCCACGCCCTCCAGCGCCCCCTCCTCCCTTCACCCCTGCAGCTAACCTGGTGATTTAGCCGCCAAAGCGATTTTTATATGAATTTGGAGGTAACGTAGGCTAACAAGCGAAACAGCCCTTAAACCCGACGTAGTTTGTTTTCCACGTGGCGTTTGATGGCCTGGGCAGTCACTCTGTCACGGGACAGCGGCTGCCTCTGTGCTCAGCGCCCAGGTGGGCGGGGGCGGGACCGACGGGCCGCTGTGTTGCAGGTGCGGGTATGCCACGCTGCACCACGTCATAGACAAGTCCAAGGAGGACCGGATGGAGAGCTTCTTCCTCAGCGAGACCTGCAAATACCTGTACCTGGTAGGTGTGCCGCAGGATGGGCCCGGGAAGCGGCCGGGTCCGCGTGGAGCGGGCGTCGGCTCGGCCCCCGTCCAGCGTGCGCTAACCGGGCGCCGCTCTGTGCTGGACGTTGCGCCGGCTCAGGACCCTGCCGGGGCGGGCGGGGACAGCCGTGACCTCAGCGCGGCGGGGCGTCGTCAACGGGGGACGTCCAGTCACAGGGTGCGCGAGGCGGTGACGGTTGGTGGGGGCCCACGACGGTGTGGTGGCCGGGGTGGCTTCTCCGAGGACGGCGGCGCAGTCTGGAGCTCGTGCGATCTAGGCCGAGGCCCGCGGGCCAGCTGGCTCCTTGGCCACACGCACGTTCTCGTGCTGTGGAGGGAGAGGGTTTGGGCCTGGAATGAGTCTGAGGGACCATCAGGTCACTGTGCGTCCCGCAGTGTGCAGCGAGGTCAGGTGGCCAGGAGCCCGGTCCTGCTTACTCGCCTGCATGCCGCAGTCTGCACGCGTGCACACCTCCGCCATTCTCGGCACGGCTCCGTGCAAGAGGGCGTGTCCTCCAGCCACAGAGGAGCGCGGCTTCCTGATGAGACAGCGAGGTGACGGACCTCGGGCTGAGAGTCGAAGGCAGCGAGCGGGCTGTGTGACCTGGGTCAGCGGCCCCCTGGCCGGGCCAGCCGGGTCAGAACCCCAGAACTCGTCAGTGGCGGCTCTGCTGCCGCAGAACCTTTGGGAGTGGGCCCAGGAGTCGGCGGCTTTGACAAAGGGCTGGTGATGGCACAAAACCACGTTTTGGAAGTACCGGTCTCATTCTTTAAGATGGCACTTTGGCTCTGGCGTCACCTTCCACAGAGGACCACAGAGGCGTGTCCTGCTGCCAAGCCCCATGCGCCCAGGTCGCCCCTGCCCAGGTCCCCACTCAGAGCGCAGCAGGGTCCGGGCCTGTGTCCTGCCATGCGGCCCAGGGCTGTGGCGGGTGTTCACAGCCGGGCTTGTCCTGAGTGAGTGGAGGAGAGCCCCAGGGCCTGGGGCTAGAAATGAGCCCACCCCTTTCCTCCCATTTGTGGTATAAACACAGATAAGCGCTGGGTCTTATTTTTCCTCATTTGTAAAATACTTGAAGTGACTGTAAGATTTCTCTCTGAGATTTCTAAGTGTGTACTCATTCAGCATTTACTGAATACCTGCTCCCCCTCCCCCACCGGCCCCCCATCCCGGGCTAGGTGTCCTTCCCCGTGCACCCCACGCACCCTCTCACCCCCCCCCCACTCCTACGCCCACCCTTGAGGAAAAGGACTGTCCTCAGAGCCCAGCCCGTGTCCTGACACAGGGAGGAGCCAGATGGTGGCCCACATGCCGGGGTTACCGCAGAGAATAAAACATGCACCTCCTCCCTCCAGCATTTGATGGTGGGTGAGGTGCAGGTGGTTCTAGAATCTCAGCACAAGAACTCTTGGGGAGCAGGTGGGGGTCATCCAGAGGCTTCCCAGGCCGCCCAAATTGGGGTCTTCGTCCTTGGCTTTGCAAATCTCTAGGTTGAGGGAGGGGGCAGGTAGGGTAAATCGGGACATCTGCGTTTAAGCAAAATTAGTGATTCTGACTTGCAGCCGAGATGGGAACCAGGGTTATTAATTGATGCCCTTCCACCCATTTGTCACTGAAGAGTCCTGAGGGCCAAGCAGATTCTCCTCCGGAGGTGTCGGACCCGCCCCTGTGAGTCAGTTCCCATGAGCTACAATTACCAGTTGTATCTTTTTCCCT
Organism: Eidolon dupreanum; assembly: GCA_028627145.1. Lineage (NCBI taxonomy): Eukaryota > Metazoa > Chordata > Mammalia > Chiroptera > Pteropodidae > Eidolon > Eidolon dupreanum. Next base: position 151,017,359 of record CM053507.1, on the reverse strand, counting down.
TCCCACCAGCTCTTCGATGAAGAGAATCCAGTGCACAAATCTGGAACCAGATACATGTTTACGACCGAGGGACACGTGGTGTCTGTGGACAAGCAGCTCCGGGAGGCACCCTGGAGGGAGGAGGTCTTCCCCGACAGGGGTCCGGACGGGAGGCCGCCCGACTTCAAAGCCATCAACTCCAGCTCCAACGTAAGTGGCTCTTTCCAGGGGCGAGTTGCATTTGGAGGAAGAGAAAACCTTACTAATTTGTCACCCAGAGTTCCTGGCACACTGAGACTGGGTTGTTTGAGAAGTTTCACAAAGCGCCGTTTCCGTAGGTGTCATCAGGGGGTAGGGACACCAGGGAAGCAGTGGAATGTGTCACTCTAGGCTGAAGGGGCTGGCAAGGACCGTGGTCACAAGAGCTGGACAGAAGCGCGTGGGAGGGGTGGGCAGCCTCCGGGCAGGAGCCCCTGCTCCGAGTTGGCTTTGCTGACCTCATGGGACAGGAGCCAGCAGGGGAAGCACTTGCCCCTTCTCCTCCCCACTGACCTGCTGCAGTGTCTCGTGGGCTGTCCCCACGGGAAGCCAGAAGGCCAGAGGGCCTGTTACAGAACCGATCGGGCCGTCCTCAGGCCAGAGCAGAGTGGAGTCGGGTGGAGGGTGGACCCACAGGGCAAACGAAGAGACGCAGCAAATGCCCCTGCAGCAGGAGCGGACCCGGCCGTCGTCAGTCACCACGCTTTTTACAAAGGTGCCACTGAGGCCTTGGGTCCAGGCTTCGTCCACGGTGGGCCACACTGAGCCTGGCGCCCGACGGGCAGTGGGGGGACCTGGACACGGGCCCACGGGTCTGGCAGCAGCCACGCGGAGCCGCGGGCTGAGTCGATCAGAAGGTTTGGGAGTGAGGCTGAGGAGGAGGGCCTAGCGCCAGCTGAAACATCACGCCTGCTTGTCCCACGATGCACTGGGTGCCACCGCCTGCGCCAGGCAGCCTGACTGCGAGTCAGGACGTTTCCTCGAGCGTCCCCCGGAGGCCTTTGCCGGCCGTGTGAACGTGAAAGAGGCCGGAGCAGAGAGAGGTCCCCAGGCTCCCGCGGGCCCCGGCCTGCAGACAAGCGCACAGAGCATGGCGAGGGAGGGAGACGCAGGGGTAGCCGACGCTCCACGCGACGCCACGCGCCAGGCCGGTCTCAGCCCTCACGCGCGGCAACTCACCCCCGCGGCTGCCCCAGGATGGCGGGTGCCGCCACGTCCCCATCTCACAGATGAAGGGGCACAGAGGTGGAGCCACGGGCAGAGCCAGGATGGGGACCGGAGGGGACACTCGTGTGATAGACCTGAAGCCCCCGTGCCAGGCACTGGGGACCAGGCCGATGAGAGGGGCCTGGTTCTGGGGAGCCCGGGAGCGTGTCGGGGGGCACAGCCCGCAGCACTGCGGAGAATCGGGCTTAATGGATCCTGAAGGGTGAGGACGGTGTCCTGGGAGCGGGTTGGGGCAGAAGGTGGCAGGGGGGCGCCCTGGGCCGCCCAAGGACCCGGCTCCAGGCAGCGAGAGAATGGCCCCCTGTGGGGAGGCCGTGACGGGGCGTGTGGGAGCCTTCCAGACACCACGCTGGGCTCTCGAGCTCACTCTCCTCTGAAGGGAAAAGCCTTTAAACGCAAAGAGAAAAAAGAAAAATTGCACTTTTAAGCATTTAGGCTTTAGCTGTGTATGAGAAGAACTGTAAACTCAGAAAAATAACAGTTTCCAAACAGCTGAAGCGTTTCCTGCCACCGTGGGTGGGCCGAGGACCCATGGGCACAGCTGGGGTCCCCGCCACTCCACGCTCGCGCGGGGACATCTCGGCCCCCCGAGGCCCCGCCCCCTCGCCTGTGCAGTGGGGTGTGACGTCACGTCAGTGCTCCTCAGCCGGGTGCTTCTGCTCCTACAGGGACGTTGAGCAGTGACTGGGGACAGTCTCGGCTGTCACAGCCAGGGGGCGGGGTGCTGCCAGCCACCCTGCAGCCCCCGGGACAGCCGCAGGTGCCCACAGAGCCCGGGCGGAGAGAGCCCGGGTTAGGGCGTGCGGCCGCGCTGCCCGTGGGTGAACACGTGGGGTTTTGATTCGAACGTCCCATCGTCCCTCGCTTGTTTCTTCCCAGTGCAGTCGCGTCCCTGACGAGAGGAGGTACTCCCTGCCCCTCAAGAGCATCTACATGCGGCAGATCGACCAGATGGTTGGCCTGATCTGACCCGCTCCCCGCTCTGGGACCGCATCGGAACAGGGACCAGACCGCTGAGCCCGGGCCGGGCCGAGGCCCGTCCCAGGTGGAGGAGGGCGGGAGGCGGGCCACCCCGACGCCGTTGGAACTCCCGCCCGCTCCTCACCCGCACCTGGCAGCACCTTGCTTCAGTGTTTCTCTGCTGTTCAATAAAACGCCCATTTTCCTTAAGGATGCAATTTAAAGTGGGAAGGGCCGCAGAAGGTAGCTTCTGTGGCGTGCTGACGTCCCTGAGCGCAGTGGACAGGGCAGCTGTGGCCGGATCTTCGTCGCTTCACACTGTGGACCCCGCTCGAGTCTCGTCCCGCCCGGCTCTGGCCGTGACACGGTGCTGCTACCTCTGTCAGAGGCTCGTGAGTGGAACTGCCAGGGCCTGAGGTGCACTGGCCTTCCTGTCACCCTTTCTCTCTCCTGTCGGACGACTGGGCTCTTCTCCAGATAGCCATCCATGGTTTGGGATCACATGGGGAAAAATCATCCAAGTAATCATCACAGTGTTATCAGTTACTCGCTTATGAACAATAGTGTTATCCGAATTCTAACAGTCTCTTAAGTTGCCACCTCACGGTTTAAGAGCTTACCAGGTAGACCTTTTGGACGTACTTTACATTCACTTTGAACTTACCTGAGGAACTCCGGTAGTTCCAGAACCAGGTGCCTTTTAGGGAAAGAAAAATACCTAAGAGTGTCTGAGCTTCCATCTGTTGAATATTTTACTAACCAAGGGTCCTCTGTTCTGACCGTGTTCGGTTAGAATTTCGTTATTGTTTGTTTGTTTGTTTACTGTGTCTAGTGCCAATTAACTGAGTCAGGGAGAGAAAAATGACCAGATGGCCTTCTGGCACCCCGCGCCGTTCCTCTGTCGTGCAGGCTTTAGATGAGTGCCTTATGTGGTTTCGGTTTGGGCCACTGGATGTCACAGCTGTTGCTATGGTTTTTAACAGGCTTGTTTCATGTTGCCGCGGGGTGGGACCACAGTGCAAGGTGGATGGGATGGGTATTAGGAAGATTCTGGAAATTTCTTAACCAGTTGTTGCCTTTCAACTTGATGTTTTAAGCAAGCATTTCTAAGGCGGAAGCTGTGCTAAAACGCCTTCCTTCTTCTCTTGCTGGTTCCTTCGCCGGGACAGGTGTCTGTCTTTGAGCTCGCATGGAGCGCTCATGCGGAGCAGAGGTGGATTAACCCCTCCCCTGGCTTCTGTATGAGCTCAGAGATTAAAATCAATCCCAATAGAAAGGGTAGGAAGCCTCTGAAAACCTTCCAACCTCGCCTGTCCGGTCGCTCACCTGTCACTTCCAATGATTTCATTTTAGTGTTTTTAAAACTAGAAATAAGCACAGTCTAAGCCATTGCATTATCAATCAAAAGGGAAACATTTTATTTTTTCTTAAAAATATGTGTTACTGTTTTTTTAATTGGTGTATATAATTCAGTTCTTTGAGATACCTAAAGGGGTTTTCAGTAATAAATGCATCACCTCCATCTTCTAAACATTCATTGTGCAAATTGTTTTAAGGTAAAAGAAGTAAATGCTTCTATTTTACCTTTTCTTCTTCATTTTAGAAGCACTTTATCAACATTGTCTTATCTACTGAATAGAAGATTTTCTTGGAAAATAGTAAATATCTTTTCCTGTTTTCCTTGGCTCAGTAAAACCAAAATGTCTCTTTTTAAACACACACACACACGCACGCACGCACGCACGCACATGCAGCAGAGGGTCCCTGTGCCCCTTCCCCAGGAGAGTCGAGGTGGGACCGTTCGTGACCGTTGGGGAGGACGGCGCACAGCGGGCAGGAAGGCGGGCCCCTTGCGTCTGTTTTCTCTCTGGGCGCCGTCCTGGCTTCGCTGCCAGCTCTTGTGACAACACTGACACGTGGCACACCAGCACCCCCTCGTGTCTGGCCTTGGTCCGCCGCCCCCTTGGGCCCACGAGATGTGTTCTGTGTCGCATCTCAAACCCTCTTGCCTTCCGGGCCCTGGACCTGTCCCGGTTGGTGAGTCCGGGGTGCGGGTCACCGCATGCCGGTCCTGGCCGTTGAGCTTCCGGCTGCCCACTCCGTCTAGGCACTGCGGGGCCGGGGTGCCCAGCGCCTGTCATCAAAAGGAGGCTCTTGGAGCCAAGTTCAGAACTCAGAACGCCAGCCACCGGCTGTCCCTTCTGTTCTGTGTCGGGGGGTCAGGTGGGGGCGCCAGAGACAGTCGTCTGCGGGGAGCTTCGGGCAGGGTGGCCTGGCTCCCACTCCCGTCTTCCCTTAGGACAGCTGTGTGCCCACACCAGCCTCGCGTCCCCTGTGTAGCTGGTGTCAGTCTGCCTTGGTCACCGCGATGAGAAGTGTGTGGCACAGCCGTCGTGGGAAGCGCCTTCTCGTTGGGCGTGCTGGAGTCTGGGTCCCCCCCAGGAGCGAAGCCGTCACAGGGCGGGCTTCGCTGCGGTGGGTTCGGGACTGCGGAAGGCCACTTCCTGGAAGACGAGGTGACAGGAAGCATTTGCTGGCCTTCGCCAGCTTCTCACGTCCTTCCCTCAGTGCCCCAGCTCTTCTGCCAGAACTTGCTCTGTTCTGAGGCTGTCCTGGGCCACGGGCTGGGCGCATGCCACTTCCATCGTTTTCTGTGTGTTTACGCCCGGGCGGCATCTGCAGGTGACTGGTAGGGGAGAGTCCTTGGTTCCTGGCTGGACACGTGCACTTGTGCAGTCCGGGGCCCGTCCTGAGGCCCACCCCCAACACACACTGCCCCCCAAGCTCAGCTCGCCTCACCAAACGACTGCAGACCTTCGCTTCGGGTTTGTAGACTCAACGTCAGGCGTTCCCGTCCTCTTCCTGGAGGGCTCCAAATGTCCTTCTCTTTTGAGGCTTTCCGGTCGCGGCTGGCTGACAGGCAGGGCTGGCCCATTGCCCTCAGCCAGAGTGGCTGAGCAGGGACTTTAGAAAACAAACCTTGGCCTTTCTTTTCTCTTCCGCCCCAGACGTCCAGCTCCACCCTCGTGCCTCTTCTCTGCAGGGCAGGGCCTTCGTGAAAGTGAGGGGCAGGCTGGGCAGTGTGTCTCCAGGATTTGCAGGGCTCAGGGTTACGTCCCCATTTGGATTTGGATGTGAATCTGGTGACAGTGTTCTCTACCTGTGGACCTTCCTGACTCATTACCCCTCTCTCTCTCTGAGAGGCAGAAAAACCAGATTTTTTAAAGGTATTTTGCTGTAGCTTTAAATAGCAAAACACAAATTGCATTTTTATTTATTGTGCCCAAGAAAGATAAATCTGTTTTTACAAAAAAATCTAGAGTCGGACACTCTGGAAAAACCTTTGGAAATATACAGAAGCTTCTCTCTCTGATGTGCAATATGCTTTACAACTATAGATGATATTTTATGTTTAATCTATAAATAAGAAATGTATTTAAATTAAAAGAGCTTTTTGTAATAAAAGGACCAAATGTTCTTTTATAAATATACTAAGAAAGATCTCGCACTTTGAAATTTATTAGGATTTTTATGAGTAATTTTTATTAAAAGATTTTTTTTGAGTTGTCATTTTGTCTGTTCTTTACATACCCACGTATACACATTACACACAGGATAAACAAGGGGGAAAATCTTTAAAGGAAACTATAAAACTAGGAATAAAAACTTCATAGCTAAGCCCTGAGTCCCACCCCGTTTTTGTTCGTCCCCTGGCAAGAGCCCTTTGTGATGCCCTTTGTCCCCTCCCCGCCCTCCTCCCCGCATCAGCTTCCTCAAGCCCAGGGCTGACTCCTCCGGGTTCTGGTCGCCACATGTGGGAGTCAGGTGAGGTCCGGCGTCTGTTCTCTGTCTTCCGCAAGGCAGTTCATCTCTGCTGGCCCCTCACGGTGAAGATGGGGTCGATGTGGGGGACACTGGCCCAGGGGGAGCACGGGCCAGGCGGGTTTCAGAGGGACAGCCTCCATGGTTATGGGCGCTCGAAGAACATGGCCGATTCTGCCCCCACACCATCTTGGTGCCCCAGCTCTGTGCCCCAGGCAACTCTGATGAGCCGTTTCAAACACCAAGTTACAGCAGAGCAAAGGGGAGCCCGGGAGGTTGACAGCACCTTGCTGTGACACTAAAGCCCGGCTCTCGGCCCACAGGCGGGGGTGTGTCTGAAGCCCGGGGGTCGGCCCCGCCTCCCCTCTCCAAGATGCCGAGTTGGAGAGTGGTCGCAGGGCCGCCCGGGTCGGGGTCAGCGGTCGGGGTCAGCCGTGGAGCGAGTGGACTGGACAGCCCGAGCTGACACCAGCAGAGCGTCGGGGTTGAGGGCACGGACTTTGGACCCAAACAAAACTTTATAATTGATACAGAAAAACGTAAATGTAAACAAGTGGATGGAAATAGTTTTTGTTATGAATGTTACATATACTAAAATCTATAGCTATAGATACCTTAATCCTTTGAACTTCTGAGCAATATACCAAAATTATGCAGTAATTTATTGCATAAACCTGTGTCCCAGGCAACTCCAATGCTGAGTCCATTGTTAAGACTTTTAAGACTCCATTTGCTGACAGGCTATCAGGGTCTTCCAATTTTGTTGCAGCTAGAATTGGAAACCACTAACTTACAAAAAAGAGTCATCTTTCCAATATTGAAATCATTTACTTTTGTAATTTCTGGAGTGTATTCCAGAAAGGCCTTCTGAGATTTATCAAATGATTATTCATTGTACTTGTTATTTTTTCATTTAGAGGCACCTCGTATCATCTGAAATACTCAAAAAGTGCCGGGAATTTAAAAACTATTAACTTCAATATATCTCTGATAATACATTAAAAAAAATAAGTGCCTTCATCTCATCACCTCCCTTCCATGTATTTGCATCCCAGCTTTGGAGATGTAGACATAACTCATTCAGTTTAGAGATCGGATCCGCCCTGTAACTTGAGTTGGGAAGCTGGTCCTTGTTCGAGCTAACCAACCCTATCAACTTATTGCTGATGGGAGAATTCTACCTTCATTTTCCAGTCCTAATAACTGTTAATACCTGTCACTGTGGTGACCACCGTCCCCCTTCTGAATCCCAGTACGGGGGCACGTGGCCACCAGCTCGCTGTAGGTCACTGCAGGAAGGGAACAAGATGCTCTCTTGTTCCTGTGTCCTCACGGGGGTGTCACCTCTGTCCTGGGCATTGTTTGCCCACCGTGGGGAAGGGACTAGTCCGGTTATTCCACGGAAAATATGACACGTTGACCCTTTGGTGCCTCAGAGGTGTTGACATGCGTGGGCTGTGTACCCAGAGTAGCGGGATCCTGATAAAGTGACAGAGGGGACTGAGCTGGTGGGAACTGGCAGGTGTCTGGTCACACCTCAGGTGAAAGCACTAATGCATTCTCTTAGGATGTGCCAACGTGCCCCCTGGGACGGCTTCAATTTGAAGGACACTGTCAACTTTTCCATGTCTCGCAGGAGTCAATCTGGGATTTGGAGGGAGCTCTTTGAGAAAAGTGATATAAAATTAGGAAGGCAATTTTAAAAGCGCAAAAGTGAGTATGTATTTAGGATTTAAAAAATCAGCAAATCACAAATATTAAAAAGCTGACAAATGCCCCAATAACACGAAATTCATAAAAATTACAATGTTTTGATGACAATGACTTGATTCACCGTTTTTGTTCCTACATTTTCTGATACATACACTTTGATTCCTCTCTGCATTTAGGTTAATATATGTGCATTCCACGGCTCACATTTATATGCCCTTTCCCTAACATGCTCTCAACCCTCTGGTTGCAGAACCTCAGCTTCCTGGCAGCTAGAGCAAAAAGTGAAAGTAGTTGAATTTTTGGCTTCTCATTGTCCAGCCAGGCCAAGCCTACTTCTTCAATAGAAGACAAGTGGTTCTGAGCCAGAAGAGTTTATGTGCATTTATATAAGAAACATTCCACGAAATTTCTGATTGCATTTTTTTAAAAGAACTACTAAGATAGCAATAGCCAGCATTTATTGCTTAAATTTTGAGTCTGAAACACAGCAAGCTTTTC